>JAFEMH010001052.1:27500-548731 GCA_022495995.1 Adenophora triphylla var. japonica
AATATTTCGTCTTATATCCACCTAGAACGGCTGGTGCCTCTGTTGGTCAAACAATCTTGGTCCTTGTCTTTTCCGACTCTGAGCATTCATGATAACCAACCTGGTTATTTAGAATCTATCAAGGATAGTGACAGCCCATCTGGGCAGAGAGAGGTCGATAGTGATAACAATCACCAAGTTATATCAGAAGTTGAAGGGATCAATCTGCCTGATCAGGAGCCACTGCGTGTGATGGATTCAAAGATTTCGGAGATTGTTGGAACCCTGAGGATGCATTTTTCATCAATTCCAGATTTCAGACATGTTTCAGGTCTCAAGATTAAATTATATTGTAGTTTGAGATTCGAATCCGGGCCCTTTAGCAAAGTATGGGCAGTCGGATCACATTCTAATGTGTCCAATGGGGTTGATGTAGATGTTCCTCCTGCATTGTATGCAACCGTGCTCACCTTCTCTTCTTCAGCACCATATGGAGCAATTCCATCGTATCACATACCTTTTCTTCTTGGTGAACCTTCCGGAAGTCATTCTTCTTCTCATGGTGGTCAAACCGATTCATCACTAGCTATTGTCTCTCTGGAAAATGGTTCTGGAGAAGAGGAAGAAGACTCATTTAAAGCTCATGTCTTGGTTGAACTTGAACCAAGAGAACCAATACCTGGTCTAGTTAACGTGTCCATTGAAACAAATACAGAAAATGGTGAAATAATTCATGGGAACCTTGAAAGCATCTCTGTGGGCATTGAAGACATGTTCCTCAAAGCTATTGTCCCGGATGAAATTCAAGGAGATGATGCAGTAGCTGGTTATTACGTAGACTTGTTCAATGCATTGTGGGAGGCATGTGGGAGTTGTTCCAGCACCGGGAGGGAAACTTTTCCTCTGAAAGGAGGTAAAGGAGTCGCAGCTATAAATGGGACTCGATCAGTTAAGCTGCTTGAAGTTGCTGCAACATGTTTGGTTGAAGCTGTTGAGAGAAACTTATCAGCTTTTGTTGTTAGTGTGATTGGTGATCCCCTTATTAACATGGTTAGGGACGGGGGAATTATAAGAGATGTTATCTGGAAGAGTACTTTTTCAGATTCTACCCTTGATGATAACTCGGGCACTAAATTTAGTGAGGGGGGCCCACTTTATATAAAGTATGGTGAAGAAGAAGAAGAAGACAGAGGAGGGAGTAGTAATGTGTTGTTGATGAGCAAGAAAAAGATGGGTTCGTTTCTGATATTGATATTTCTTCCACCGAGGTTCCATCTTCTATTTGAAATGGAAGTAAGTGAGAATTCTACGCTAGTTCGTATTAGAACAGATCATTGGCCGTGCCTAGCATACATTGATGACTTTTTGGAAGCTTTGTTCTTTGCTTAAAACAACTAGTTTTGTTAATGATACTTATAAAAGAGACCAGTGGCCTAAAATATATGGTTGTGCCTAGTTGTTGTTTCCAGCAGGCAGGAGTGGGTGTTTTTTGGGGGCTCCTCAATAACTAACTTTGTTGTACAGTACATATCTTCTAGAGATGCATTGGGCTCATACTATATATATATTTTTTTTCATTTTGGCTGGAAATTGATTTGATGAATTGAACTCTTTTGAAACTATTTTGTTGTGATATTTGATTCATTCAATCATTTATACAAGGCGATGTTGAAATGTTATTGAGGTATGAAATTGGTGGTGATGGCCTTCAACAAAGTACGTAGTGGAGCCGTCAAGCCATCAATTTGGGATCGTCCGACGTCCCGTCCCGCCATTCAAATGGGACGGGCTGTGGAGCCGTCAAGCCATCAATTTGGGATCGTCCGACGTCCCGTCCCGCCATTCAAATGGGACGGGCTGGGATAGTATATTCTAATCCTTTATAAAAGTGGATATACTTAATACATCCTGTTTGGGACGCGATGTTTGGGACGCGAGACAAGTTGGGACGGGACATCCCGCATTTTTATAATTTTATTTTTATTTTTTAACCTCAAAGGTATTTTAGCACTTAGTTATGCCAAAATCTTAAAAAAAAAAACACGTTTTTTCTTAAGATTAGAAAAAACGTGTTTTGATTTCCCCGTTATTGTCAGTGTTAGAGTAACAAAGTGACAATGTAAACAGTGCCGATCCATTTATTATTAAGTGCCACTGTTGCTGTAACAAAGTGTCAGTGGTGCCGGTGCATGTATTATTAAGTGTCAGTGTTAAGGCTTGTTTGGTAACCCAATTAAGCTCTTAATTTGGAACACTTTAAGAGATTAAAAAGTTAATGTTTGCTAAGGTAAATTGCAATCACTTAATTAATTAAGATTATCTTAAAAAAAACTATTAATTTTAAGTTTGAAATGAGTAGCTTAAGCAATTAAGAGGGAGAAAGAAAAAGTTAAAAATAGAATGAGTTCAAATCCATCTATCAACTATTTTATTTATATATTAAATGAAACTTTCTTTTGTTGAAATATTTTAACTTTTCATATAAATTATATTTGATCTAGTATTAAAATGTAATTTTATTTATATTAAACTATTGATATTAATAATATTTTAACAGAGTATCATAATTAATTATTATTTTTTTTCATTTTTTTTTTTTGTCAAAGTTTAGATAAATTTATCAATATAATTAACAAGATAAATTTTATTATGGGTCAAAGAAAGTACTAATAAAAAATATTTAAATATTATAAAATATAATCTAATTATAATAATAGTGACGTATATATTGAAGACTTTATTTTTCTATACACTCATTAAGATTATTCAAATAATTTTTTGAATGTTAAGTTCAAACTTTAAATAAATTCAGATATAAGTGATTTGCCATTACCAAACAAACTGAACCCTTAAAATTCAGCAACTTAATAATTTCAGCTCTATATTTTTCAGCTCTACATTTTCAGAGCTTAATTTTCAGTTTTACCAAACAGGCCCTTAGTGTAAAAAAGTGCAAGTGTTAGTGTAATAAAGTGCCAGTCTAAAGAGTATCAGGCCAGTGTAAATAAAGAGTGCCAAGTGCATGTATTATTAAGTGTCAGTATAAAAAAGTGTCAGTGTTAGTGTTAAAAAGTGTCACTGTGAGTGTAAGCAAGTGTAGTGTGAAGAGTGACATTTCATATTGATGCTGCAGGAATTGTGCTTATCAATCTTCCTCCACGTGGCAGGACGAATCACCTGACTCCTTGACCTGAAATCAGAACCCACGACTAGCCGGATGTGTCTCCGGCGAAGACGCTCGGGCGTGAGAGTAAGATCACAGTTGAATATTGCTCAAAATGTATTGAATAAATGAATTCCAATAGCAAAATGGCAGTTACCTTTCACCGTTTGGTAGTGATGAAGTATTTATAGACAAGAGTGGTGTATTTTTGGGGAGGCGACATGTGCTCCGAGATTGTAGCGGCAGTTACTTGGTCGTGGGAACGTGCCTATAACGGTCCCTGATTTGTAGGGATGTGGTTATGAGAATTGTTCAACCAAATACGCCGGCAAGTGTCAGGTCGTCACTTGTTGTTTAGGTCGAGGTTGCCATTCGAGGGATGGTCGACCCGACCGTCGGGTAGAGCATGGTTCGTACCCGAATTGTAATACGGATTCGAGGTCGGACTAAGTTAGGTCGGGACTGTTAGGTCGGTCCATGGACTTAGTCGATCGATATTTGAGATGGGCCTTGGGCCTTGCTTTGATTGGGCCAGGATCATTGAGAATGTGGGAGTCAAGGCTGTATATGATTGGGCTTTACCCACTTGGCCCAACTCGACACTTTTGGTATGTTCAGTGGCCCCCAACTTACGAGTTGACTTCGTCGACTTGGAAGTTAAGAGGATCTTTGATGAGAATTGTTTACTCGCAGGTCGATACTCGTTCTGAGGTATAGTCGACCTTTGATGACGTGGCACAATCCCCGGACGTTGGCAACGAACGGTCTGGAGATGAAGGAGCGCCGTATTTTGTAATGATTTCAATTTAGACGTTTGATAATCCGTCTTGGGAACCGTTTCCACCATTAATATGGAATTTATTTTTTGAATTTTCTTTTTTCCTTTCCAATTTTGGAAAATATAAATTGCAAAATCCTTCTCCGTTTAGAACTTTTACCGTTTTCAAGTTCTCATACCTTCTGGCGATAATCACGGAATTGCAAGAGGTTTTAATCCAAGCTTTGCGTCTTCGGCTACGACTCCCTTTCGCAATCAATTGAGGTATTTCTCTCGTACCCTTGCTTTAGGGTTTTAATTTATGTTCTCGTGTTCATTTCCGCCACGGCTAGGACCTTTAGTAGTGAACCAGGAGCTTGGTACGGGTATTGCACCGTTAACCGTAGGGTATGTAAGCACATAAACGATGAGTGGAGAGAGATGTCATTGAGCGAGTGTGCCTCTATCTTGACTCAGTGGGAGTTGAATTTCGGTGAAATAGGGTTGCCCGTTGGAGATATTGAAAATTTAGTGATTGACGACTCAAATGTTGTCGCTTTTCATCTATTTCACGAATTGCTCTCCCATATCACCTTGTTTTATGTTAGGGATGTTCACAAACCCTCTTTCCTTAGGAACAATAGGTTTTCCAGGGAGTCTAGGTCGTCCTTAGGTAGGTCGATCAACGTGATCATAGGATCGACTCCCCGTTTCCCCTTCTTCTTGTACGTATATGACAACTCAAGAAGGAAATGTCGCTTCGACTTCTTCAGCCCTGCATTGTGGATGCCTTCGATGATTCGGTTGTGCTCGGGAAGAATGAGAGAGGTTATGTTCCCCAAGGGCCATTGCGTGGAAAGAAGAACTTGCCCTCCACATATAGTGTGATCCATGAGTTTTGTGAGGTGAAAAAGAGGATTACAGGCGACCATCTATACTAAGCCGAATTTCGGGGCCAAATTCAAGTCGACCTATGCTAGAGATGCCACTAGGGTAGCTTTTACTATGGCCAATTTGTGGCCTACTTAGGTTGCCACTCGACCCTTTATCAATGAATTCTTGGAGTGCGCCAATGCCTTACCCCTTCAAATGAGCTAATACCGTAGGGTCCCGGTATGTTTTGCTATGGTTTGTAGGTTTTAGGATATGAACCTTGCATGAGAGTGTTTAAGGAATTCTTCGCATCAAGTATAGTGGAGGAGATGACCATCGCACTCCTCCAAACCCAATTCGCGTAAGCTTTTCACTAACCTTCCCAAAGAAACATAGTGGCTGGAACACTCATGTGGTTGTAGTAGAGAGTAGGTTTGGATGGGAATTTCCCCTGCCCACTGAGGATTCAGAGCCCTTAGATGAGAGTGATTATTGGGAGCCAATCTGGCACTTTGAATTATACAAGAAGTTGTGTCGACTAGCGTGACAAAGGCTCTTTTAGTTGGGAGAGTCTGCTCACCACCAAATATAACTTCATCCAAGCGGGGATGATGGCTGGAGAGGGTGAGGTGCAACCCTTGGTGGCCATTGGTAGGGGCACGATATATCCCGACTGGGTTACCCACGCATTGGCCAAATTTGAGGACAAGTGCCAGCAATGTAGGAAAACTGCCAACTATTGCAAAGAGAATGGAGAGCACGCTGGTGGTAAGATATCCTCGTTCTGTCCTTCTTTACTTGCCCTTTATCTGTTAACTTTGTATGTATGAATAGCTTGACTTGATTGTGATACTTATGCGCTAGATCTGTGGTTCGTATATGACTTGCTCGTACATAGAACTAGTGCTCGTATGTAGAACATTGCATGTAGAACATTTTGCTTTCCCATGGTTAACTCGTGATTTGTAGATAGAAAATACTTTGAATGGGGTAGACAACCTTTAGCTCGTTCATTGCTTAACTCGCATTTCTTAGCTCGTTAATTGCTGAACTCGCCATTAATAGTTTGTCACCTTGATTTTTTGTGCAGTTCTGACCCCAGAGCAAGAGGCAAATATGGGTCGTATACTGGTGGTGTCAGACAGGAAGAAAGCCAAGAAAACTCACGGTGCTGCCAACGCTCGAGCTAATAGAGAAAGAGAAGCTGCGAGAAGGAACGAGTTGCTATCAAAGGATAATGTTGGCATGATTCCGATGGAGATGGCTGAATCTGAGGATCCCTTGTTGAGCAGCAGTCATACCAGGGATGTGACTGAGGATGGTGATGAATCCAATAAATCCGATAAGCCCAATTTGAGCTCCGACCCAACTACCAAGCCAATGCAGTGGACTTCTGGTGCAGAACAAATGAAGCAAGCCCTCCGGAGATTGTAAATATTGAAGAAGATGATGTGATGGTGGATGTGGATGACCAACCCCGAATTCTAGGAAAAGATCAAGGACTCGAGAAGGGAAAGTCCGTTTCATCTAGCCAACTTCCTCCTCCGATTCCATCTCCTACTCGTCCGTAGTCTTTAGAGGATAAGATCGCAGATTGAGCGATGTGCCTCCTCTTGATGGGGTGAACAGCTTGAGTCGTCGCTACCCCGAGATGAGCTCGGGTCGTGGTGGTCGGGAGGGCTATTGACGTCGACCTCCCGGCCCACTTTGCAGATAAGGGGATGACCCCGAGGAATTCTCGGCTCGATCCGGGATGGCACACCGCGAGGTAATCCTTTAGTTTTCCTTTTTGCCTTGTCGCTTGTTTCTTTAGTTCGTTAGATCGATCTTCGAGCTAATCCTTGTCTGTTTCCATGTGTGTAGAATCTTACTATGATCGAGCAAAGCTAAAAGCTCTTGGAGGGCCTCCATCGAGAGAGAGAGTGCCCTTAAGGACTTATCCAAGAAAACTCGGTGCCTTCAATGAGCTTAAGGAGACATACAACGATTTGGACTCCTCCTATGATGCTTTGAAGCTTCGCGTACTAATACACTCGGCGGATAAGGATAAAGCCATGGAGGATTTGAAGGCTTCGATGCTAGGGTCAGCCGAAGTGACCAAGGAGAGAGACGCCGATCGCTTGGAGCTCGATAAGGCTAAGAAAGAGCTAGCCACAGTCTCCCAAATCCTCCAAGAAAGAGATTCCTTCTTGACCAAACTGAATGAAGAGCACAATGCTGTTAGGGCCATATGGAAGGAGGAGCTCCAGGTCGCTGCTAAGAGAGCCGTCGATCAATTCAAAGAGGGAGATGAATACTTTGACTCCATCATTGCCAAAGCTAGGGATTCCTAGAGCCGGGTAAGCGTCACATGGCCCGTCGGGCTTTAGTCGACCCCGATTCTCGGGAGTCTCTTCGGGACCAGCCTTGCTCAATGGGCATATTCTCCTCAAGCATGACATGGCGGCTAGAGGGGGTCATTCATTGGTGCCTTACAACGAAGACGATCTAGCCCATATTGCTCGAGAAGACAAAGAAGAGCACCGCGAGCCTGGGTAGCCCTGGCTGGCCCCCGTGACCTTTGATGTGGCCTTACAAGAGCTAGCAGATATGGAGGATCAGGATGAGATGGAGGCGGAGGGTGAGTTCGACCATCATGTCTTCTCGGAGTCGGGTAAGCCTCGAGCCCTCAACAACCTGAACCCATGAACGAAGATCGAGCTGCTACCGACGACCACAATGTCTCCGATCAAGCTATTTGATTTTGGATGAACTCTATGTAATGGAACAAGCCCCAAAACACTTTTGTTCTTTTGATTTCTTGAATATTTGGATGCCTTGGCCCTATTTTTTGGGAGGCAGGATACTTTTGCAAGTTTATTTTCCCAAGTCTTAGCCCGTTTTTGGGAGACTTGTTCATATTTAATCGTAGTCGACCTCTCTTTATTGCATGTAGTATGCTTTTTGAAGTAAGTATCGAGCTAGATATAGATAGGATAAATGAGTCAATTTGAGCTTAGAGGCGACTTGATCTTTATTGATTTAGTCGACCTCAAACTTGGTTAACTTTTTTCGAACGAGATTGACTATGAGTCGAACCTGTTCACAATATTGAAGCTGACCCAGGGTCGAGCTAATTAGATCGAAGTCGATTAGTAATCGGACTTGTTAAATAGACAAAGCCGATTAAGAATCGAGCTTGTTAGAACGAACTAAGAGTCGAGCTTGTTAGAGCAGTCGACTAAGAGTCGGACTTGTTAAATAGTCGGACTTGTTAAATAGACAAAGCTGATTAAGAATCGAGCTTGTTAGAACGAAGCTGACTAAGAGTCGAGCTTGTTAGAACGAAGTCGACTAAGAGTCGGACTTGTTAAATAGACAAAGCTGATTAAGAATCGAGCTTGTTAGAACGAAGCTGACTAAGAGTCGAGCTTGTTAGAACGAAGCTGACTAAGAGTCGAGCTTGTTGGGGTGAGTGTAACACTATGTTTGATCGAATGAACTGCGCTTTTCATTGAAGTAGGGAACATGCTTACATCAATTTGAAACTAGAATTAACACAAGCTTGAAATTGGGAACTGAAAACTAGAAGTAGTATTTGATGAGGTGGGTGGCGTGCCAAGGATGTTTCAACTCCTCTCCTCCAGGGTGAGCTATCATGTAGGTTCCTTCCTTGACGACTCGAGTAACCACATAGGGACCTTCCCAGTTAGGAGATAGCTTATTCTCGCCGGGTCCTTCTACCCGTTGCTTCGATCTTTCTCAACACGTGGTCCCCTACTTGGAACAACCTTGCCTTGACCTTCTTGTCGTGGTAACTTTTAGTTCGCCGCTTGTAGTTGACCATTCGAAGGTAAGCCGTATCTCGCTTCGTCGACTAGATCCAAGTCGATCAATCTGTTGATGTCATTCTCGCTCCCGATTGAAGAAAGTCACTCGGGCAAGAGGGAAATCTCGAGCTCGCAGTGCCACGGCCTCGATCCATATGTGAGAGCAAAAGGGGTTTCCCCGTAGCCCCCGAGTGGTTATACGAACCGCCCAAAGAGCAAGGGGGAGTTCGTCCAACCAATTGTTACGTCGACCTACGAGACCTGTCTTGAGCGAAGATAGAACAAGTTTATTTGCTGCCTCAGCTTGCCCATTTCCTTGAGGATAGGCGACAGAGGATTGCCAATGCTTAATTCCAACTCAATTCATCTCTCGCTTCAAGGCTCGAGAACCGCAGTCCGTTGTCGACACTATGGCTCGAGGAAACCCAAATCGACACCAAATGAAATCGTGAATGAAGTTGATAGCGTTTCCTCTCGTGATGCGAGCTAATGGTTTGGCCTCAACCCATTTAGTGAAGTAATCTATGGCAACGATCACATACTTGCAATTTCCTGGCGGGAGGGAAGGGTCCAATCAAGTCGACACCCCACATGTCGAATGGCCAAGCTGCAATTACTGGAGTCTGCTCGGTTGTAGGCATATGAGGTAAGTTGGCAAACCTTTGGCATTGATCACATTGTTGAACAAAAATATGAGTATCGCCTCTCATGTGTGGCCGTAGTACCCCAAGGTGATTAACTTGTCAGCAAGGGTCCTGACCCCCGGGTGTCCGCCACAATTCCCACTGTGTACTTCACGTATCAATAGGGCGACCTCTTGAGGGTGGATACACTTTAGCAATGGTCGAGTGTAGGACCTTCTGAATAGGTCGCCTCCTTGAATGACGTATCTTGGAGCTTTCTTTTGATAGCTCGAGCTTTCTTCTCGTCATCGTGCGCCGCTTTCTAGGTACGCCTTCATTTCCTCGATCCAACACTTCTCATTAGTCCAATTTCTTGAGGGATCATCTATGCATTGAATTTTTACTCTTTCATAAGCTGGATTTTCGAGGAAGGAGATGGGTTCATCATGTGGCTCATCTGAGGTGGCTAGTTTCGAGAGGAGGTCGGCTAGCTCGTTGTCCTCCCTTCCAATCCTCTGAATCTCCTGCATTCCAAATCCTCTATCGCCTCCTTCACTAGGTCGCAGATTTAATCAACGTGGAGCTAAGTACCTCGTATTCGCCTCGACTCCGGTTAACTATCGCCAGAATCACAATAAGCCATGATCTTAGTTGCTCCAAAACACTTGGCGTACTCTATAGCCGCTATCGTAGCTTCATATTCAGCCCGGTTGTTGGAAGCCTCGAACTTGAACCTTAGTGATTCCTCGTACACGGTGCCTGCACTGCTCGATCAAGACAATCCCCGCTCCACTAACATTTTTGGTTGCCGATCCATCCGAGTAAACTTTCCAAAGAATCATCGGGTAGATTAACGGCGGGCCGGAGTTCATGCTCTTTTCCTTTAACCTTTTCCTTTGGAGCTCGCCGATCGCCGTCTTCCTTGGTGAACGTAAGCTCGACTCAAGAAGTCTCGCTAGAGCTTGAGCCTTCGCGTGCCTTTCGAGGTCGATACTCAATGTCAAATTCAAGAAGGGCAATTGACCAATTGAGCAGTCGACCTGAACTCTCCGGCTTGTGCAATATCTTTCTCAAAGGCGCATTAGTAAGAACCACAATTGGGTGAGCCAAGAAATAAGCTCGCAGCTTCCTTGAAGCCACGACTAGAGCATAAGCGACCTTCTCAGCATTATAGTACCTGCTCTCCACATCTGATAAGGCCTTGCCGATGTAGTATACTGGTTTTTGAAGCCCTTCATCCTCTCTAATCAAAACCGCCGCAACCGACTTGTCTCCAAATGCATGTATACACAAATAAGGTTTCACCAGAGCCTCGGGCTACTCAGAGAGGTGGAGTAGCGAGGTAATCCTTCGCTGTTGGAACGACGAATGACATTCGGTCGTCCATTCAAAATTTTTTGTCCCCCTCAATGCCTTCAAGAAGGGGAGAGACCTCTCTCGCCGACTTAGATATGAAACGACCAAGAGCCGCTACTCTCCCGTTAAGTCGCCGCATTTCTTTGATATCCGGTGGGGGCTTTCATGTCGACTAAAGCCTTTATTTTTCTCGGATTAGCCTCTATACCTCGTTGAGATACCATAAACCCAAGGAACTTTCCAAAGCCTACACCAAATACACACTTGCTAGGGTTGAGCTTCATGTCGTTCGCTCTCAAATTGGCGAACGTTTCCTTTAGGTCGACCACGTGATGTCCGGTCTTTGTTTTGATGACCATATCATCGACGTAGGCCTCCATGTTTCGGCCAATTTGAGAGGCAAAGACTTTGTTCACCATCCTTTGATAAGTCGCCCGCATTCTTTAATCCAAAGGGCATCATGTTATAGCAGAGATGCCTCCACCGCTTGAAATGCCGTTTTCACAATGTCATCCTCGTGCATCTTTATCCGGTGGTACCCCGAGTAAGCATCCAGAAACCGAGAGTAGAGTGGTTAAGAATGGAATCAACAAGCTTGTCGATTCTAGGAAGAGGATAGCTATCCTTTGGGCAAGCAAGGTTTAGAGTGGTGAAGTCGACGCACATCCTCCATTTGCCATTTGACTTCTTCACCATGACCACGTTGGCCAACCAGGTTGTATGAGTGGCCTCTTTAATTATACCTGCACTCAAAAGTTTTTGTACCTCAGTTTTTATGGCCTCCTCCTTATCTCGAGCAAAACTTCTCAACTTTTGGGGTCTAGGCTTTATGGTCGGGTTGACTTCAAGTCTGTGAACAGCGACCTCTTCCTTGATTCCCCTCATGTCTTCTACTTTCCATGCGAAGACATCATTGCTCCCTTTGAGTAGCTCGATGATTTCTGCTCGCTCCTCAACTGATAGCTGCTTTCCAATCTGAATTTTTTGGTCGGGGTAGGAAGGGTTAGTGATTACTGACTCTAGTTCGTCCACAGCTTCTAGCTCTGGTCCATCCCTGAATTGTAGAGTCTCGATGATTATCTCCCTGACCCTTTGTCTCTCCTCGGCTCCCAAATGTGGAGCTTCTTCAGCTATCATATCATCTAACTTGTCTGCAACCTCGCTGGTGGTGGTGGTGGCCCCCGAGTTATTGTCGATCCGGGAGGCATAGGTTGCCTATGAGGACTTGGTCGACCATAACTACATCTCGAATCGACCTCTCGTGGTGTTAGAGTGACGTGTCAACTCAAGCATGACCTCGTCATTTGAGCGATAGGTCGACTCTTCCACATTGGTGATGGTAGATAGTCGAGTAGTTTTGGTGACTCGATTGAGACAACTTTAAATAACCGTCTCGCCGTTTCGATCTCTAGCTCTCTTCTTTCTTTCCCGAAGAACATGGTCCAAGTAGGCTCGAGCCGTGCCTTGTACGCAGCCTACTCCAAGGTGTGGGGAACTTGACTCGTTGATGAGGGATCGATGCCACCATTCCAAGAGCGACTCCGACCAGAATACCAAGTATGGCAAAGATAGTCACTATTTACATCAATCACGATAAATTGTACCTTCGACACAATCCTTCGGGGGGTGATGGCCTAGGTCGACGTCGAGCTCTATCTCGGACTTTAGCATCAACTCGATGGTTGGTGAAGCCCTCCAACCTCGCCATCATATCTTTCCAACCGCTCGTCATTAAGACCCATCTCTTTGAAAGTCTTGTAGAACAAGATATCCTTGCAGCCCCCGTGTCAACTAAGAGTCTGCTCGTCGTACATCCGTCTATGAGACCTGGGATGATGAGAACTTGCTCCCTAGCTGCCATATTAGTTGCCAATTCATGAGGGTAGAAGCTGATCACTTCATCTCTTACTTCTCTCCTCGAGGTACATGTGGAGCTTTGCTGAGCCGAAAGATCTTGTGTTTGATGGCCGTGTTGCTTGCTTGTTCGCAATGACCCCTGTGTTCAATCTAGGTTGCCTCGGTCCTTGCTGTCCACCCGTCGGCTCGCCCCCACCGGCTTGAGGCCTTTTCACATAAGCGTCGAGCCTCCCTGTGTCGACCATTCTTTGGATAATACGCTTCAAACCCAAACAATCTTCTGTTAGATGACCCGTGTCCTTGTGGTAATCACAATACTTGCTGTTGTCTCTCCTAAACTTGTTGCCTGGGTTCATTGGGACACGAGGAGCCAGCTCGATGGCATTCATAATTTCTGTTCGACTCACCGTAAGGGGAGTGAAAGCCTCGGGCACCTTCTCTGTTGCCCTAGTCCTGTTCTTCCCATTTTTATTGTTTCCTCCATTCTTGTTGGGGTCTTTCTTATCATCGGCGACCTCAACCTTGGGGCTCTTACCATTCTTCTTCTCTTTCCTTTCCTCGGCCAGAGCAACGTTATACACCTTTTCGAACAACTCCTGTCGAGTTGTGACTGTACGAACTGTGAGCTCATAATCCATGTCTTCCGAGGAAATAACACTCCGGAAGCAATTGATCACCTCTCTGTCGGTGAGATCCTCTTCAATCTTGTCAACCATTTCTTTAAACTTGGTGAAGTAGCTCATGGAGCTTTCATTTTTGGCCTGCACCAAGTTGTTTAGATCAGCCACTGTTACTTTCCGAGCTCCAGCTGTCGAGAAGCGATCCAGGAATTTTGTTCTTAAACACGTCCAGGTGGTTATGCCGCCACCGCCAACCCATTAAACCACGTCAAAGCCGCTCCCGCGAGGGTACTTATTAGGGCTTTGCACATATTGTCGTCTTCATTGGCGACAAAGCACATCGTGGCTTCCAGTGTGCTATGTGACTTCTTGCATTGGTGGCTCCAGAGTACTTTTCCAAAGAGGGAAGTCTCGAAACTTGGAGGAGGTCGACCGTATCTCATCTCCTTGGATAGAGGTCGAAGAGCAAAATCAACTCGTTCAACCTTTCCAGTCTTCTTTTTCTTCTCCTCCTCCCATTGTTCAAATTTCTTTTTCATCAACAACCATTCCCGAGCATCGGGTCTTTCATCTCCTGGAGGGGAACAAACATTTGACTTCGACCTTCACTTCGGGGAGTTACCCGCCTACTCCTCCTGTCTCTGTGAGAATGAGCCCTCTCTGATCGAACTGGAGATCTATGCCTGTCATTTCTTTGTGGCGACCTGCGCCTATCAGCACCGGATGGCGACCTGCGCCTATTATCCCCGAGTGGCGACCTGCGCCTCTCTCTCTTATAGGCGACTGCGCCCGTCTCGTCTCTATGAGACCCCGATCTCTCGTGTCCGTGCCGGGAAATGCGTCTGCTTCGTTGGCGGTTAATTGCGTCCTCAAATCGACCGAGCCTCCCCGCTTCCCTATTTCGAGTGAGGCTAGCCCCGAGGTCGTGACTTGGCACATGAACGATAGTGGGGGCTCGCCGAACTATCCCGTCCTCGCCATTTTGCCCCACACCTTCATTTGGCCTAGCACTCCGGCTCGCCGTCTCGTTGGAGACTTGGGAGGGAGCAATCCTTTCGAACGAATATCGGCTCGCTTCGCTTCCTCCATAGCTATCAAATCAGCAAGAATCTCGAGCTCGCTCCAAAGATCATTTCCTTCTTGCTCATGGGATTAGTTGAGGGACCCGCCCGTTTCCCATGTTCACATGTCCAGTTGGACGCTTAGGAGGAGGTGGTACTCTTGTCCTTCCATATGCCTTTTCCTCTCCTCGTGTCGCAATCCTCGCCATCAACAACACTGGTAGAACGCGTGGCTCTACCATGAGGCCGATTTGGTGGGGGAGGAGGCAAGTTCAGGTTTTCGGCGTTTGCGTTCGTGTTGTTGTTGTTTTCTTCTTCGTGCCCAAGTGAAGCCTCAGATACATGTCCGTCTGAAGTCACAATTGTTGTAGGTTGATGGAGTTTTCGAGGTCAAGCTAAAGCACGATTCCCGACAATGGAACCAAACTGATGCTGCAGGAATTGTGCTTATCAATCTTCCTCCACGTGGCAAAGACGAATCACCCGACTCCTTGACCTGAAATCGTAACCCACGACTAGCCGGATGTGTCTCCGGCGAAGACGCTCGGCGTGAGAGTAAGATCCCGCTTGAATATTGCTCAAAATGTATTGAATAAATGAATTCCAATAGCAAAATGGCGCTACCTTTCACCGTTTGGTAGTGATGAAGTATTTATAGACAAGAGTGGTGTATTTTTGGGAGGCGACATGTGCTCCGAGATTGTAGCGGCAAGCATTGGTCGTGGGAACGTGCCTATAACGGTCCCCGATTTGTAGGGATGTGGTTATGAGAATTGTTCAACCAAATACGCCGGCAAGTGTCGGGTCGTCACTTGTTGTTTAGGCCGAGGTTGCCATTCGAGGATGGTCGACCCGACCGTCTGCAGAGCATGGTTCGTACCCGAATTGTAATACGGATTCTGAGGTCGGACTAAGTTAGGTCGGGACCTGTTAGGTCGGTCCATGGACTTAGTCGACTGATATTTGAGATGGGCCTTGGGCCTTGCTTTGATTGGGCCAGGATCATTGAGAATGTGGGAGTCAAGGCTGTATATGATTGGGCTTTACCCACTTGGCCCAACTCGACACTTTTGGTATGTTCACATATATTATTAAGTGTCAGTATAAAAGAGTGCCAGTGTAGGGTAAAAAGTGACAATGTTAGTATAAAAATGTCAGTGTGAAGATTGTCAGTGCATGTATTATTAAGTGTCAGTGTAAAAATGAGTTTTTCTTAAAATTAGAAAAAAACGTGTTTTTTATAAGACCAGCTCATTATTTATTAGTTTTTTTTTCAACTATTCATTGTTTTTTTTTGTGTTGATTAAACTATTTTATAAATTTAAGAATATTTTATCTTATTGGATTGCAAAAGATTAATTTTATGTTTTCAATTTAAGGTTTGGCATCATCTCAGTTAGATTTTAGTTTTATAATATTATTTTTTTCTTGTCCCGCAATGTCCCGCGTCACGAGGTCGGTTGGGACAGGACCAGGATTTTCTGTCCCGCGAAAAATTCAGGATGTCCCGTCTCTTCCAGTGAAATTGCGGAATTTCATAGTTTCGTCCCATTCCGTCTCATTTTCCCGAATTGACAGCTGTAGTACGTAGCTACAAAGCATAATTTGGTTGCGTACATGTGGAAGGGTGGTTGGTCAATGACGGACTTTATTTACCAAATGACTTTATAAGTTGGGATTATTACTGTCTAGTCCTCCACCCTAATCAAAACTACCAGATATATATTTTGGAAATTAACAACACCATCGACGACAACGAAAATGGTTAGACTAAAAATTCCGAAGGTCCCTGCCGGAGCTGGCGCCGCCGCTACCGCCACTGCCATCGCCGTCGGAGCTTCTTCTAGCACCGTGCCTGTAAAGAAGGTAATTTGGGTTTAAAGGCTGCTCCTTTGATTTCTTTAAATAATTACATTGCTTATAGGCAGAATTGATTGTTGATCTTGTTGTTGTTTATTGTTGTTGTACTAACAATAAAATGGTTCAATTGTTCTATGGGAATGTGTTGTTTTCATTTTTAAAGTTTATATTGGAATCAAGAATAATTTGGAAAATCTAGCTACAGCTGGTGAATTGCCAACAATCTGGTTTTCTGCTGTTTGGAATGCTCAACAGTTCGTTGATCAAAAAGCATCTCGTATGAACTCACACCAGATATGTCTCGTGTGAACTCATACGAGACTCATCTCGTATGAACTCACACGAGACACATCTCGTGTGAACTTATACGAGATGAGTCTCGTATGAGTTCACACGAGATGTGTCTCGTGTGAGTTCATACGAGATGAGTCTCGTATGAGTTCACACGAGACACATCTCATGTGAGTTCATACGAGCTTCCCAGTGTCCACTCTTTTTCTTTACATTGTTCATATTTTCCAGATGCTAAATAGCTAATTTATTGTCTCTTATTTGTTTTTTTTAGGCACGTGAGCGTATGACCGCGTCCAATAGAAAGAGGAAGGCTAAAAAGCATCCGGAGAGAAAAGAAAAGCGGAGCAAGTCTAAGAATGACAAGAAAGCCACAGACGAGGAGGAGCAGGAGGAGAGGGAGGAGGAGGCGGTAGCATCAGATGACTTTTAGGAGGAGGAGGAGGAGGAGGAGGGGGATAGTGAGGAGGAGGAGGGGGGGAGGAGGAGGAGGGGGATAGTGAGGAGGACGAGGAGGGGGATAGTGAGGATGGGGAGGAGGAGGAGGAGATAGATGATAGACCATTGAGGCATGGGAGGAGGCGGGGTCAGATTGTGGCTAGAGGGCAGGGACGGAGGAGGAGACAGGATGCGGGTGAGGAGGAGGCACCATCATGGCAGATTCAGAGTGACCCAGGTGGCGGCCCAGAGGTTGTTTCACTTATATACGGGTTTGGTGATCACAGAGCCCGGGAGATTTGGAGGGACGCCACTAGTGAGTCAGTGGTGACTTTCCATACGAGACTGCTGCATCTGCACAAGTAAGATAATCATTAATGTGAAACTATTAAAATCTTGAAGTTATTTGGCACACACTCTAAATATTCCATTAATTATCATCCCATGCTTTTCTCGATCTCGAGTATTGATTATATTTTTTGTTTGGAATAAACAGGTTCAAGCCTGATGAACTGGAGGCTACTGATAGAGCCTGGCTGACCCTTGTTAATGCATCGGGCATCCAGCAGCTGCACGATGCCACCATTCAGAGGCCTAACCATGCGCTGCTAACGGCATTTTTGGAACGGTGGTCTCCTGAGACTAACTCGTTCCACATGGCGTGGGGGGAGATGACGATTACGTTACATGACGTCTTTCATATCCTGGGTATGTTGTTATATATTATCAATTTCAAGACTATATGAACTATCTACATTCATCTCTTGTACTAAAATGTGTTATTTCATCTTCAATTTACAGGTATCAGCTGTGTAGGTGCACCTGTTCGGTATCCGGATCCAGTGCCTGACCTATCCGGCATCAGCGTACACCTCGATTTGATCGGCACTGGGTACTTATTAAAGGATGTCCGACGTCTCTTTTCTTACCGTATAGGGCGCATGACAGATGCCCAACGTGCTTCTGCATATATCCTGCACCTCTTGGGTTCCACGATGTTCGTGGACAAGAGTCAGGATAAGGTGCCTGCAGCCTACCTTCCCCTGTGCATGGATCTTGAGAGACTCCCCACTCTCTCCTGGGGATCAGCTAAGTTGGCATAATTATACTGAGAGTTGGGAAAGGCGTCCAGATCCGGATGCAAGCAGATGGGTGGTTGTGCGATTCTGCTAGAGGTACATCTTACTCTATTCATTTTCTTTTTACTCTGTCGACTCTGTCGACTCCCCCCTCTGTAATTACATGTTGCATTTGATTAGTATTTAATACTTTTTTACATACATCTCAGGGCTGGATATACGAGTACTTTCCGGATTTCCGGTGAGTTTCTGACCCGCACTGGCAGCAGGGGCAGCCGAGAGCCGTAGATGGTCACATACTGATACAGCTGGGAGGGTATTAGAGCATCTAGTGCAGTATCGCCGCACTCTTGACACGATGCATGTTGACAGGGTGGGTTATTCATATTAAAACTGTTTCAAATTGTTACACTCCCTCCGTTATTATGTATACTTTGGCTAACAAAGTCTACTCACAGGTTATTTGGACTCCTTATGGTACCGGAGCAGACGCGATTCTGCCGGTTTCATACTTCAGGGGGGTTATACGCTTTTGTGACATCACTGAGGCGTACATGCCTGATCGTGTTACTAGGCAGTTCGGGTACCAGCAGAGGATCCCCAGACAGCCCCCCGTGGCTCCCACGAGATGCATTTTGTCAAAGGGTCAGAAGGGGTACCAGAAGGAGTATGGTGACCAAGATCATGTTTGGGACTCGTGGGTGGAGTACGGCATGGAGGAGTTCAGGCCCGTTCCCCGTTGGGGGCCACTAGTGACTACATCTTCACCCGTGACTGCAGATTATATGGAGTGGTTTCTGGCTAGGAGTCATATTCGGATATCTAATTCGATACACGATCCCCCCGTTGACATTCCACCTCCCCCACCTCCCCCAGTTGATGTTCCACCGCAGCCTGGGGTTGCAGAGGCACGAGGTATCATACTTCCATTTCTGACGGATGCCAGGCTCCCCGAGGACGTCATAGCTGGTCTTAAACGGGCGCACGAGATTTTGGGAGGTCGCATTTAGGAGGTCGCATTTATGTATTACTGATTATGGAGTTTTGGTATACTTGTATTACTGATTATGGAGTTGTGGATTTATTTTCAGTAGGAAATGGGTATGTATTAGTTTCTGTCATGGAGTATACCTCTATGTCTCTCTCTTGCTCTCTCTGTCTCTCTCTCCCTATCCCACTGTTTATTTGGTGTTGTTGTTGTTGTTGTTGCTGTTGTGTTTGAAGATGTTGCTGCTTGTTGCTTTTTGTTGATTCTGTTGTAAAAACTGCAGCTGATGTGTCTCGTATGGATCCACACGAGACACATCTCGTGTGGATCCATACGAGATGTGTCTCGTATGGATCCACACGAGATGTGTCTCTTGTGGAACCATACGAGACAAATCTCGTATGATTCCATACAAGACACATCTCGTGTGGATCCATACGAGATGTGTCTCGAATGGATTCATACGGGACATATTCCTTAAAACCCTAAATAATGGCACATATTTGTAACTCAATTTCCATTTGGATTTTGAGAAAAGTTATACTAATGAAAAACACTTTAAATGTCATTTAGAATGTAGAAAAAAATTAAAAAAAAATAAACTAGGTAGCCTTATACCATTTTCACAATATCGGGACATATTCCTTAAAACCCTAAATAATGGCACATATTTGTAACTCAATTTCCATTTGGATTTTGAGGAAAGTCATAATAATGAAAAACACTTTAAATGTCATTTAGAATGTAAAAAAAAATTAAAAAAAAAAATAAACTAGGTAGCCTTAAACCATATTCACAACATCGGGACATATTCCTTAAAACCCTAAATAATGGCACATATTTGTAACTCAATTTTCATTTGGATTTTGAGGAAAATCATACTAATGAAAAACACTTTAAATGTCATTTAGAATGTAGAAAAAATTTTTAAAAAAATAAACTAGGTAGCCTTATATCATTTTCACAACATCAGGACATATTCCTTAAAACCCTAAATAATGACACATATTTGTAACTCAATTTCCATTTGGATTTTGAGGAAAGTCATACTAATGAAAAACACTTTAAATGTCATTTATAATGTAGAAAAAAAAAAAAAATTAACTAGGTAGCCTTATACCATTTTCACAATATCGGGACATATTTCTTAAAACCCTAAATAATTGCACATATTTGTAACTCAATTTCCATTTGTATTTTGAGGAAAGTCATATTAATGAAAAATACTTTAAATGTCATTTAGAATGTAGAAAAAAATTAAAAAAAAATAAACTAGATAGCCTTATACCATTTTCACAATATCGGGACATATTCCTTAAAACCCTAAATAATGGCACATATTTGTAACTCAATTTTCATTTGGATTTTGAGGAAAGTCATACTAATGAAAAACACTTTAAATGTCATTTAGAATGTAGAAAAAATTAAAAAAAAATAAACTAGGTAGAATTATACCATTTTCACAACATCGGGACATATTCCTTAAAACCCTAAATAATGACACATATTTGTAACTCAATTTCCATTTGGATTTTGAGGAAAGTCATACTAATGAAGAACACTTTAAATGACATTTAGAATGTAGAAAAAAAATAAAAAAAAATAAACTAGGTAGCCTTATACCATTTATACATCTCGTGTATATACACACGAAATGTTTATGTGTATCTCGTGTTAACGTACACGAGATGTTTAAAATCTAGTTAAACCCTTCAAAACGACCTGCATTGAATTTGACGTTTAATATTCTGAACAAAAACCAGAAACCCCCATTATTATTCAAAAAATAAATCTCTAAGTTCATAGCATGAATTCCTCACAAAATTCTCCCCAACATTCTCCAAGTTTCAATGATCATAGCATGGATTCCTCACAAAATTGCTCAACATGTTCTTATGAGTGTATTAACCTTGATATGATAGAATTTTTTCATGATGAAGAAGAAGGAATCTCACCAAATTCTCCTCCACATCAACATTCTCCAAGTTTCAATGATCCAAGCTTCTATGAAGTAAGTTCTTAATGTTTTGTTTTGTATTGTGATCAAAATCAAAATAAAAATTCCATCTTGAAATAAAAATCCCATCTTGAATTAAAAATCCAATCTTGACCTACACATGAGATTTATTTATACAATCTTCAAATACACATGAGAATAACAATGCAATATCAGAGCAAATTCCAGTTTTCAAATATGTTTTTGCATTCTGGATGGAGATAATTTCGTGCACACATACACGACAAAGTAGCTTACTTCTCGTGTTCACTCACACGAGATTTAATGAACTATGTCGTGTATGTATACACGAAATGTATACTGGATCTTTGAAACTGATGGTGCTGTAATTTGCAGGGTCCATTTCCGGATATCAGTGACGAATTCATGACATCAGAATTATTTCCAAATAGGGATGCACTTCTTGCACATGTACGGGAAATCGCGAGGCGTCGAAATATACACCTTGTTATAGTCCACTCGAAGAAGAGAAGTGGAAATAAACTAGCTTATGCGATGATAATATATCATTTTGGTGGACATCACAGGCTCGAAAGATCAAAGAACATTAGGAAGAGTAGTAGCAAGAAGAGAGAGTGTAATTTTAAACTACATGCCAAAGAAAGGAGGGATGATGGGTTATGGGGTTATGTTGTAAGGAATGGTATACATAATCATGGCTTTCCTTTGTATCCGGAAGGTTTTCCTCTCGGGAAATTGACACGTGGCGAATATGACGCTGTGTGTAGCGCAAGTGAATGTTCATTGCGTCCAAATGACATAGTAGCAATGTTAAAGATGTACGATGAGAAGAACGTGAGCAATCCGATGCACGTCCGCCATCACAAAATATAGAGAAGATGAACGACAAGGGAGGACCCCGCTACAACAATTCCTTAAATTACTTGACGATCATGAATATATATACTACACGAGGGAAGACGCTGAGAGTGGCATGATCAACGACATATTCTTCTCTCACCCATTAGCAATGAAGATGCTAAAGCTTGTTTTCCATATGTTGTACAAGGTATTTGTACTTACAACACCAGCTGCTATGGTGTACTTCTTACAGTTTGTAGGATTTACTTCCACCGGGCATAATTTCACAATAGCGTATGCGTTCCTCAAGTATCAGAGTGCGGATGATTACATATGGGCATTGGATAATTTGCACAGTCTGTTTACACCTCCCCGGTTGCCAACAGTTTTTGTCACTGATCGTGAATTGGGTTTCATCAGCGCTCTCCGTACAGTTTTCCCGACACTGACACATTTCTTGTGTCGGAGGCATATCGAGGTCAATGTTAGAAAGCATGGGTTGAGTCATACAGGTAGCGAGGATTTGGCAGAATCATTCATGAGGAGTTTCAATTATGCAATCTCAGCCCCTACCTTCGGCAAATGGGACGAACGTTGGCAAGGGCTTTGTGACCGTTTCAGATCTTATCCTGTATTATTGGATTACCTCCGTGATACATGGATTACTCCATACTCTCAGAATATTCTGTCTATGCACACGAATGTGTTACCACACTTCGGGACCGATACCACAAACAGGACTGAGGGTGAGCATAACAGGTTGAAGAAGGCATTGGGGAGTGCTTCTTCTACTTTTGACACAATCTTCAAAAAGGCTCATAAGATCTTGGATATCCAACTAAAAAATATCAAACAGAGTATGAATAGATAAAATACCAGAACTCCAATTGATTTGAGGACCCATAATCTGTATCACAATATATTGACTAAAGTGTCAATGGAAGCCTTGCGCAATATCAGACAAGAGCGGGCTCGTATTCAGAAAATCATTAAAAACCAGCGGGGTCGTAATGGGGGTAATGTCATCACTGAGGCTGCCTGCGGGTGTTACTACAGGCGAACACATGAACTTCCATGTAGTCACGAGATTGCACGGATAGAGGACTGTGAGGGACGGATTGAGCTGTCCTCGATTCATGATTTTTGGAAGAAGTTGGACATTGAAGTAGACAACCCTCCATCTGAGACTTCAATAAATAAAGACAATTTTCAAGCTATGTTGAATAAAGTTGAGAAAGCACCTGAACCGGTAAGGAGAAAGTTATTCAAAAAGATGGAAGAAGGGCTTAATCACCATACGAGAGATGCTTACGAGCCTAATCATATTTCAAAGGCGAATAAACCCCGAACCGAAAGTTCCAGAGAACCGTCAGATTGGGAGCATACTAACAAATTTTTTCGAGTCCCCGCTACACCATCCTCGACTAGCAAAGGGTATAGATATTCATTCATTTTTGGCTCACACTTTACGTTCTTGATGTATTTGATTTGCATGTTGATAGTATGAATGCTTCTGACTCTTTTCTTTGCCCTATTTCAGGTCTAGATCTACATTCATTGCATCAACCCAAGCGAGTTCGGAGTCCACGCACAAATGCAAACCAGCTTCAGAACCCACACCATCTACCCCTGCTTGTACTCCTACGTCTCATCCACCACTAACTGCTTCCGCTCGTGGGAGAGGACGGGGTCGAGGGCGAGGTCGAGGATGAGGACGGGATCAGGGTCAGGGTCGTGGAGAGGGAAATGGACAGCCCAATCACACTAGTATATACATCTCTCCGTATATGACGTCTTTTCTGCCTTTCATTATCCCATGTATTGGAGGCATCACAGATGTGGCATCTGATGGACATTGTGGCTATAGAGCCGTAGCAGCACAAATATACGAAAATGAGGAGATGTGGGCTCGAGTGCGCATAGAATGTTACAATGAGGTACATGCTCGCCAAGACCTTTATCAAAGAGTTCTAACTTGGATAAATGTAAAGGAACTCTTACGTAGGATTGCTATTTATGTCCGGCCCAGAGCATGGCCGGACAATACTTATTGGATGGACCTCCCAGATCTTGGGCACATCATTGCCACGAGGTATAATGTGGCATTCATTTCGTACTCGGCTAGCGGTGGCAACTTATGCCTTCCGGTGGCGTACCCGGCGGGAGTAGGACCACCGATAAACACAGTTGTGGTGGGACAAGTGACAAACCATTTTATATTGGTATGATACTTTAATTCGTTAAATTTAACAATATTATTTAAATTCGTTATACTTATTTGTATCATTTATATTAGTTATATTTAATTGTCTTACTTAAATTCGTTATATTTAACTGTTATTACTTTTGCAGCTGCACATGTCAGGCAATGATTACCCAATACCACCACCACCGAGCACTTGGAGGGAACACTGTGATCCAAGCGCAAGTCGGCCCGATCCTCAATACCGAGATAGGATAGTAGCATTCAATGAACTCTATGATCAGGATAACGATGCAAGAAGAGAAAGATTACGTAGGGGATAGTATATGTGTAATGGTTTTTGAATTATCAAGTTTGTATGAATGTTTGGATGTTTTGATGTTTGAATTATATGCATAAGCCTTGTTAACACTTTTATTTCGTATACAATTTGGCGATAGTATATGTGTAATGGTCTATTGGTCCCTCCCACTGTTTTGTGGAGACGTGCTATCATATTAAGAATCAAATTTTAGTTCTAGTTCTGTTTCTTGTTGCTTTTGCTGTTGCTGTTGTGAAAATGCAGGTTCAGACACTATTTCGTGTAAGTATACACGAGATATCATCTATAATCTCGTGTATATGTACATGAGACATCTCGTGTGCGTACACGAGTCATCACGTGTACATATACACGAGATGTAATCTATAATCTCGTGTATATGTACACGAGACATCTCGTGTACGTACACGAGTCATCACGTGTACATATACACGAGATTATAGATTACATCTCGTGTATATGTACACGAGACGGGCAAGGGCAGCGTTGGAATATTTCGTTCCCTGTATATAATTTTCTCTGTATATAACTATATCCAATGTTTTTGAGAGACGAAAATTCCCTTGTAGCCCTAAATAAAACACTACCCTACCCTCCCCTGCCATATGCTGATACACGACCCAACTCCCTCTCTCTCTACACAATGACCCATCCCCTCCCTCTTCTGCGGTCAGCAACAATGAAGAAACAATGAAGCAACCAGTATCTATCTTTGTTCTGGCGTCTTTCAAATCATCTCTGGCGAACTCTTCTGGGCTGTCCGATCACCCTCTCCGGCCGTAATTTCATCTTCTTCGGCCGATATTTTACCTTCTCCAGTTCTGGCGCTCAGATTTTCTACCTATGTCGCACTGCCTTAAATCCTAAGAAAAAAAAATTCTTCCCCCCATTCACCTACAACCATCTGCAATCAACTTCGAATTGGATTTCGAATGAAGGAGGCGATGGCCGTAGAGGTTAAAATTGAGGTGAAGGCAGGAGGCATAGCGAGGCTAGAAGGAGGACAGAAGTTTGGAGGTTTCAGAATGAAGGTGTTGGCATTGGTGATTTTGGTGAGGGGTGTGGAGTTGTCGGATCTGCGAAATAGAAATGAGACTGAACAAATGATTATTGATCTGAAAGGTTATTTTGGGGAAAATTACATGGATTTGATTCGTTTTTTAGTGTGATAACAAAGTTCACTTTAATTACCGAATAATATTAGGGGTCCCAAAATATGGTCACAAAAAAGACTAAAAATAACTCTGAACTTAATTAAAACAAATGTAAACTTAACTAAAAACAACTATAAATTAACAAATTATGTCAGACAATCTCATAAAATAGCAAAAATAGAGGCCATAAAATACTAAAAACAATTGGGAACTTAACTAAAACGATTGTAAATTAAAAAATATGTCAAATAATTTCATAAAATTGCAAAAATAGAGACCATAAAAGACTTAAAATAATGTGTACTTAAATAAAAACAATTGTGAACTTAACAAATATGCCAAATAATCTTATAAAATTGTAAAAATAGAGACTTAATTAAAAGATAAAAAAAACAATTGTTAACTTAAGTAAAACAATTGTGAACTTAATAAAAACAGTTGTGAACTTAAGAAATCTATATATATATATATATATATATATATATATATATATATATATATATATATATATATATATATATATATATATATATTAAAGTTGGTGAGGAGGATTATGGCTTCGCCACGTGGACAAGTTTAGGCAAACTCTTGATTTTGGAGAAGCCACTTCATCATTATCCCAAAATCTATATGACTTTTGGTATTCTCCTTATTAGCTAATACTATTAGTTAATAATAATAGTTATTATATAGGTTAACTATTACTATTAATAGTATTAGTTAACTATAATAGTTACTTTATAAGTTAACTATTACTATTAATTGTATTAGTTAACTATAATAGTTACTATGTTAACTATTACTATTAATTGTATTAGTTAACTATAATAGTTACTATATATGTTAACTATTACTATTAATAGTATTAGTTAACTATAATAGTTACTTTATAAGTTAACTATAATAGTTACTTTATAAGTTAACTATTACTATTAATTGTATTAGTTAACTATAATAGTTACTATATATGTTATCTATTACTATTAATAGTATTAGTTAACTATAATAGTTACTATATATGTTAACTATTACTATTAATTGTATTTGTTAACTATAATAGTTACTATATAAGTTAACTATTACTATTAATAATATTAGTTAACTATAATAGTTACTATATATGCTAACTATTACTATTAATAGTATTAGTTAACTATAATAGTTACTATATATGCTAACTATTATTATAAATAGTATTAATTTACTATATAGGTTAAGTAATAGTATTATAGTTACAATATATGTTAACTATTACTATTAATAACTAGATTGACTCCCGTGCGATGCACGGGGCTTACTATATATTCAAAAGACAAAAATAGAACTAAAATAAATCAAGAACTCAATTTGTTTATACATTATGGAATACTTTATTAAAGACTACATTGTCAAAAATTAGAAAACAATGAAATAGAAATAAAACAAAAATTATAAGGATTATGCATTTCTCTATATACAATTCTGTAGTATTTTATGATTTAAAAAATTTAAATAAAACACACGAACATGTTTATGAAATACGAAAGAAGTTATTTTTATAATTAGTGAAAAATAATATTATTATCTTTATCATTTATAATCACTTTTATTTTATTTTGTATTCTTTTTCATTTCATTTGTACAAATAAAAAAATTCATCATTTATAAATATAAATTTGTTAATTATCCTTTACTAATTTTTCACTTTCTTTTTAGTGAAAAATATTTGAAATTATTTATTATTTGAAATCATTTATTACATATAAATTATTTTAAATTATTATTATATAAAAAATAATCCTAAGTCAAGGCCTAAGCCATAGCCGGCCAATGGAAAAGCCAGCCAATATCAATGCGTGATCCCCTTGGCTTAAGCCTCATTATATAACCAAGACAAGCCTAAAACTTGTATATTTTTTCCATGTGGGATAAAACCAAGGCCAAGGCCACGGGCCAAGGCCAAGGGCAAGGGCCAAGGGCCAAGGCCAAGCATGATTTCCCACATTGAAAAAAAAAAGAATGCACAATGACCTTGGTATATAATGAGCCATTATATACCAAGGCAACCCATTTTTTTTTTATTATTTTTTCATGTGGGATAATTGATAAAGGCCAAGGGCCAAGGCCAAGGCCAAGGCTGGCCGAGCCAAGGCCAAGGGCCACGACCAAGGCCTTTTTTTTTCCGATTAAATTAGTAAAGGATAATTAACGAATTTATATTTAAAAAAGAGAATTTTTTCCTTTGTCGAAATCATCGGGGCTACGGGCCAATACAAAGTCCAAAGGAAAAGCAAGGGCCAAGACGGTCCATGGCCAAGGGCCAAGGCGGCCAAACGGCGAAGGCCGGCCAAGGGCCAAGGCCAGGCCACGGTCTAATGAGAGGAAACAATGGCTTTGAGTCAATATATACCCAATCTTGTTATTATATATAGATAGATTCCAACTCATCATCCTATACCCCATCACTTATATTTTATTTTGTATTCTTTCTCATTTCATTTGTACAAATAAAAAAATTCATCTTTTTTAAATATAAATTTTTTAATTATCCTTTACTAATTTTTCAATTTCTTTTTAGTGAAAATTATTTGAAATTATTTATTATTTGAAATTAATTATTATATGAAATTATTTGAAATTATTTATTATATGAAAAATAATTCAAAGTCAAGGCCTAAGCCATGGCCGGCCAATGTCCAAGCCAGCCAATATCAATGCCTAATCCCCTTGGCTTAAGCCTCATTATATAACCAAGACAAGCCTAAAACTTTTGTATTTTTTCCATGTGGGATAAAACCACGGCCAAGGCCAAGGGCCACGGCCAAGGCCAAGCATGATTTCCCACATTAAAAAAAAAAGAATGCAAAATGGCCTTGGTATATAATGAGCCATTATATACCTAGGCAACCCATTTTCTTTTGATTATTTTTCGATGAGGGATAACTCCGAAGGCCACATGGCCAAGGGCAAGCCAAAGCAAGGCCACGGCCGAGCAACGGCCGAGCCAAGGCCCAAGTCCAAGTCGAATTTCAAAAAAAAAAATTCTAATAAATAAATATCTTAATATTTATATTTTTTATTCTGTATAAAAAATACTCCCTCCGTCCCACCTCACTTGACACCCAAGAGGTGGGCACAATAAATAAGAAAAAAGAATAAAATAAAAAAATGTGTGATAGAAAATGAAGAGAGAGAATGAGTGGGATAAATAGTAGTGTTGGTTGAATAAATTGAGTGGTGAAAAATGAAGGGAGAATGAGTGGTGGAGTCCATCTAATATAAAAATATAGAAAGTAGGCTATTTTTGGGAGATGTCAAGTGAGCTGGGAAGATCCATAATGGAAATAAGTGTCAAGTGAGCTGGGTCGGAGGGAGTATATTTTTTTTGACACATAATAAAAATAAGTGGCAATATTTTTTGGAAATATATATAAATTTATCATCATCCTATACCCCATCACTTTTATTTTATATTATATTCATTTTTTTAGTATATAATTATTATTATTATTAATATCATTTATAATTAAAATATTTACTTCACACTTAAATAATTTTCACTGAAAAGAAATTAAAAAAATAGGAAAGGATAATTAACAAAATTATATTTAAAATATGGGATTATTTTTCTTTGTCCAAATCAAATGAAAGAAGTATCTCTTTAAAGAGAAAAAAAATATGAATTGAGGTGAAAAGATGAAATTAAAAAATAATAAATTAAAAAAATAGAATTTATTTTATTATGATTTATAATTAAAAAAAAATAATTCTGACTTCATAACTTTGCTCTAAAAAAAATTGAAAAATTAGTAAAGGATAATTAATAAATTAATATTTATACAAAAGATTTATTTTTTTTCAAATCAAATAAAATTAGACTCCACTTAAGAGAAAATAATTAACAAATTTTGGTTTATCCGGATAAAGAGTTAACTAAAGGCCTTTTTTTTTTCAAATTAATCCTTTTAACGAAAATTTTAACGATTGCTTTTTCCGTATCCGACTCGAATATTTAAGATGCATACCCGAATCCGACCCAAAATTACACGACCCGAGCCCCGATCCAATTCGAGGCCTAGAGCGAAGGCATGGGCCAAGGCCATGGGTAAGGGCCACGGCCGGCCGAAATCATATTGCCATGGCCAGCTTCAGCAAAATATAGGGGAGGAGAACATTTTTGTTTGGTTTCAAACCAATGTGGGATCTTACAACCGGAGATCAATTCCACTGATAAACTCCCTAATCTCTCCACCACACACATACTATCAAAGGTCAAAATGGCTCCTCCAGCTCAATCTCAGCGATCTCCTTCCCCTTCTCAACCCTCCGGGTACTCTCTCTCTCTCTCCCTGCACTTTCTTGACGAATAATTCCACTAAATCAACGATTCCCACCTACCCCACCACTACAAACAATTAATTACGTCTGCATCGTATAAAATTATATAGTTTTATACATAATTATACACGAATATTCTATCTTAGACCTTTGAATTATTCAAAATTAGTCGATTTCACACACTTCACACACACATGCAGTCATATATAATGTGTTTTGGGCAAGGAATTGGTGGGCGATGGCGAAAATGAGTCAATTTTCTCTTTCTTTTGGGCGCCCACAACCTCCTGCGCATACTGAGCTCAGTGATTCCAAAAACCCTCATCCTAAATTTAGTACTAATAGTTATTCTAATGGTGGTACCAACAAAGGGGAGGTTTCAGATCTGAAAATGCGGTCCTAACCGGTGGCGGGTAGTCAAGCGCCCGGGGATAAATGATACCAAGAGGGAGCCGTTCAAGAAGGTGATATCTTCCATGACGATCGGGATTGATGTTTCGTCTGTTTTTAGTGAGATGGTGATGTGTTCGGCTACTTCGACATTGTGCTCAAGAAAATGTGTTATTTGTATGTGGGGAATTATGCAAAGTACAACCACGATCTCGCTCTTTTGACGATCAATTTTCTTGAGAGGGATTGTAAAGACGAGGATCCTATGATTAGAGGGTGGCATTGAGGAGTCTTTGTTCTCTTCGAGTGGCGAATTTGGTTGAGTACTTGGTGGGGCCATTGGGTTTGGGGTTGAAAGATGGGAATAGTTATGTGAGGATGGTGGCGGTATTGGTGTTGTGAAGTTGTATCATATATCTGCTTCTACTTGTATAGATCTTGAATTTCTGCAATGCTTAAGCATTTGATGCTTAATGACCCGGATGCTCGAGTCGATCTATTTAGTTTCCTAAGATCGTTATTTGATGGGGTATAAAAATCTACAATCAACAATCTTTGTGTTTACAGTTTACTCCTCTAGTTGTAATTTTCGTTTGAAATGTTTGGTGATCATCTTACATTTGCTCTTAGATGATATCATGCCATTTAATAAGCTCTAGATAGACATCAGCACATGGTCACCTTTAGGAAGGATACAGAAGTTTGCTCAGTAGGAGCACTTCTTAATGTTCCGATTTCAAGTACAATTCATTAATTGAATAGTCTTAAACTGCCATTGCTTGCATTGCATGTCTCCTTACCTTTGGCTAACTCAATTCCTTCCATGGGTTCCACTTCTTTTAGAACTTGATAAGACTGTTTGAATAAGTGTTCAAAAAGAATTTCATAAGTACAATGTATTTGTCTCCCTGTCCCCGAAAGTGTTTCAAAATCCACATCTGCAATTAATTCATGAATGAAAAGAAAGATGCTTCAAGGATGCCCTAGATTGATCAGTAATATAGCTTCTAATGGTTAGTTATCCTTCATATATACCTCTTAGGAATCATCAAAACAAAAATCTATTTATTTTAATTGCTGAATCAGATTGGTAAAATTATAGTTTATTTCAGTTTGGCCATGTTTTGGATTGAAAATCTTAGTATTGGTAAGTCACTGTTAGCGGATGAAGAGAGAGTTAACTAAAGGCCTTTTTTTTTTCAAATTAGTCATTTTAACGAAAATTTTAACAATTACTTTATCCGTATCCGACCCGAATATTTAAGGTCACTACCCGAATCGGACCCAAAATTACCCGATCCGAGCCCCGATCCAATTCGAGGCCAAGGGGGAGGGCATGGGCCAAGACCAAGGCCATGTGCAAGGGCCACGGCCGGCCATAATGATAATCCCATGGCCAGCTTCAGCAATATATAGGGGAGGAGAACATTTTTTTTTTGTTTCAAACCAATGTGGGATAAGCACCTACCGCCCATGGCCAAGGCCAAGGCCGGCCAAGGCCGAGCCACGGCTAAGGCCAAGGCAGGCCAAGGCCGGCCAAGGCCAAGGCCAAGGCAGGCCAAGGCCGGCCAAGGCCAAGGCCTTTTGTCCCTTTTAATTGCAATTTTGCCATGTTGTGAGAAGACGAAAATGCCCCTCAAAGCCCCTTTAATTACCAAAACCTTGTTATTATATATTTATAGATATTAGTTAATCATAATAGTTATTATATATATATCAAAGTAGGTCGTTAATTATGTCAATGAGCATTTAGCTTAAAGACGTACTTTTCTCGGGAAGGTTAAGGGTTGGAACCCCTACATTGTATTTAAAATGTTGTAATTTGAAAAGAAATAGGTCGTTAGTTTTTTCATTCACATTGTTAACGTCCATAAAAAATGTTGCATACTGACATAAATTATGACATAAAAAATAAATGACATAAAGTATGAACATCAAAAATAAAATAGCAAAAATTGCTACATTGTTAGTCAGAATGCAATTCCTATTAAACTTATGTGCAACAAAGTTATTAAAATTGAACACAATTTTTCTAACTTTATAAATGTTAATGTTTTGATTCATTTATAATATACTTATATTATAAAAAATAAATCATGATATTAGCAAATTAGCTTTTCGTGCGGAGCACGGGTTACCTACTAGTGTGTCAAATAATCTCATAAAATTGCAAAAACAGAGGTTATAAAAGACTAAAAACAAATGTGAATTAAGTAAATGGTAGCCATTTTCATGCAAAAATTATGAAATTAGCTAAAACAGCTGTGAACTTCTCTTAATTATTTTTAGAAAAACTATGAAAAACAAATGTGAACTTAAAACAATTGTGAACCTCTCAAAGTTTCAGATTATATGTTGATACTAATAGTTTGATTCGTATCGGCGATACGAACTCAACGGTGGTTTCAATTTTTTTTACTTCTTTATCTTAAAATATTTCATTTTAATGTTTTTGGCATAAAAAAAAAAGAAAGAGAGAGAAAGGGGGAGAGAAACCGCAGAAAGGACCCGATGGTCGATTTCCAAATTGTGTGTCCTAGGTGGTCAATTTCATTAGACTTAGGGACCATTTGATAATTGCCCCTTTTAAATGTGGTACTCCTCCGCCCCATCTATATATATAATGCCTCAAGTGCATTAAGCACTCTAAGCCACTTTTCGCTCCAAAACTCTCCCTTAGGGTCCGTTCCCGAATTTTGCAGGGGGAGGACGGGAGGGGAAGGGGAGGGAAAGTGAAGGGAGGGGGAGGAAATGGCGGCAACATTTCCTTTCCTCCCAATCCGTCCACTCACGAGAGGATTGAAATGGAAGGAAATGAGGCCTCCATTTCCTTCCCTTTCCCCGCTAAAAAAAACTCAGGAGCACGCCATGGGAGAAAATGAGCTCCCATTTCCTCCCTTTTCCTTTCCTTCACCTCCATTTTTAGATTCGGGAGCGGACCCTTAGTCCCAATATTGTCTATATACATTTTCTTAACAATTTAGTTAATGTTATATAAATGAAACATTAATTATGTAACTAATTTTTGAGCATGCTGAACATTTATTAACAGATAATTAAAGTCGTTTAATTTAAAAATTTAACACAATAAATGATTACTACCCTTGCATTTAAAACAATTTATGATTAAAATAATTAATATTGTGATTTCAAAAAACTTTATTACTCCGTACTATACATATATACTCTTCGTCCCAAAATACTTGTAGTTTTAGGACTTTTCACAAATATTAAGAAAATAATCAATACATATCAAATAAACTAAATTACCATTTGAATATTTCAAATATCTTGGCAATTAAATGACTTTACACTATCCACTACCTAATCATTAGTAAGGGTAGTTTAGGTAAAATGTGTCAAAGTTTTATGTTAAACTTCAAAACTACAAGTATTTTAGTACAAAAGATCTCTTCTAAAAGAGCAAGTATCTTGGGACGAATGGAGAACAATTAATGTTGAATCGATGTATTGCAGAAGTTTGTTATTGAATCATTGTACAAATATATTATTTTGGCAATATTTTGAATCTAAAAAGTTTCAAATTTGATTAATAAAATAAAATATTCACATATATGATTAAATATATAGTTGGTTTTATAAAATAACGCATTTTTTTCTAAGCTTAAGAAAAAATCATTTTTACACTGACACTTAATAATACATGCACTGACACTCTTCACAGACTCTTTTTTACCCTACACTGACACTCTTTATACTGACACTTAATATACATGCACTGACACTCTTTACATTGGCACTTTGCTACACTAACATTGGCACTTTGTTACACTGACACTTAATATATATGCACTGGCACTTTGTTACAATAACACTGACACTTTTTTACACCGACACTTTGTTACAGTAAAACTGGCACTTTGTTACACTAACACTGGCGCTAGTGGAGGAAACAAAACGCGTTTTTTCTTAAAACAAAACACGTTTTTTCTAAGCTTAAGAAAAAACGCGTTTTTTGTAAGTTTTTGACTTAAATATATTGAAATTTTCATTTTTTTTGGGAAAAGAGTAATTTTACAAATTTGAATCATAAAATATTTACTGAAATACTATAAATTACTTAATTATTTACAAACTGATTATATATATCATGAAATAACGTTCGAAAAATAATATACATAAAAAAACAAAAATATTGTAACCTAAAAAATTATAACCTAAAATAGTAAAAATTAATATGTACACCAGGTTAGACAAAATTTTGGAGAAAATAAAATATTACCTCATTTTGAATCTCAAAATATATATGCAACTTAGGGGTGTAAATAGTTCGGTTTGGGCTAATTTACGGACCGAACCATTAGTCATCGGTTTGAAAAAATCTCAAATCGAACCAAACCATGAAAAAATTCAAACTGAACCGAACCAAATCGCCATGATTTGGTTCGGGTTGGTTCGAACTGCGATTTGATTTTACGGTTCGAACCGCGTGTTTAAACCACAATTCAAACCACAGTTTAAACCATGAAATAGAACATTGCTTAAACCATTAATTAGAATATGGTTTAGACTACACAATTCATTGTCATGTTTATTTAAATTTTTCAGACATAACATGCATAAGAGATTCAGTATTTAAACACAACTTGAAATTGTGCTTCAATGTTTATGATAAAAACATGTCATTTGAGTATTTGTAATGGTATGTGCTAAATAGTGAATTAACATTATTACAAGAAGATTAACCAAAAGAAAAAAGGGTTAAGGGCTAAATCTCATGAATAAAATTAGGGGTTTTTAAATCTAAATGTAAGGTGGAAATGAAAGATATGCATATCTACGATTAATATCGAACGGTTTGGTAGTTTGGTTTATTGGTTCGGTTTGGTGGTTCGGTCTCGCGGTTTCGAACCGTGGTTTGGGGGTCCAAACCGCAGACCAAACCGAATCATACGGTTTAACAATATTTGGAACCGAACCAAACCACTATTGTCTGAAAACCGAAATAAACCGTATGATTTGGTTTGGTTCGGTTTCGAACCGCGGTTTGAACCGAACCACTTACACCCCTAATGCAACTATAATAAATGAGTTAATTTATTAAAATCAATCATAAATAGCTTGAAATAATTGCAGAATCTTAAAAAAATATCAAGTAATTAAAAATTAGTTGAAAAAAAATGAAGAAAAGTAAATGATTCGAAAATCACCCAAATTGACGGCTCGAAATGACATATAAGTTGTAACTGATTGATTTCGATAACTTAATTAATCTGAAATCTCACAAGAATGATTTTTCATGAAAATCAACAAATGTTAACGGTCATTTAATTCCATTATTTAAAATTGCCGCTATATAGAGAGTTTTATGATATTACTTGGAACAAGTTAATAGCATTTGAGATTGGTGATTTCTGTGGTGAAATTTACGATAGAGAGTGAAATAAAATGACAGACAAAAACTTTAGAATATATGCGCGAGAGTGAAAGAGAGAGCGGTGATGAAGATGGTGTTTTTAGCCTCAACAAATATTGGACTCACTTATTGGGCCTATTAATACTTCTATGGTTTGCATTTCACCTGAGCTAGTATAAAAAATAGTCAATTGTTTTTTGAAAAATGTATATTTTTACAAAGTAATGTAACTAATGATTAATTATTAATTTTTTTTATTTAAATTAAAATAATTCTTTAATTATTATAGTTCTTATAAATTATTAAATATAAATATATTTATTTTTTTGTAAATATTTATTGTAAACTTAGGTGGGACAGAGGAAGTAGTATTTTTATATTTATCTATAATTTTTCACATAGATATTTGCTTAACATTTAACTTTGTTTGAAATAATTTCATGCCCGTGCGATTAACGCACTAGCTATATATAATGTCGAAGTTTCCATTTTGTTGGTTTGTCCTAGGTTTCTAAATAAAATGACCTGATGCAATTTTATCAGTGTACAAACAATATAACGTATAAATATATAAATCACCTTTTAAAAAATGTTAGAGAATTTAATCATCACATTTATTATGGGACGGAGGAAGTATTAAGTTAATCATCTATTTTTGAGTCACATTTATTATGGAATGGAGGGAGTATTAAGTTAATCATCTGTTTTTGACGATTTTTTTCTCATTTGATTTTTTTTTTTAAAAATTATTTCTATAAATGACAAGTATTGAAAAGTATTTTTTAAAAACTACCAAGTTCGATTTACATTTTATCTCGCTAACACTCGCTATTTCTAGTAGCAAGTTTTGTCAGTAGTGAGTTTATCCTTTTTCTTCCCATTAGCGAGTTTCAGCGAAATTGGTTATATTTGCAAATACTTTTCAAGGCTTTTTATTTAGAGTAATATTTTTTTTAAAATGATTAAAATGAGAAAAAAAAAAAAATCGTTTTTGACCTTTGTTTTTCTAATGAATCAACTCTGCAGCACCCCTCAGCTCATCCTTGTTGAACCATGCTTTCTTCACTCTTATACAAAAAAAAAAAAAAAAAAAAAGAAGAAGAAGAAGAAAAAAAACTTCAGGAGATTAGATTGTTGAACCATGCTTTCTTCACTCCTGTAGAGATTATTTATTTATTTATTTATATATATAAAAAAAACAATAGTCCTAAAAAGGAATATATACAAGTAGAATTATATTATAAGGTCTATAAAGCCAAAACACATTTACATGAATATTTGAATGATGTTTTTTTTGTTGGGAAATGGAAATTAAAATAAAAATATATTTAAACCGAGCGGCGATCATATCATATACTCCAAACAAAAACTGGTCTTCAACATAAGTACACTCTTTTTATATTGTTCATGCACGTATGCTCAACCCCATCCCCATCCCCATCCCATATATTTCAAGTCAAATGCTAATAAATGCATTTTTCTCTTTTATTTTTATTTGAAGCGTGTTACAATTATTTTGTCATTACTTATAAACTTAGATTTGCAGTCTAAACATTAATTAATTTACGACTTTATCCCTTTTTTTTTTTTTTTTTTTTTTAAAAGTCTTAATTTAACTCTCAATTGATGACAAATTACATTACAGCTGCATATACTTCATATATCGGGACGGCATTTCCAAAATCAAGTCTTCTGGACGGCCTTTTACCACTTGAGTTTTCAACACTCTTTCCCTGATCTTTTTATCAAATGATTCATTTTTAAAATTATAATTCCCAAAATGACAATTTTTCTAAAGTATTGAGCAAAATTACTCATTTTCTAAAATTCGTCAATTCAAGTAACGATTTTATAATCACTTAAACTCACTAATTCGGATAGCGAGTTTGATTTTCCTATTTTCTTATTTTGTATTTTATGTAAATAATTTTGAGAATTTTGTGGAATTTTATTAAAATATAAATTTGCTACTTTGAATAGCGAGATTACTTGTGATGAATGATTAGCTAATTAAGGGTTGTATTAGTTTACATAGAAAGGTAAAGTCTTTGATTTCATAATCCCTCCTATATTTCGAATCCCTTTTTCTATTGATTCAACCTAGGGTTTTTGAAATTAACTGATTTGGGGTTTTTTGAAATGAATTCAACATAGGATTTTCGAATTTATTGATTTATGAGTTATTCTTTTTACTTAATTTAGTTATTCTTGATTTCTATGGTATTGTTGGTTAAATTAGGATTTTTGTTAGTTCAGATAGTTTTTTTCGTTAGTTCAGTTAGGTTTTTCTTTAGTTCAGTTAATATTTTTGTAAAAATGAGTTTAAATTTGATCAATTTTGTGTTCTGTGTTACAGATAAATGCAGAACATCAACATGGAAAGCTTCTCGAGCCGTTTGTCAATTCGGGTCCTTTGAATCGAGATGTTCTGAGATTACAGGATAAGCATCGAACTAAATACATCCGGGTTGGAAGACATATTGAGAAGTTATCTTTTCGTCGTGGTTCGACTCTGCCGAAAGTGTTGGATGCGATGATCCAGGAAAGACTAGTAGTAGCAGGATTTTACGGGGTTTACAAGTTGGGGAAAATCACGTATGATTGGGGTTTGCTTACAGCGTTGGTTGAGCGATGGCGTCAGAAAATCCACAGTTTTCACTTTCCTGTTGGTGAAATGACCCTTAGTTTAAAGGATATGGATATGCTGTCAGGGTTACCGATCGATGGACTTCTTGTTACTGGTTCTGACATCACCAGGTTGCTTAAGGGTTGGTGCGATTTTTGTGAGGAGTTATTAGGTGTTATACCACCCGAGAGTGAGATAGAAGCAGGGTTGTTGAAGCTTATGTGGCTTCTACGTCAGTTTCCCCATTTTGATAAGTTTCCATAAAATGCAACACATGATTTGGTCAATAGGTATACACGTGAGTATATATTGGCAGCCCTCGGGTTGATTGTGATGCCTGATCGCACTAGTAATAAGGTGAAGTTGATTTATCTCGTACTGCTTAGAGATATCGAGAATATACATTAATATAGTTGGGGTAGTGCTGCTTTGACTTTTCTTTATCGGGAAATTTGTACTGCAACTTTGCCCGACACCAATAATTGTAGTGGATTTCTCTCTATTGTGCAGGTATGATAATTATATTTTTCGATATATGTTTGGTTTTATGTAAGTTTTCAAATTATATTGTATTTATCTGATTTGTTTATAATACAAACATCTTTGGGCATGGGAGAGGTTGTTGCCCATATAGCCAATAGTGGTTAGGGGAGATCAGGATGTGCAACTGAACTTACCCGACAGTCCATTGGAGTATAGGTAAACTATAACCACTCTGATTTGTTTAAATTATATTGTACTTATCTGATTTTTTAAATTGTATTTTTTAATCTTTTCAGGTAGACTGGGTCCCTATCGTATTTCCATGTTAACGCACATAACTTACGTGTCTATCGGGATCAACTAGCGTCTCTCACTGAGGATCATATTATTTGGTAGCCAAATAGATATCGCGATGTTCCAGATTATTGCAGGCAGGGACATGTTGTATGGAGGACGAGGGCACCTCTTATCTGCTTTGACAGGGTAGAGTGACACCTACCTGATCGAGTTATGAGGCAGTTTGACATGCTACAGCCGATCCCCCATCCATGTGAAACAAAGGAAGATTTGCATAGTATTGATCGCCGAGTTAGAAGAGATGTGGCTTGGGATTAAAAACATAGTGAGTACATATCATTATGGAATGAACGAGCTCAGAGCGCGGTGAATGGTGTGTTGGGTGAAGAGGTGATGGATTACGCCCATCATTACATGATCTGGTTCAAGAAGATCACACGTTCATTAATTATGAACCCGATCCATGTAGAGGATATAGGGTACAAATCACATGCCAGTGTATTCGAAGGTTTAGTAAGTGAATATAATTTAAAAGCTTTTTAATATTAGGGTTTATTGATTGTAATAATAAGTTAGTAACATTCTTGCCTTGTTGATGTTAACATGTGCAAAACTTACAACGACTGCATGAAATTAACGAGGGAAGCATTGCCCAGTAGTTAGAGGTGGATAATTCTAAACTTCAAATGAGACATCTCATTAAATCTTCTCTTACGCATATACGACAGCAACAACGACGACTTAATGCTCGAGCACCCCCAGCACCAGTTGATCGCGTCCAGGCGGTTCCACATAGACAACCTCGGCCTCAATTTCGTCGTGTGCATAGAGTGCCACAGATGCAACCTGGTCAACATTTATAGGAGGACCAAGAGCAACAAGTGGAGCAGGACCAGGAAGCTCGAGTAGAGACTCAAACAAATGCACCTCCCGAGAATCCATTACAGATAAATGCACATCCTGAGACTCGGTCAAAGTCACAAGTACTTACACATCTCGAGACTCGATCACATCCTGAGACTCAGACAACGATGGAGGTAAAAGGTGAGGTTACACATGGAGATCATACTCATTTATCATTTGCTCAGTCACCTCATAACACACAGGGCCACGATACACAGGGTGAGTGTGTTACGCAAGTTGAGGGGAAATATGTAGATAAATGATGTAGATCGTGTTGAAGAACCACCTGGGGACCAAGAGAACATCACATTTGAAATCACTGATGTTTAAAACTAAACAAAGCTGACGCAGAAGTGCTCAGCCGAGCTGTTCCTTGCCTCGGCCGAGGGAGCGACGACAGAAACTGGGTTATTGAAAGATCATTTACTCGGGCGAGTCAAGACATTTGCTCGGCCGAGCCAAAGATGTTGCTCGGCCGTGTCATTTCTTCTACTCGGCCGTGCTATTCCCGGAAGGGTTGTGTCTCTTGGATTGATATTGGTTGCTCGGCCGAGCCTTGTCCATGCCTCGGCCGAGGGTTTCCTGAATGGTGTTGTTTCATGTTCATGGCTATTCACCAAGAGTTATACTGATTAAATATTTGTGGCTGTTCGCCAAAAGTCATACTGATTAATGTTGTGTCTTTTCATCAAATACATTTGTAACATAGGTTTATAAATACTTCATTCATTCATTTGTAAATCATTCAAGTTTATTATAATCAAATTATTTCTTTACAATTGTGTCCCTTTCGGTTATTATTCTCAAAGTCTAAATAACTTTGTTACTGAGATTTCTTTGGAAAGTCTCATTTGAGATTCGATTAGGCGAGTCTCTTTAAAATATTCCGCTGCGTACACATCATTTGGTATCAGAAATCGGACGATCTTTGGGATTCTCCGACGAGAAGATGGCAAACAATGGAGGAAACAACGGTGACATAGCAGCTATCCTAGAACGTATGGATCGTCAACATGCAGAACTACTTGCAGCATTAGTTCAAATGCAGGTAGGTGGTAATGGCAACCAACAGAATCGGGCAAATCGTCGGAGAAATAATGTCCACCAAGATGAACCGGTGGATGAGGAAAATTCTGATCAAGAAGAAGAAGAAGAGAACATAGAAGCACCTCGATACGATCAACGTCCTAAAATTAGGGTGGATATCCCATCTTTCTCTGGAAATTTGAAGATGAATGAGTTCGTGGATTGGCTTGCAGAGGTGGAGAAATTCTTTGATTTGATGCAGGTTGAAGATGATAGGAAGGTGCCTTACGTAGCATATAAACTACGTGATGGAGCATCGGCATGGTGGGAACAATTATGTAAGAAGCGACATCGTAGAGATAAAGCTCCTATTCGTTCTTGGGCTAGGATGAAGAGGGAATTACGATCTCACTTTTTGCCAGATGACTATGAACAAGTAACGTATCAAGCCTTTTTGGATCTAACAAGGTGCTCGTACAGTTGAAGATTATGCCCACGATTTTCATGCCCAATCAGCAAGAGCAGATTTGGATGAAACGGAGGCGCAAGAAGTTGCAAGATTCGTGAGTGGTCTTCGGGTCGGCATTAGAAATCAAGTGGAGTTGTTCACAAATCGATCTGTAAGTGAAGTTATCACTCGTGCTAAGAAGATCGAGAAGCAGCAATCATACAGAAATTTTTCTGCAGCATCTTCTTCGAGTTCTAAGTATCAAGTGACCGGGTCTAGTACAGTGACGGGTTCAGAAAAAATGCAAGGTGTGGAAACTAGTAAAAATGAAGGGAAGCAGGCGGCCCAAACGGATGTTCAGAATCCCTCGGTTAGACGTAACACCAACACGACTAATCGTGGTCAACAAAATCAGAACCCTTACGCTAAAACTTTTAGTGATAAGTGTTTTAGATGTTTACAACAGGGCACATGGCTAGTCAATTCCCTATGAGATGAGGAGTCAACATGGTAGACCGAGATGACGAAGAAGATGATGAAGACGGTGTGATTGATCTTAATGAGGAAATGGAAGAGACAAATAATCATGAATCTTTGGTGGTTCGACGGCTTTTATTGACAACCCCTAGTGATGATGATGATCCGGAACGACACAATATCTTTCGAACAAAGGGGAAGGTTAGTAATGTTGATGCAACAGTGATTGTGGATAGTGGTAGTAGTGAGAATTTGGTGGCCCGTAGTTTCGTGGATTGTTTGCAGTTGAAGGTTCACAAGCACCCGTCCCCTTACACAGTGATGGATGTGGTTTTACCCATCCAAAAGATATGCTCCTAAGCTTATTTTCTGTTCGATTCCTTGAGAATTTAATGTATATTTGAGTGCTTTGATAGTTCAGGGAGTTTGTAAAGTTGGTGAAGCAAAATGGTCAAGAAAGCTGGAGAAATCACTGGTGTGATGGGCGACCGCCCAGGACCTTATGGGCGACCGCCCAAGATGGAATTGCAAAGCCTTAAAACCGCTGTTGGAGTGGGCGACCGCCCAGGGAATGGTGGGCGACCGCCCATGCTGAAGTCATACAAGTTTTGAAGTTGCTGCACTCATGGGCGACCGCCCAAGGCAAGGTGGGCGACCGCCCACGTGTGATTATTACTGAAGGCCAAAACCGCTGTTTACATGGGCGACCGCCCATGGCCAGTTGGGCGACCGCCCATGTCCCGTTACCAAAGAATTCGGCTTTTTCTTTTTTAAGGAGGATTTGTTGCTCCCTTCCTTTTTGGGACTCCTTTCTTCCCTAGATAAATCAAATTTCTGCAGAGAACAATTATCTTATGCTTTATTTTCCATTGTAATTGGGGAGGCTCAAGGATTCAAAGGATTGTTCGTCTACCAGGTTTTATGTATTTTGATTCATTCATCTCTTTTTGTCTTTTGAGATGAACATGAGTAGCTAAGTATTTTATTTCATGGATTGGATGTAAGCAGTATTAGGGTTTTATGCTATAACATTATTTTGTCAATTTAATTATTCCTTGTTTATCAAAGAGGTTTTATTTCAATTCTTGAGTTTGCAATCTAATCAATTGTCACTTGCGAATTGTGTGAGTGTTGATTAATACAGTAATTTGGTTGACTAACACCGACTAAACTTTGATAATTAAATCTAATTGGCCTCGTAACTGAGTCAAGAAGATTTAGGTTCTTTTGTTCTGTGGTTCTTATTGCTTTCTTTGTTTATTAATTCGACGTAATTGAAAGATTAATAAACAAGGATAGAAGGGTTGCAAATCGCACACCAAACCGTCCCAACCCTTATTTTTGTGAATGAACCCTAGGAAGTAATTGACCACTTTAATTTTTTAAAAAAAGCATAAATCCTTGGTACTGTGAAATTCCAATCCATGAATTCCTTTTAATCTGATTTTATCCTTGTCTCTTGTTGCTTGATTGCTTTTCTTTTAAGTATTTTATTTAATTAAGTTTTTAGTTTAAATCAAACAAACAAACCCCCCCCCCTTTGGTTACTTTTCACTAATTAAATTAACTTGTTAAAACCAACAAGTCTCTGTGGTTCGACCCCTGCTTGTGCATATTGCTACACCGGTAGTGAGTACACTTGCTCGGTAATTTATTACACAGTGGATTTTTCATCCATCAAGTTTTTGGCGCCGTTGCCGGGGACTTGTTGTGATTTTTAACAAGTTTGTTTAATTGGTGCATGCTTGGTCGGTGTTCTTTGAATCCTAACCTGGAACCATTGAACGACGACATTAATAGGTTGGGTCAGTATTTAAGAGATTTATACTTGACAGAGGGCAATCCCCTTGAAAGTGACCGAGAAACTTCTTCCACCGAGGGAGAAGAAGATTTTAATTTTGAAATGGCGGACCAAGTCATGAATGCGTTTGCTAGGCCAAGAGTCGACACATCGGTGTCGTGCATAGTGTTGCCCGATGCAGCACTAGCCTATGAAATCAAAGGCCAATATTTTAACATGATTCCTAATTTTTATGGCCTTGCCGGTGAGGATGCATTAGCGTTTTTGAGAGAATTCATGTCTACCGTGAGTGGGTTCCCTATAAAAGAGGGTGTTACGTCTGAGCACTTGAGACTGAAGTGCTTCCCTTATGCATTGAAAGATAAAGCCAAAACTTGGCTATTGTTACTTCCTCCCCGTAGCATCACTACTTGGGATGCTTTACATGATGCTTTTTTTACTAAGTTTTACCCTTATGATGCATTAACAAATTTTAGGGTGAAAATTATGGGATTTGCACAGGAACCGGGGGAAGCCTTCCATGAGGCATGGGATAGATTTAGGATGCTACAAATTCAATGCCCGCACCATAACTTCCCTGCTTCTATGCTGCATCAAACTTTCTATGGGGCTTTATCCCCTGAATACCAATCAATGGTAGATAATGCAGCAGGAGGTAGTTTGGGAAGTAAGACTGTCCAACAATGCCAAGAACTGTTTGAAATGTTGAGTGCTAACTCTCAACAAAAGGGATCTAGGGGGGCAACAAGGGGAGTGCATGAGGTAGGGCTAAACAACGAGTTGGCCAAGCAGTTTGCATTACTGAACCAAAGATTTGATAAGTTAGCTTTGCAAAATGCTTCTTCTTCTACTGTGCCTTCTACTGCTCATCTTGTAAATGATTTTTGTGCTAATTGTGGTCCTAACACTCATGCTACTAATGTGTGTCAAAGTGGTTTGCTGTTTAACCCTGAACAGGCACATGCAATGCAAGGATTTGGCCAGCGGTTCCCTCAAAACAATAATCCTTTTTCAAACACATACAACCCGGGGTGGAGGCAACACCCAAATTTTTCATGGTGAGGAAATCAAGAACAAAATAATCCTCTCCATCCTCAACCTCCACCGGGACAGTATGAGCAGAAAAGGAAACCGTGGGAAGTGGCCATGGAGAAACTGCAAGCCGAAAATAATCAATTAAGGGCAGAAAACCAACAAGCTTCCAAGAACCATGAAGCTGCCCTTTAGAAGTTGGAGACTCAAATTGGGCAATTAGCAACCGCCCTACAAGGTCATAAGTCTGGGACCTTTCCGAGCCAACCACATCAAGCAAATGCCATTATCACTCTCCGAAATGGCAAACAGGTAGGTAGTGAGGTACTTTATCCTTCATCTTCTTCTCCCCCTCCTGTTGTAGATAAGAATGCTAATGTGGATAATGATGATGTTGGTTGTGATAAGAGTACAAGTGACATGGGGGAAAATTCTAAAGTTGATTCTTCACCCCCCATGCCATATGTACCTCCCGTACCGTTTCCCGGAAGGTTTTTAAAACATAAATTGGATAAGCAAATGTCGGAGTTGATGAACATGTTTTCTAAGGTGAACATCAATATCCCTTTACTCAATGTAATCAAAAACATTCCTGCTTATTCCAAAATTTTCAAAGAATTAAATTCCAAGAAACATAGGTATGGGACAAATGAGAGAGTAGTGATGAGTGAGAATGCTAGCGCAGTGGTACAACTTAGTCTTCCACCCAAATTGAAAGACCCCGGAAGTTTTCTGATTTCTATTACTATGGGGGAGTCAAAGAGAGTAAAAGCTATGTTGGATCTTGGGGCCAGCATTATTTTGTTGCCATATTATTTGTATGAGGAGTTGGGTTTACCCGAATTAAAACCCACCACAATGGCCCTACAACTTGCGGATCGGTCCATTAAAAGACCTGTGGGCATTGTGGAGGATGTTTTAGTTCAAGTAAATTCAATCATTGTGCCGATTGATTTTGTGGTGCTTGAAATGCCGAAAGGTGAAGGAAGTCGCCGTGATTCACCCATATTACTTGGGAGACCTTTCATGGCGACGACCAACACCATTATTAATGTGAGGAATGGTAAATTGTCTATGACAGTGGCGGGTGAGAAAATTGAAATTTCTGTGTTTGATGCCATGAAACATCCTAGTGATGATAGTGAGGAGTGTTCATATGTTGATGATTGTGGAGTTTTGTCAATTGACGGTGAGAATTCTAGGGATAGTGCGGGTTCCCACTTGTGTGCTGTGAAAAATAAGGCCGACAATCTTGGTTCTTGTGATGGCCCGTATCACCCCCTAGACCGATCCCAAAAGGGGTCGGTATCCCCATTAAAATCTTTCTTTCCGCTTAAGTCTACCAATATTGATTCATGTGATAAAATGGAAGAGTGTTGTTCTCTTGATATTTCTGACACTTTGTTTGTCAAGATGCATGTTCAGGATGCTTGCAATTTTGAGAAGGAAAAGGAGGTGCTTGATTGTGATAAGAATAAGGCACCAAATGAGTTTGGGGGAGAGGCTCCCAAGAAAAAGAAATTGAAGAAAAAGAAAAAGAGCAAGAAAAAGGTGAGAAAAATCCCTTGGGCTCCACCCGAGTTTGGAGCAAAGGGCGAATTTTTGTGGAAGGTGGTGGGCATTTGTGCCCGAGAATGTGCGAAGTGGGCCAAGGGAAGGAAAGCCAAGGCTAAAGGGAATGTGGTCACATCAAATCCCATTTAGTTGGGAGCAATGGTCGGGCTAACGACCTTAACCAAATGCGCTAATTGGGAGGCAACCCAAGTAGGTAAATTTTTATCGCTTTATTTATTTGCTTTGTGTGTCATATCGTCCTTTGAACCCGAGGAATGTTTTTGTTCTCTTTGCTATGAGGACATAGCATGTTTTGAGTTTGGGGGTAGATATCTTCCCGAGTTTGTGGGTTTATAGGGGAGTGTAATTAGTGTCACCCTCCAAAAAAAAATTAGAAAATTTTAAAAAATTTTGTTCTCTTTATATGTTTGGAAGTTGGCCAACGTCCATGATGATATGAGGGATTTTGATTGAATTTTGCTATGTTTGTGCCAATTTGAATTTGTTTATTGTAATTGCATTAATACATGTAAAACACAATTGCACCACCATTCACTCCCATTTTATTTCTTGATCATGGTCATTAATTTAGGTGTCCTTTATGGGTTCACTTTGACATTCTCGGGGGTCCTAGAACATGATTGCATGCTTGTCAATAACAAATCAATAGATTACTTGGTATTTATGGCTTATCTTTCTTTGACAACCCTCTTGTAAGCCTTTGACTTTCTCGTCACTATCTATATATGAATTGTCACTTGATCCCTGTTGAGCCTGTTTAGAAAGAATGGAACATTTAGACCACCATTCGCCTTCATTTGATGCCTAATCCCTAACCCTTGACACCTAGAATAGGTTTATCCCACCTTTGCAAGATTGTGGAATTAGAAACGATCAGTTTGTGGGTTACATGGGGAAATTACGGGAATGAGTGAGGAAGGTCAAGAGTTGGAAACATGATTTGTATTGTAAAAAAAGGGGGCAATTAATTCAAAAAAAAAATAAAATCAAATGTTTGCCCCCTAATTCTGTGAAGTATGTTTGATGAGTAATCTATTTTGAGAGAGGGAATGCTTTCAACCCCAAGTGTATAAAATTTGAACAAAGTTCTAGTTTGGGGGTTGAAGCATTGGGGAAACAAAGGTGAGCGGAAAAGCTGAAATTTCGGAATGTGTTATATGCAATGGAAGGCTTTTAGTTTCACATTCTTGTATTTGTTTGTCCATTCCTTCGTTTGTACCCGTGAGCCTAGCCCCACATTTGTTGTGGACTTAACTTTGAGCCATATTTTTGTTCAATATTGTGTAATCGGGTTGACAAGTGTGTAATCATGCGTATGAGTATCCTTGTGTAGGCAACTGTATTGTTATATGTGATGTAGAGCATGTGTTAGTGAACCCATAAACAATCTTATCTTGGTGATCATGATCTCCCATAATTCATTCATCATTCAGGCCGAGGCGGAAAATTGTGGGTTAGATGCATTAATGTAATTGTAATTGCATATTCATTTTGGCACTTATGTAGCACATTTACGTGAGAATCTGAGACTTCTTTGGCCGACAACCTTGTATATAGTGAGAACATATCAAAAATATTTTGTGTTTATTGTTTTTATTTGTTAGGGTAGTTTTGTTTTTGTTTAATTATTTTGTTTTACTCGGGGACGAGCAAAAGGTAAGTTTGGGGGTATTTGATGGATGTGGTTTTACCCATCCAAAAGATATGCTCCTAAGCTTATTTTCAGTTCGATTCCTTGAGAATTTAATGTATATTTGAGTGCTTTGATAGTTAGGGAGTTTGTAAAGTTGGTGAAGCAAAATGGTCAAGAAAGCTGGAGAAATCACTGGTGTGATGGGCGACCGCCCAAGCTGGAATTGCAAAGCCTTAAAACCGCTGTTGGAGTGGGCGACCGCCCAGGGAATGGTGGGCGACCGCCCATGCTGAAGTCATACAAGTTTTAAAGTTGCTGCACTCATGGGCGACCGCCCAAGGCAAGGTGGGCGACCGCCCACGTGTGATTATTACTGAAGGCCAAAACCGCTGTTTACATGGGCGACCGCCCATGGCCAGTTGGGCGACCGCCCATGTCCCGTTACCAGCAATTCAGTTTTCCTTTTTTAAGGAGGATTTGTTGCTCCCTTCCTTTTTGGGACTCCTTTCTTCCCTAGATAAATCAAATTTCTGCAGAGAACAATTATCATATGCTTTATTTTCCATTGTAATTGGGGAGGCTCAAGGATTCAAAGGATTGTTCGTCTACCAGGTTTTATGTATTTTGATTCATTCATCTCTTTTTGTCTTTTGAGATGAACATGAGTAGCTAAGTCTTTTATTTCATGGATTGGATGTAAGCAGTATTAGGGTTTTATGCTATAACATTATTTTGTCAATTTAATTATTCCTTGTTTATCAAAGAGGTTTTATTTCAATTCTTGAGTTTGCAATCTAATCAATTGTCACTTGCGAATTGTGTGAGTGTTGATTAATACAGTAATTTGGTTGACTAACACCGACTAAACTTTGATAATTAAATCTAATTGGCCTCGTAACTGAGTCAAGAAGATTTAGGTTCTTTTGTTCTGTGGTTCTTATTGCTTTCTTTGTTTATTAATTCGACGTAATTGAAAGATTAATAAACAAGGATAGAAGGGTTGCAAATTGCACACCAAACCGTCCCAACCCTTATTTTTGTGAATGAACCCTAGGAAGTAATTGACCACTTTACTTTTAAAAAAATAGCATAAATCCTTGGTACTGTGAAATTCCAATCCATGAATTCCTTTTAATCTGATTTTATCCTTGTCTCTTGTTGCTTGATTGCTTTTCTTTTAATTATTTTATTTAATTAAGTTTTTAGTTTAAATTAAACAAACACCCCCCCTTTTGGTTACTTTTCACTAATTAAATTAACTTGTTAAAACCAACAAGTCTCTGTGGTTCGACCCCTGCTTGTGCATATTGCTACACCGGTAGTGAGTACACTTGCTCGGTAATTTATTACACAGTGGATTTTTCATCCATCACACAGTTGGTTGGATTAATTCTGGTGGCAATATAAAGGTACATGAATAGTGCCTTATTCCTTTTACTATAGGGAGTTACAAGGATGAAATTTTATGCGATATTGTCGATATGAATGCATGCCATGTATTATTGGGTAGACCATGGCAGTATGACGTAAATGTGGTATATAATGGGAGAGAAAATACTTTGCTTTTTACAAAAGATGGGTTTCGTTTCCAATTACGTTCGACACTTGATAAGAGTGCTCGTGGTAATAAGAAATTTAAACCTATTATTTCTTTATGTACTCCTCAAGAGTTTGTTGAAGATATAGCAGATGCACCAGTTATTTATGCCATTATGCGGAAAGAAAATTTGGGACAAGTTAGTTTGGTTCCAAGATCATTAAAGTCATTTTTGGATGAGTTTCGTGATATTATGCCTGATGATCTCCCTCCGGGGTTGCCACCCTTGAGAGATATTCAGCATAACATAGATTTTACACCCGGTGCTTCATTGCCTAATCTCCCTCATTATCGTATGAGTCCCGCGGAGCACGAGATTCTCAAAGAATAGGTTGAAGAACTGTTGAAAAAGGGGTATATACAGGAAAGTTTAAGTCCTTGTGCAGTCCCGGCTTTACTTGTGCCCAAGAAGGATGGTTCGTGGCGCATGTGCATTGATAGTAGAGTCATCAACAAAATCACAGTCAAGTATAGATTCCCAATTCCTCGGTTGGATGATATGTTGGATATGCTTCGGGGTTCCAAAATATTTTCCAAGATTGATCTAAAGAGTGGGTACCATCAGGTACGAATTAGACAAGGCGACGAGTGGAAAACCGCTTTCAAAACTAAGGAAGGGTTGTATGAATGGCTGGTAATGCCTTTCGGTTTATCCAATGCACCGAGTACATTTATGCGTCTAATGCACCAAGTTCTCAAGCAGTTTAACGGGAAATTTCTTGTGGTGTATTTTGATGATATTTTGATCTATAACAAAACTGAAGAGGAGCATATCGGGCATGTGCAAAGTGTTTTGACAACATTACGGGAAAACGAGTTGTATGTTAATTTAAAGAAGTGCAGTTTTATGTTGGATAAATTGTTGTTTTTGGGATACATTGTTTCAGCAAATGGCATTCAAGTGGACGAGGAAAAAGTCCGTGCTATTCGTGATTGGCCAACTCCCAAGACAGTTAGTGAAGTGCGAAGTTTTCATGGGCTAGCTACTTTTTACCGGCGGTTCATACGAAATTTTAGCACTATAATGGCCCCGATTACGGATTGTATGAAGAAAGGAGGTTTCTTTTGGGGTGATGAAGCCGCAGCAAGTTTTGTGTTGATTAAAGATAAATTGACTAATGCCCCACTCCTTGTGTTACCGGATTTTTCTATTCCTTTCGAGTTGGAAACGGATGCTTCAGTGATTGGCATTGGGGCTGTTTTGACGCAAAAGAAGAGACCGATTGCTTTCATGAGTCAGAAATTGGAGGAGTCAAAGCGAAAATGGACTACATATGAACTTGAGTTCTATGCGGTTGTACAGGCGATAAAACATTGGGAACAATATTTGCTGCATCGTGAGTTCATTCTTCATACGGATCATGAAGCGTTGAAATACTTGAATGGTAAGACAACACTAAATCGCATGCATGCACGTTGGGTATCCTATTTACAGCAGTTTTCTTTTGTCATTCAACACAAAAGTGGACAGCTTAATAAAGTGGCGGATGCTTTGAGTCGCCGGGCTAGTTTGTTGGTGACTATGCATACGACAGTAGTGGGATTTGATTGTTTGAAGAGTTTGTATGCGACAGACGTTGATTTCGCGGAGATATGGGCTAAATGTAGAGATGGTGGTCCGGTTGGCTTATACTTGTTGCAAGATGAGTTTTTATTTTATCGTGACAAGTTGTGTATCCCTCATGGTTCCATTCGCGAAAGTCTCATTGCGGAGTTACATAAAGATGGTCATCTTGGTCGGGACAAAACAGTTGAACTTGTTGCTCGGAAGTATTTTTGGCCCCAACTTCGCAAAGATACGCACACTTTCGTTCGGAAATGTATGGTTTGTCAACGAAACAAAGGACAGTCCCAGAATACGGGATTATATTCTCCTTTGCCGGTTCCAGATGGTCCATGGGAAGACATTTCTATGGATTTCGTTTTGGGACTACCTCGGACGCAGAGAGGAAATGACTCTGTTTTTGTGGTGGTTGACCGTTTTTCTAAAATGGCTCACTTCATTCCTTGTCGGAAAACATCTGACGCTGCACATATCGCCGGTTTGTTCTTCAGAGAAGTGGTTCGCCTTCATGGGGTGCCTAAGTCGATCACATCAGACCGGGATACAAAATTTTTGAGTCACTTCTGGCGTACTCTTTGGCATATTTTTCAGACTTCTTTACAATTTAGTAGTTCATTTCACCCTCAAACGGATGGTCAAACAGAGGTGGTAAATCGGACGTTGGGTTCAATGATTCGTTGTCTATGTGGTGATTTTCCGAAGAAGTGGGATTTAGCGTTAGCCACAGCTGAGTTTGCTTTCAACAACATGGTGAATCGTACTACGAAGAAGACGCCTTTTGAAATTGTTTATCAAAAGCCTCCTTCATATACTCTTGATTTAATTCCTTTGCCAAAGATTCCGGGATATAGTATAGCCGATGAGCATATGGCGGAAATGATCGAGGTAGTTCAAACAGAAGTAAGGAGAAATATTACGGAGGCAAAATGCGAAGTACAAGGAACATGCAGACAAGCGACGTCGTTTGAAGATCTTTAATGTAGGTGACATGGTGATGGTTCATCTACGCAAGGAGAGATTCCCTCAAGGAACATATAACAAGCTACATCACAAGAAACTTGGCCCTTGCAAGATTATTCAGAAAATCAACGACAATGCTTATGTTGTAGAATTACCAACTGGATGGAATATCTCCCCAACTTTTAATGTGGCGGATTTAGTTGCATTTTACCCGGATGAACCTCTTTATGATGACATAGATTCGGGGACGAATCCTTTTAAAGTGGGGGAGTATGATGTAGATCGTGTTGAAGAACCACCTGGGGACCAAGAGAACATCACATTTGAAATCACTGATGTTTAAAACAAAACAAAGCTGATGCAGAAGTGCTCGGCCGAGCTGTTCCTTGCCTCGACCGAGGGAGCGACGACAGAAACTGGGTTATTGAAAGATCATTTGCTCGGGCGAGTCAAGACATTTGCTCGGCCGAGCCAAAGCTGTTGCTCGGCCGTGTCATTTCTTCTACTCGGCCGTGCTATTCCTGGAAGGGTTGTGTCTCTTGGATTGATATTGGTTGCTCGGCCGAGCCTTGTCCATGCCTCGGCCGAGGGTTTCCTGAATGGTGTTTTTTCATGTTCGTGGCTATTCACCAAGAGTTATACTGATTAAATATTTGTGGCTGTTCGCCAAAAGTCATACTGATTAATGTTATGTCTTTTCATCAAATACATTTGTAACATAGGTTTATAAATACTTCATTCATTCATTTGTAAATCATTCAAGTTTATTATAATCAAATTATTGCTTTTCAATTGTGTCCCTTTCGATTATTATTCTCAAAGTCTAAATAACTTTGTTACTGAGATTTCTTTGGAAAGTCTCATTTGAGATTCGATTAGGCGAGTCTCTTTAAAATATTCCGTTGTGTACACATCAATAAAGAAAAAACATATAAGCGTAGGAAAGAAATGATCCCTAATTGAATATTTGAGACATTTCCTATTTGGTCAGGTTGTGGTCATTTAATGATATTTTGTTCGATTTTCGTGTTGTTGAATGTGTTTGTTTGTTAAGGGTGTTGAAATTTGTTTGTTTGTCAAAGGTGTTGAAATGTGTTTGGTACATATTAAATGTATTTGTCACAGGTTTTGGTATAGCTTTGTTACAAAGTTGGATTGTGAACTGAATTTATTAAGCTGGTTTAGAGTTACAGTAAATTCGTTAATGGGAGTAGCAAATTTAACCTGGTTAAATTCGCTATTGTCATTATTGAGTTTAGGTTAATATAAAAACAAATCTAATTAATCTAAATTCGCTATTTCGAGTAGCAAGTTATTATTTTTTAAAATTATAATCAATTTCTCGAAATTATATACGTAAAATACAAAAAATCAAAAATAAAAAATAGGAAAATCAAACTTGCTATTCAAAGTATCGAGTTTAAGTGAAACATTTATAAAATCGCTAATTGAAATGACGAGTTTCAAAAAATGAGTCATTTTGCCCAATAATTTCGAAAGGTTCTCATTTTGAAAATTATAATTTGAAAAATGAATTATTTGAGGAAAAATCCTCTTTGGCCTTGCTTAATATTTTTCTTTCTTTTAGAAACATATATAATCCTTCTTCATATTTATACACGTGATATAGTAGCAACTGTACACAGTTATTTTGACTGTTTAAGTACTATTGCTAGCATTCATTTTGAAACAAAGTTAATGACACTATTACATTACGTTATAGAGTGGTATTTTTTTTCTCTTTTTTTTGGTACAGGTTATAGAGTGGTATGTGATATGACTGTTAGAACATGGATTGCAAAATGTGTATACTTAATAAATATAAGTGACATGTAGACGTACATGTATAAATCATTAAAATAATGTTATTGAAAAGTATAGAATATTAATTAAATGTGTAGAATTCCCGAGGTGGAAATTACCTATTTATGATGGGCAGAATGGTAATTTCACACCGCTTAATTGAAAGGGTATAGTCCCTTGATGAGGTGCCATTGTTTCCTATATATAGAGGCCTACCATCAGCCTAGAAACCACTACATCATCCTTATTTACTCTCTCCATAATCTGAGTTCTAAGGAAGGCATTCATCATCAAGAAGATCTACAATTCCCTACGTGATTTTCTTCTTCTTCTCTTCCTTTCTTTGCAAGAACATCATCAAGTAACAAGATGGACTCAACAGGTATCACGCTTCCGCCTTCATCTTCTTCTCTTAGTTAATCTAGACTTGAGTTCTTTCGGGTTATTGGAATAGGAATGTTCCAACAATTGGTATCAGAGCCGCTCAAGTTTTGGATTAAGTTTGAATTCTTATATAGCATATGTTTTGCTTTACTTTGATTCTTAATCCTGTTGATATCATCATGTTATGATATTTAAATGCTCTAATTCGTTGCTAGAGTGTTATTATTCATTACTTGGTTAAATTCTGAATATGGATTGAAGTTTTGCACAAAAGGACATGATAGTTCATGCAAGATTATCCCATTGACACAACAGAGCGTTTTATGTCGCACAACCGTGTTGGATCTACTTGCATTCATGTCTTGGTTAAGCATTAATTTTTGCTTGCCATTCATCTTTTGTGTGAAGAAAAAATTTTCAGTGAAAAGGGCCTTGCTCAACCAATTATGAAAAGGTGCCTTTTGGAAAAAGCTGTGAATAGTGACTGCACGGGCGTGCAAGTTATAACGCACGGCCGTGCAAACACTGTTCACGTATTTTCAAAATTTTCCAATTTGATTCGGCCGTGCACTAATGAACTGGTGCAACTCTAATTCATTTATAGAGTATTGTGTTAAATTATAATTATAAATTTTGGTTTTACTCAAAAGACTTTCAATTCTTAATGTAAGATTATCCCATTTTGAACATAGCCACCATCATTGGATGCGTTGTGAGTTTGTTCAAATGCATAGCCACGCATTTAAAAATGTGTTGTGAGTATGCGGATCTACTTGCTTTGGTTGAATATTGATTCACCATTAAGTTAATAATTGATAGTCAAAATCTGGAAAATTTGACATTCAGGGTCTGCTCGGCCGAGCACTTTCCTTGACTCGGCCGAGCACTCCATTTGTATCAGCACAACGTTTGAAATTTTTTGAAAAGGCGCCATCCAACGGTCATGGTGCTCGGTCGAGCACCCCTAAGGACTCGGCCGAGCACCCCTAAGACTCGGCCGAGCATAAGGGATCAGAAAGGGATGTTCTCTGGAAGGTTTTGCTCGGCCGAGCACCTTCCTTGACTCGGCCGAGCATGACTCATTTTGGCCAAATTTTCAAAATTTTCAATATTTTGCTATTTTGGTCAATTTTCATTCATTATTTGAGTAAAGTATACATTAATTTGTGCCCTAAAGTGTGATTAATTATATGCTTAACAATTTCATTCATTTCTAAACAATATTGTCGCCAAAGTGATTTACGTTGTTTAGATACGAAATTGTAAAGTGATGAATGTTCTTATTGATATGTGATAACATGCTTGTTTCCCAAAGGAGACCTTGTTGTTGACTAAGTATTTGCATTCATGGGGTAATAATTGAATAAAACGTTTGGTCATTTTAAATACTTTGATCCATCCCAAAGGAAGGCGGGTATTTAAAATGAGTTGTTTATATTCTTTATTGCCGGGTAACAAATACTTTAAATCTTAGGACATTTTTAATACTTGAACCGGCCCAAAGGAAGGCAAGTATTTAAAATGTGTTGTTTAAAGTCATTTATTACCCTAAGATAAATCAAATTATGAGTCAATTCGCAATCCAAAGATTAGTTTTGATGTCATGCTGATTATCTTTTTGATGGGATTCATTGATATAGTTAATCACTTTATTCATTATGTAGTTTCTTATACATGTTTTGTATTCATTCTTCGTTCTTATTCCCAACAAATTTGATAAACGCTTCATCTATTACTACTGCCATGAATAATGTTCCAATGCTTAATGGGATTAACTTTAAAACTTGGAAAAATAATATAACGATGATCTTAGGATGTATGGACATCGATCACGCATTAGGGGAACCAAGTCCCGCTAAAGGAAATACCGTTATAGCACGGAAAAATGTTGAGCAATGGGAACGGTCCAACCGCGTGAGTCTAATGATCATGGAAAACGCAGTTTCAAAGACATTTTGGACAATGTCTCTGAGATCAAAAATGCTGAGTTTTTTCTTGAATTCTTGTGGAAACTTGTTTCCATTCGGTACAAGGGTGAGGAAAATCTTAGGGAGTACATTATTGAATTATTTCAATTTTTCGATCAAACTAAAGGCACTTAAGTTAGAGATTTCGGAAGATTTTCTCGTGCACTTAGTTTTGATCTATCTTCCTCCTCAATTTGGTCCTTTTTAGGTGATCTATAAATGTCAAAAGTACAAGTGGAATATTAATGAATTACTTTCACATATGACATTAGAGGAAGATAGGATGAAATATCTTAAATTAGAAAGTACTCACTCAGCATTTACTTCTTCTCGTAGGATTAAGAGAAGAGGGAAGGAAATTGCGGTTGCAAGTAAGAAGCGTAAGGGATCATTTAATGATCATAAAGTCAAGAAATGCTTCTTTTGCAAGGACCTTACTCGCATGAAGAACGACTACCATAAGTATCGCGATTGGCGAATTCATAATGGTATGTCATTTGGTCTTGTTTGTACTAAGGCAAATTTGGTTTCAATTCCTTAATATACATGGTGGTTGTATTTGGTACAACAACTCACATTAGTTCATGTATGCAGGGTTGCCTGAATTACCGAATCCCCAGTAAAGATGAGAAATACATCTATATGGGAGCTGGAAATTCGGTTGAAGTTATAGGCTTAGGGACTTTTAGATTAATGATAAGTACTGGCTATTATTTTGTAATAAATAGTATATTCATTGTACCGTCCTTTAGATGAAATTTAAAATATATCACAGTATTGGACAAGGAAGGTTACTCTTGTTCTTTTGGTAATAATAAATGTGATCTTTATTTTAAATTCCTAACTTGTCGGTACTAGTACTTTGTCATATATCAATAATCTTAATTTACTTGACACAGTCAAGAAAATGAATGAGTCCCATAATAATGAAACCAAAACTAAAGGCACTAAGCAAAAGTTATCAAGTGAAAATTCTTGTATTCTATGGCATAGGCGTTTGGGTCATATCTCCAAAGGGAGAATTGATAAAGCTTATGTCAGAGGGAATCCTAAAAACAACTTGATACTCCGGATAAAACCTTTTGCATTTAGTGTTTTAAAGAAAAATTTACAAACATTAAAGGAAATAGGATCTTTGAGAGTATCAAATGTCTTGGAACTAATTCATATGGACCATTCACTAACCCTTCATGGAATGGTCAACAATATTCCATCACATTCATAGATGATTACTCTCATTATGGATACATTATTTTCTTCATGTAAAGTCTAAATCATTGGACGTATTGGGTGAATGACGTCCAGGTCCTTTATATTCGCTATCTTGAAGAGTGTGGGATTGTCCCTCACTACACCATGCCGGGCAAACCTAGCATAGTATAGTGGAGAGACATAATAGAATCCTTAAGGATATGGTAAGAAGTATGTTTTCTTGTACTTCTTTACCTCACTCATTATAGGTGACGCATTAAAAATCGTAACTTATATTCTCAATAGAGCACCTTCCATTAGGTTTAGCCCTATTTTAGAGTTTGCTAAGAGATCTAGGGGATATAAATTTTATGACCCAAAAACTAGAACATTTTCGAGACTTGCAATGCTAGGTTCTTTGAGAATGTTGAATTTAGTGGGAGAAATAGTAATGATTTTGAATTTGAAGAGTTAGAGGAACCACTCTATATTCCTTTAACTTTAGTTCCTGTTGGAAATCAAGTAATTGTACCTGAAATTCAACAAAGAACATACAATTCAAAATAATATAGAGATTCCCGTAAATAACGGACAACATGAAAATGTTGGACATAAGGAAATTCAACAACCTCAAAATAAGGATGAACAGAGAAAGAAGAAGTGCTATTCCGGATATTTGTATCTTGCGGAGAATGAGGACACCTTAGGTTTAGTGGGAGATGATCTAATCACCTTCCATGAAGCCATTAATAGTCCTAATTCTCATAATTGGATCAATGCCATTAATGAAGAGTTAAAATCAATAAAAGACAATGATGTTTGGAGTCTTGTCCGATTGCCTGAAGGTGCAAAACCTATTGGTTGTAAATGGATATTTAAAACCAAAAGGAATTCGCAAGGCAATATGGAAAGATATAAGGCACGTCTTGTTGCTAAGGGATTTACTCAAAAGGAAGGCATTGATTATAAAGAAACATTTTCTCCGGTATCTTCTAAACCCTCTTTTATGATCATTATGGCATTAGTGGCACATTATGATCTTGAGCTTCAAAAAATGGATGTTAAGACGACTTTTCTCAATGGAGACATTGAGGAAACCATCTATATAAGGAAATCAGAAATGGTGACCGATTCAGATCAAACTAATCAATTAGTTTGTAAACTTAAGAAATCCATTTATGGTCTCAAGCAAGCTTCTTGTCAATGGTATTCAAAATTTAGTCAAGTTATTCTTTCATTTGGTTTTTGAAACGAATCTTGATGAAGATTGTGTATACCATAAGTTCAGTGGGAGTAGATTTATAATTTTGGTCTTATATGTGGATGATATTTTACTTGCTAGTAATAATAAGGACCTTCTAAAGGAAAATAAGAAATTTCTTTCAAACAAATTTGAGATGAAAGATCTTGGTGTGGCATCTTTTGTATTTGGAATTCAAATTCATCGTGATCATTCACGAGGTATTTTGGGATTATCACAAAAGAGCTATATAGAGAAGGTATTACAAAGGTTTAGCATGGAAAATTGTAAACCACATGACACCCCTGTCTCTAAAGGAGGTAAATTCAGTTTAAAGTAATGTCCTAAAATTAATTTTGAATCCAAGTATATGGAAAATATCCCTTATGCACCGGCAGTAGGAAGCTTAATGTATGCGCAAGTCTGTACTCGTCCAGACCTTGCATTTATTATTGGGATGCTTGGTCAATACCAAAGCAATTCGGAAAGAAGAACATTAAGTCGCATCCAAAAGAATGATGAAGTACCTATAAAACATTAAACTACATGCTTATGTATACAAAATCGGATCATTTTGAGATCATTAGGTATTCCGATTACATTTCTTTGGATGCAAAGATGTCAAAAGACATCATATGGTTATGTCTCTTGTTGAAGAGAAATAAGTATAAAATAAATAAATAGATATACAACTTATAGGATCAAACTCCATGTTATTGGATCCATTTTATAAAGCGTTATCTCTTTGATGTTTCACGAGCATACTGTTCATATGGGTGAAACGATTTTGATAATGCATAATATAGTGGGAGTTTGAGTTGTACTTTATTTGCTATTTGTTTTATTCATATTGATCTCATTTGGTTAATTAGGACTAGTTGATGGAATATATATACATGTTTTAATATATTCATTAAGTTTTCCATGCTACACATCTATACTTAATCTATGTCATTTAGTTGAACATATATATGTGATTAATGTGGGTTTAGTTGCGAATCAATTACAACGACTGCCCCTTTAGTTCCTATACTTGTGAAACTAATGGACGAGATTGTTTTAGAATGACAATGAAGTGCACATATGGATTGTCATTTACATTATGAATATGATTTTATGAGGATTTGTTAAAGTATAAACACATGTTTGGGCAATCCAAGTGGGAGATTGTTAGAACATGGATTGCAAAATGTGTATACTTAATAAATATAAGTGACATGTAGACGTACATGTATAAATCATTAAAATAATGTTATTGAAAAGTATAGAATATTAATTAAATGTGTAGAATTCCCGAGGTGGAAATTACCTATTTATGATGGGCAGAATGGTAATTTCACACCGCTTAATTGAAAGGGTGTAGTCCCTTGATGAGGTGCCATTGTTTCCTATATATAGAGGCCTACCATCAGCCTAGAAACCACTACATCATCCTTATTTACTCTCTCCATAATCTGAGTTCTAAGGAAGGCATTCATCATCAAGAAGATCTACAATTCCCTACGTGATTTTCTTCTTCTTCTCTTCCTTCCTTTGCAAGAACATCATCAAGTAACAAGATGGACTCAACAGGTATCACGCTTCCGCCTTCATCTTCTTCTCTTACTTAATCTAGACTTGAGTGCTTTCGGGTTATTGGAATAGGAATGTTCCAACAATGACTACAGTAAGGCTCCGTTCGTTTAGCGTAAAACATTTTTCGAAAAATGTTTTCCTGTAAAATATTTTTCGAAAAATGAAAATATTTTTTCGGAAAATGAGATAAACATGTTTAGCGTAAAACATTTTCTCAATTTTTCGATGCGAAACAAACACCGAAAAATGGGGAAAATATTTTCCGAAAAACATTTCCCCCAAACAAACGGAGCCTAAATGTCAATTTCGTAAAACGATTTGATTTGATAATCACTTTTATTTACTCTCTCGGTTTCAAAATAAATATCCATTTTGAATTTTAGATTTTTTTTGAAAATGTTAATTTTTAATAGAAAAAATATCCTTAATCATTCTTGTTATTGACTTTCAAAAATTTAGTTATGCAAAAATATAATAAATTAATAAAAAAATTTGCAAAATAATAATAATAATAAAAAAAAAAACATTTAGAACAGCTATTTGAACACAAAGTTTAGAAAAGGTCATTAAATAAAATAAAATAAAAAAAAAACTGTAAGAGACGGTATCTTTGCTAGCATTTTTCTCTCTCATCTTGGTTGGCAATTGGCATGCTATGCTATGGGGTTAAAATCATTGTGTTCCTTGTATAGTCAAAGAAACAAGGTTTGGATTCATTGATATTCCCTTTGTCCATTTTACCATTTCTTTCAACTAAATAATCTGTTTTGACTAGCTCTCTCATTGTGACATTTGTCACATTTTGGGAGTCTCCCTATTTGTCATTTTCTCCTTGTACCCTTTGCTTTTCCAAACATAATCAATATAAATACCCCCTTCTTATGTTACAAAACTATTGTAACCAACCTTTTTCTCATTTGTTTTTCCTCACACCCGTGCAACTCTTGTTTTTTATCCCCTCAATTTTCTATCATCAATAAAAACCACCACAAATACTCCGAGAAATGATCGCGTCTATTGAGAATCCACCTCTACTTGACGACTACTCAAAACTCGTACACGCGTTAGAAAACAGCTGTGCAGTTCAACATGATCACCATGTCTCAAAAGGAGACGTTATGGTTGTCGAAGAATATTGTGAACTTCCATTAATAGACCTTTGCGGTTTAACTAGCGACAATGTGGACGAAAGAGTTTCTTGCGCGTCCGCAATTTGTAAAGCTTCATCAGAATGGGGATTCTTTCAAGTGGTTAACCATGGAATAAGCCTAGATCTTCTAAGGAAGATGAGGGAAGAGCAAGTTTTGTTGTTTAAAGCACCTTTTGAACGCAAGGCCAATTGTGGGCTCTTCAATAACTCATATAGGTGGGGAAATCGCACTGCAACTTGTCCTAAACAGTTATCGTGGTCCGAAGCTTTCCATGTTCCGCTTGTCAAAATCTCCGAGATGGATTCCTACGGAGAGTACAACTCTCTAAGGTAACATGACACTGCATTTTCCTAATGGAAAGGAAAATGATCCATCATCGCATACTACAATATGTTTACCTTCCACGGACGGTAAAACATCTTCAATGATGATGGATTCAGTTGAAGATCAACAAAATCCATCAACAACATGATTCAAGGTGTTGCACCTTGCAAAAAATGCGCAACACCTTGAACATTGGTGGATATTGTTGATGGTGTCGGTTGTTTTCATGCAACGCTTTATAATATTTATTATCTTAAAAACTTGTAATATTGTACCAATTTCAGGGAAGTGATGCAGGAATATGCAGGCGCAATGCAAGAATTAGCAAACTTACTATGTAAAATTCTAGTGAAGAATTTGGGTCAAAAAAGGGCAGTGTTTGAGGAAAGTTGTGACGAGAGCACTTGCTTTCTTCGCTTGAACCGGTACCCGGCATGCCCGATTGCGCCAGAGGTTTTTGGATTAGTGCCCCACACTGACAGTGATCTACTGACAATCCTACATCAGGATGAAGTTGGAGGACTCCAACTCATGAAAGACTCCAAATGGGTGGCCGTTAAACCCAACCAAGATGCTCTCATTGTCAACATTGGCGATATATTTCAGGTACCAAATTGTATATCCTCAACTGTGAGTTTGCATAGTCTAAACCACCTACTACCTCTTCACCTCTCCTCTGTCCTGTCCCAGACAAACGTTCACATTTGATCTATTCAATCGAACTTTGATCACAATTTTAAGAAAATTTAGATATTTCTATGCAATTCTAAAAACTGTCATTGTTTTACCATTAGAAATACTATAAATAACATTTTTTAGAATTACATAAAAATATTTAGATTTTCTTAAAATTGTGGTCAAATTTCGATTGAATAGATTGATCAGGATTAAAAGGTGCTAAAATGATGTTTATACATTTATATTTTGATCAATAAATGGTAATCTTTTCATAATAATAAAGAAAAAAAAAACGTTAGTTAGAGGTATGGGATGCCCTCAAACTGCCGCTTAACAACATTTTGCAGCATAAATTAATGTAGAAGAAGTAGAGGGACGAGATCGTTGTTAGTACGTAATCCCCGCATTTTACGCCTTTTGTCCAAACATACATGTCCAAAGTCAAATTACTAATTAAATTTAAAAAATAATTCCAATATTCTTATCAATAATACACGACTTTGTTTGTTTAATTTTATAATTGTTGCAGGCATGGAGCAATGATGTGTACAAAAGTGTTGAGCATAAAGTAATGGTGAATGCAAAGAAGGAGAGATATTCAATAGCCTATTTCTTATGCCCTTCTTATGAGTCCTTAATTGGGAGCTGCAAAGAGCCTAGTGTTTATAGAAATTTCACGTTTGGAGAATACAGAAGTCAGATTCAATTAGATGTTAAAAACACAGGACACAAAGTTGGTTTAGCAAGATTTTTGTCATCTTATTAACAACTATCCAAACAAGTCACTAAGATAGTATACAATACATATACTAATCCTAAATAATTTAATTCTATAATTAAAGAGTGTGCAGTTTTAATGTATAAGTTATAAACATATTGGCTATTCTTTTTTTTTTTCTTGTTATATTTATAATTTTTTGTATGATTTATGATAATGTAGAGACATAGAGATAAGCAATTGTATTGTAGTGATTTTTTTTTTATCTTTTTCTTGAGGAATATTGTTGTGAATTTATGTGTGTAAGAATATGATTTTTTGATTAAATACTCCTTCCATTCATTCTTTTTAATCACACACCCAAGCCCACAATGTGCATAAAAGTCAACGTCATAGTTGTTGTACAAACAAAGGGAAAATACATAAATTGTAAAGTATTAAACAGTACTCCATCCCTATGTCCCACTACAATCTTCTACAAGAATTAAAAAAATATATTGTAAAGTACTCCCTCCGTCCCGGTAATATCAGCACAGTTACTGTTTGCGCGGAAATTAAGGAATATGATATTTTAATAAAATGTTGTGAGTGTAAAAGAATGAGTGGAGAGAGAATGAGTGGAGGGTGTAATAAATTATAATGGTGTTGTGAGTATTAAAATAATGTAGGAGAGAGAATGAGTGGGGTTGGGTGAATATTTTATTAATATAAAGTTTCCTTTTTGGGAGTGTGCGGATATTAGCGGGACGCCCAAAAAGGAAAGTGTGCTAATATTAGCGGGACGGAGGGAGTAGATGTTATCAGTATGAAAAGTGAGGTATGATAGAGAAAGTGAGATAGAAAATAATAATTAAATTGTTGTTGTCAGTATTATATGTGGTCCCATTAATATAAAAATAATAAAATATTTTTATTTTAAAAAGTGTACAATTTATAATGGAATGTCAAATGAGTAAATTGTATAGTTTGTAGTGAGACATTGGGTAAATCTAAATTGAATTAAAACGGCATTGAAGAGAGGTAAATTGTGAAGTATTAAACAATATATAAATCCTAAGGAAAAAGTGCAACAAAAATTACTAAACTATACTCCCTCTGTCTCGGGATAATGAACACCTTTTGGCTTAGCGCGAGAATTAAGGTAAAAGGTGAAAAAGGTGATGTGTTGTGAGTGTAGATGGTTGAGTAGGAGAGAGAAAGTGGAGTAAGTGGGTAATGGTTGTGAGTAGAGAGAAGTGGGTTCCATTTCCATTTTAGGAAAGTGCAGATTATTGTGAAACGTCCAAAAGGGATCTTGTTGCAGATTATCATGGGACGGAGGGAGTATTCCTTTTTGTGAATTTTACTACTACTTTTTTTTTTTTTGTGTTTTTTTTTTTTTATTGCATTTGAGGTCACCATAACTAACCTTAAGGGGTATTAGATGTAGTTTACAATTTATTAATATTCGGCCCGTGACCTATTGATCTTTTCTCATATTCGTCACTCAAATACTTTTTTTTTTCACTTCAGCCATTATTGTCTACTTTCTTTCTTCAATTATGTCATTCTTTGTTAATTTGACATCTGTTTTGTTTTTAAATTTGCTTACAAAATATTTAGTTTTTTCTTTTTAAATAAACTAACTGTCTAACCACCGTTGTGAAATCCAACACCAACACCTCACCTCCACCACCACAGTCAAGATTAACCCCATCCACCATGAAAACAAACACCATCCTCCAAAACCAATTATCAAAATCAAACATCATCCTCCACCAACACCACTATCATGAAAGACGCCCACAACAACTGATGCCAAAAACAACCTTGTCACAAAAAAAACACAATCCAAATCATTCAAATCACATGAAAGTACATTACTGCCCCAATAACAACAACAACATTGCTATAAAATTCCCTCAACAATCCAAGTAATTTCCTTAAGAGTGGAATTTGTTTTTTGTGGGGGATATACGACGGCGGAGGAGGTTTGGAAGGAGATCGTATCCGAGTGTAGAAACCCCATTCTGAACCTATCGTAGCAGAGTTATACCACTCTAAGTCTCGCCTTCAATTTTAGAGTAGAAATCCACCATTTCGTCATGTTTCGTTAAGTTTTAACTAACGGGCGTTAGTTTGGACTAAACTGCATACGAGATAACAAGGGGAGGACAAATATGTCCTTTGTGAAATCTTGTCCCGCGCGGGACATGGCGTCTCTCACGCGATACTACCCCTTTGCAGGAGGGGGAGAGTGACTTCCCTTATCGATTTCGACCTCTTTTTTTGATCAATACTCATCCAATCCGGGTCTATACTGATTGTAGAGATCTGGAACCTTCTTTGAGAAATCTCCTAAACCTCTTGAGTCTCCTAAACTTGGTGACCAAGTAAATCAATTCCTATAAATACTAGATGATTTTCGGTATTTGGGAAGAGAGGTTGAGGTCCCAATTCGAGACACAACTCACACACAATTTATTGGTTTCTCTCCTTGAAAGACTCCTACATCATCCTAAAACAACACACAAATTCGTCCATCAACCTTGTTGATCGACGAACATCAAGATTCAAGCCTAAAATCAAGGCGAAACTCTGTCCAAATCATTTCTCGACCTGAAGGTAATCATCGTTTCTTCTTTATTTATTCTAATTGATCTTTATAGTGGTATAAACATATCAAATCTGGGATCGGCCTAGAGCCTCTTCAAATCATGAAGATGGTCTCGAAGCAATCGATCCCATATTCTATTTAATCTAATTAAATGGATGTTTTCTTCATTTGTTTCTTAAAAAGAACTAATTATTTAAAACTCCCCTTAAGCACGACCGATCTTCGAATTGGGTGGATGCGGTGCTCCCTGACCTTCCAAATCCATCACTTAAGCCCCGAACTCAAATATCTTAAATTGATTTTTCTATATTTCATCATAATAATATAGGTGGCGATTCTAATAAACAAATCAGTAAATAAAAGAGAAGAAATTCCGCATCACTACAATTTGGCGACTCCGCTGGGGATGTTATTAAAATTAAAGTGGCTTACCCTCTTGTCGTCCCTGCACTTGTCCGTGACACACTTTGTCCGAGACTCGGTTGGTTTTTGGTCCGGTCCGTGTCAGACTGCGTCAGTGCATGCCCCGTGTAGGTCAAATCCCAGTCAACGTGCCAAGCCAGGATCCCCCGCGGACCTAACTCAGTCGAAGCCCTGCCGGTTTTCCGTCATGAACTTTGACACGATCTTAACTGGGGCTCGGACTTTGACTTTGACCCGCACGGCTCATGCACCGGCTCCCAGTATGACACCGAGTCATCCAGGATTAACGCTCGATCCATGTCTAATTACCGCTTAACCAACAACGGGTCAAGATCCCTTGTGGACTATTATCAGCATCGAGTGCGCGTTAAGACTTTATGATCCGCCAGACCTTAGGTTCATTTTCCTTTTCGGTCGGTGGGATCCGCTTGCCCTACGGAGCCCTTGTTCGGGGTTACAGGTTGAGGGTCCACAGGCGTTGTGATGGGTCCCACTGATCCAGGACTTAGAGTAGTTTGCGAAAAAGAAGAGCAATCTTTTCCAACCGCTTAGGTTTTAATAAAACACGTTTTAAGTAAACGGGAACAAATAACTGCATGTTGCATGAGCCCTGAGCCCAAACATCTACCCTTTTTCTTCCACCCCCAAAGTCTGAACCTCCCTTGTATCTTCCTCCCGCAGCACCTCGCAAGGCTTGGGTACGGACACCGGGTCACCATTTGGCTAGTTGGGAAGAATCAAGTGCATCGTCAGCTTCACCGTTTGCTTCAACTCCGATTTTCAGAATGTCTGCATCAGCTGGTAACAACGGGGACAACACCACTCCGCCTCCCGGACTCCCTGCATGCAATGCCAGGGGAATCAATTGGCCGAACAAATGAGACTGCGACAGGAAGCACAGATGAATAGCCTTCTGGAGGCAATTAGGAGCCATGGTTTGGCCGCCAGTCTCAATCCCGATGGTACGTTTACCGTGGAAGAAGATTAGGACCCCAATCCCACTCTTGGTCGCCCTGACTACTCCAGGATGCCACCACCAGTCTCCTATGGTACCACTACCGGAACCCATGCTTCTCGATCTATGGGTCAGCCAGCTCCTCAACCACAGGCTGTAGGGCCCATGCAGTCTGGCGGGACAGGCCAGTTCACAGTTCCTCAGTGGGAACAAAATCAGTACGAAATGTCTTCTCATGGTTGGGGGTACCTCGGAATGCCGCAGCAAGTTGGGATCCCACCGCAGTTTGGAATCGATCAGTCCGGACCCTCACAACAACAGTTCAGAGTACCACACCAGCAGTTTGGAATGCCGCCATCACAGTTTGGTCTAGGGCAACAGTCAGGAGCCTTTCCCCAAAATGATGTTGGTCCAGCTGCCCCTAATACCTCGCCAGCTTCCACATACCCATTTCTCACTCAATGTCCAATGGGCCAGCAAGCCCCCATCCCAGTCTCATCAGAATTACGAGGACTGCAATACCCTCCCGGTTATACACCATCGCCAAATCCAGGCATGCAGTCCAACAACCAGGGATCACAGCCCGCATTTAAGCCTACTTATGAGTCTCATCCCGAGAACCCGAGCTACCCGACCACCTCAGGTATGCCACCACCCTCTTTGCCAATTGGAAGCCAACAGCAAGCCGCTGGGTTCTATCCCTTTGTCCAGGCTCCTACTTACACTCCCCAGGGTAATTTGGGCCAAGGACAGGTTTTCACCTATGTCCCCGGACCGGCCATCCCTTCTACCAGTGTGCCGCAAATGGTAACTCCTCTCTCCAGCTCAGTCACTGGTTTGAACGCTATGGCTCTACCACAGGACCCTCATCTGGCCTGGTTCATGGAACAACACAAGGAAATGAAAGCACAGATTGCCGAGCTGACAGGAAAGAAGGCTTCCCTCCAGCCCACAGATCCTTATTCTATTGTGCCTTTACCCCACAAGTTTGTGATGCCTAGTTTGGAACTGTTTGATGGAACTGCCTACCCAAAAACCCATCTGGACACCTATACCCTAGCTATGAAGGCTAAAGGATGCACGAACCAGCAGCTGGCCGATTACTTCAGCCTCTCTTTGAAACTAGGGGCTCTGAAATGGTTCTTCCGGCTGAAGCCCGAGTCCAGGGCCACTTGGGAACAGATCACCAACACCTTCACCAAAAAGTACAAGGCCAACCTGGAATGGGAGACGAATCGGGTAGACTTGCAAACAACTGTGCAATGCCCTGATGAGAATATTGGTGACTTTTACAAACGTTGGAACCTTAAGCTGAGTGAAATGGCCATTCCCCCTTCTGATGAAGAACAGCTGGACATCTTTCAGTCATGTTTGAAGCCTCACCTAAGAGCATCCCTCAGCAATTTCCACTATCCAGATCTGCGTGCCATGGTCAGCTCTGGGGCTAAGTTTGAAAAGGCCTACAATCAGCAACAAGCAACTGCCCCTACTTACCGGTACCGAGCCACTGTCGCCAATCCTGTTCCTGCCCAGCCCAAGGGCAAAGAAGTTGTCAACTTTGCCGGACAGAATTGTAACAATGCCACTCCTTTCGTGCCTAGGAAAGTCGAGATGCCCAAGCCTCAGAATATAAGGTTCAGTAACTTCGGAATGCCCCTGAGTGAAGTTTTCAGAGGACTGGTCAAGGAAGGTTTGATTCGGCCTTTGGATAATTACCAGCCCAGGGATCCCAGCATCCCTTTGGACACCACCAAACATTGTGCTTTCCATCAGTACCACGGGCACCTTACTGACGATTGTATAGTGCTGAGGAAGGCTATACGAGGACTAATTGAAAAGGGAAAGCTAGAAGTACCCGAGGGGCCCAACACTGTCAACAATCCATTCCCCAGGAACAACAACAGAGTGAACATGATCGAGATCGGAGAACCCTCTCACGCCAAGGAAGATTTCGATGACGAGCCAGGCGAAAGCTCCCAAATACCCCTGATCAAATTGGTCGAGGATCCCGAATTCGGATTCCCACTCAGCCTCGGGAATGAGGGACAAGCTGATTCCCCCTGGTCCCATATTAGCAGCTCCCTGCTCGACTATGAGGCTCGCTACTTCTCAGAAGAAGGGATAGCTGACACTGAAGAACTGGGGCCATTCAAATCAAATTATGAGAAGACCATTTACACAAGATGGCTAGATCACTCAAGAAGAATTGAACAAGAGAGCTTTAGACGGGTACCCGTACTAGGGCTTATTAGTAAAGAGGCCGAAGCACGCCTCGAGCTAGTACATTTCTGCAAAATGGTCTTGGGAGAAGCCGAGTACAGTCCCGATAATAGCAAAGGTGAAGGATCAGATGAGGAGGATTGCTTCCATATACTCCCTAGGGTCAAATATGTACCGCCGCCTTTCGCCCTTCTCCCACAGTTCCTGAGAGGAAAAGCTGAATCACAACTGCCACTTCCAGCACTGGGGGCCTATGACAACTTCTGTGGTTGCACATACCCGTCCTCTCCTAACAGATATGATTGGGGCTTTCTCCTAGCCGAAGTTCGAATAGTATGGGAGGATGATGATTCTGATGACAGTAACGATGACTCTGACGACAGTGATGACGACGAGAGTGAATAATCAACTAAACCACAAGACCCAGAATCAGTTTGGAACAATCACAATAGACATGACCGTATGGGTGCTAGGCACAATGGTTGGTTGTTGGCCAGTGACGATGAAGAGCCGCCAGAGAATGTGGATCAGGAACCAATGGAGACTGACCCCTATGAGGAGTTTATCTCAAGGTGCAACTGTGGTCAGTGTCCAAACACATCAGAGGATGAGGAGCAACAGACCCCATCTGAAGAGGAATATGGATTTGAAATCCTGGAGCACAACGTCCCCTATGAAAAACTAGTAGGCAAATGGAGAAGTTTCATTGAAGCGCTAATCGAAAAGGCAGACTTTCAGCCTCCAGCAGACAATGAGTTTGTGAATGTCATTGGATCCCTTTCTTCCTCCCCTAGGATGGATGGCATCACTGCTATAAGAGTCACTGGTGAACCTCTCGAGCACACTCAATGCCTGGAATCGCTAAAAAGGGTCATGGATCTGGAAGCCACCCCAGTTGCCTTCATACTCATGGACCTCATGACGCCTTTCTAGTAGCCCCGATACCCAGGAACGGACCCTGAGAACTCCTCATTTGGACTCAGGTGTCACGAACCCCCGCTCTGGGCCAGACAAACTGGCACTGCCAATCCTTCACTTGTGGTTGCTTAGCCTGAAAAAATGAAAGGAAATCGGTGTACGATGAGATGGAAGCCGACAGTCAGAAAATTGGAGAAGCTTCGGGGGACGACTACGTAACCGAAGACATGAAAGCCATGGATTTTCCTGGGGCTGAATATGTAGATGTCGTGGAATTCAACACTGCCTACCATGCTCTGGGAAAGGGATTCTCGAGCATCCGATCTAAGCAGATAGTTGAAAATCTGTTAGAGAAAGGGAGACTGACCCCTATCCTCCCCAGTGAGAAAGTAACTATTGTCAGATCAAGCCCGCCCGAAGGCAAAGTAACAATCCTTGTCAGGATTACCAGGGAAGAAGTCACTTTTCCCGAGTGTATCTCAGCCCTGAGAGAGGTTCTGAACACTGGCATGATACCTGACGCACCTCCCGTACAGAACGCCATAATTATCTCTAGCGCTGAGTATTATAAAAGGGAGCCGAGACTGCTACATAAAGCCAAAAATGAAAGAGGAAAGCCACCAAGCCCAGGAAGCGATAGTTCCTGCTGCATGCTAACCGTGGGCAAGCTCAGGCAGGTATGGGATAATGTAGACCCTGATCAAGATGAATCGGAAGACGCCCTAGCCCTGTGGGCCATCCAAGGAACAACAGCGCAATATCAGGCTCAGAAACCCGTAACTTAGGAAGCAATCCGAAAGGCTGCCTAGTTAAAAGCCAGTCATACCCAATATCACCGAGCTCAGCCCCTCACCATTGCTAAACTCAGGGAGACTTGCAACAAAATTAGTCAGAATCGGTGGCCAGTTGCTAAGCAAGCTCCTCCTTTGACCCTAGCAGCATTAAAAGAGTCCTGCAAAGAAGCGACAGATAAGCCAGAGGGAGAAGTAAACCTGTTGACTAGATCCAGGCAGATCCATCAGGGTAATCCCAAGATAGATAAGAAGTTAGCAGATCCAGAATCCAGGGAAAACCACAACCCCTATGCCAAGACAGCTGAAACTCCTGACTCCCAGAAAGAAGATCCTGTACTCACTCAGTTGAAGCAGACTCAAGCCAATATCTCTCTGTGGTCTTTACTCACTTCCTCTTATCCCCACAAGTTGAAGTTAGAGGAAAGTCTGGCCCACACACTGGTCCCTATTGAGGCTACCCCTGATGACGTGATGCAACTAATTGGGAACATCCACTACGGAAACATAGTCACCTTCACGGACCTAGATCTCCCCCAGTTTGGAGCCGATCATAATGAGCCTCTCTTCATCACGGTCCAGCTAGATGAACGACGTCTCCCTCGGGTTTTAGTTGACAATGGGTCTGGAATGAACATCCTCCCAGCAAAGATCATGAGCCTGCTTGGCATCAAGCCCACAGATCTGAAGCCCTCCTCCCTCACAGTCAAGGCCTACGACTCAACGTCTTGTACTGTACTTGGGGCATCTACTTTAAACCTCTGGTTTGGCAAGAAAATGATACTCGTAGAATTCCAAGTCATTGATATCCCAATCACCTTTAATGCTCTGTTGGGAAGACCTTGGCTGCACCAAGTTAACGGGGTCGCCTCGAGCCTTCATCAGTGTGTAAAGTTTGTTTCAGATGGGGACCTAACAACCATTTATGGGGACCTAGTCACTTTGGAAGGCACCGACACGGATGGAATACCCATCCTAGAGATCAAACATGATGAGGACGGTTTCATGCTGACTGGATTCACAGTCGAGTCCCCTAAGGTCCAAGTTTGCAACATGGATCTGACTGTCACCCGAGACAAAATCCCTCCTGTTATGAGGATGATGAGAAAGATGAATTTCTTGCCTGGTCTAGGTCTCGGGAAGCACCTACAAGGAACTCACAAGGTCATCGAGGAAAAGGAACAGAAAACTCGCCATGGTCTGGGATATGAACCAACATCAGAGGGGATTGCAAAAGAAAAAGAAATTGCTCAGAAGAGAAAGGAAGCTGCTGCAGGAAAGGTCCCTTTCAACGGCCCCAAACCTCCCTCTTTCAGTCTTGACATGACTGACTACTTCGTGAAAGGCGCTCCACAGCTGGATGATGCCACAATCAAAGAGCCCACAGAAGGCTGGCTGAAGCTACAAGAGAACCTCAGTAAGTTCAAGGGAACCAGAGCCAACCCTGTCCGTAGAATGTTCCTCGACCTACCCGAGATACCCGAGGCTACTACCACCATGAAGAGCGAATACACTTTCAAAGGGGCACCAGAGCTGGTAAAGCAGTTTGAGAAGCTCAACGAAGTCATTTCGACCGTCGAGAAAGCCACAACAGCTGAGTTTGAACTGGTCATGCCAAAGGACAAGACTCCGGAATTCTCCTTAGATGAATGGGATGGTCCCGTCATGCAGCAGATGTTTGGGGAAGAAGTGCACATTCCAGACCTGATCGACTGGGGCTCAATGAAAGAAATGGTCGCAGTGATTGAAGCAAGAGGACAGAAGCCGCTAGATCCCCGAGTCATGGTCATGCAGTCTGCCATGCCCTTGAAGAATTGGGAAACTCTCTCCGGTCCGTCCGCAAGCAAAGAAGAAATGGTCACGAAGCTTGGATTGGTCCCCCATCCCCTTGTGTCCACCTATCTCAAATCCTCCGAGTCTCTCTTCGTCGAATTCGAGTCCTTAATGTCATCTAATGGCCTTACGCCAGAAGACTATGAAGTTGTATCCAATGCTGTACTTCCTTTTACTCTAAATGAAATGATCGACCTTTCCGAGTATCCCCTGATTGCCACTTTAACTAATGATAAATTAACTAATAACTTAAAAATGGTTAATAATGATTCACTAGATAAAGATGCAGACACACTAAACGAACAATACATTAAAGAAATCTTTAAGCAGGTTGTTGAGAAAGAGAAAAACCGAGCCCAAGCTGCCGAGGAGGTTTTGACTCGTGTGAATCTGGGAACTGCAGAAGAGCCTAAAGAGACGCAGATTGGCAGTTTCTTCAACGGGCCCGAACAAGCAACTCTGACTGAACTACTCAGAGAATTTGTGGATGTGTTTGCATGGTATTACAAGGATATGCCCGGCCTCGATCCCTCCATAGTGGAGCACCGAATACTGTTAGATCCATAAGTCAAGCCAGTCAAAAAGAAGCTGAGAAAGATCAGACCTGAGTGGTCGTTACAAGTAAAGGAAGAAATTGAGAAGATGCTCAAAGCAGGATTCATCCGGGTCATTGAGTACCCCACCTGGCTCTCCAACATCGTAACAGTTACCAAGGCTAACGGAAAGGTCCGATGCTGCGTGGACTTCAGACACCTCAACAAAGCCAGCCCAAAGGATGACTTCCCCTTGCCCAACATTGACATGCTGGTAGACACCACAAATAATTACGAGGTCAAGTCTTTTGTTAATAGTTTTGCCGGCTACAACCAGATCAAAATGGCCAAAGAGGACCAGGCCAAGACAGCTTTCACTACCCCCTGGGGAACGTACTGCTACACAGTCATGCCTTTTGGTCTAAAGAATGCTGGGGCTACCTATCAGAGGGCTCCCACCGCCCTGTTCCATGACATGATTCATAAAGAAATAGAGGTCTACGTGGATGACATGGTAGTCCACTCCAAAGGATCCGATGGCCAGCACTTCATCGATTTGAGAAAATTCTTCGACCACCTCAGAGAACATTCCATGAGGCTGAATCCAGCTAAATGCTTCTTCGGCGTCAGGCGAGGTAAAGTGTTGGGGTACATGGTGACTGAATGGGGAATCGAAGTGGACCCGCAGAAGATCAAAGCCATAGTCAAGATGAAACCACCTCGAACACTGATAGAAGTTAAATCTTTCATGGGAAGGCTACAGTACATAAGCCATTTCGTGAATCAACTGACCTCCATCTGCGAGCCTATCTTTAAGTTGATGAAGAAGAGCACATCCACTGAATGGAACCCAGAATGCCAGCTTGCTTTTGAAAAGATCAAGGCATACCTTGTGAATCCTCCGATCCTTTGTCCCCCACATCGGCAGAAGCCACTACTGCTGTACCTGACTGTTACAGACACCACAATTGGGGCTATGCTGGCACAGGAGCAGAAGGGCTCCAAAGTCAAAATCGCCATCTACTTTGTGAGCATAAAGTTACAAGGCAGCGAACTCAACTACTCAGTTTGCGAGAAGACCTGCGTAGGTCTGGTATGGGTAGTAGGAAAGCTGAAGCACTACATGCAGTCCTACTCAGTGCACTTGGTCTCGAAACTGGACCCCATAAAGTACTTGTTCGACAAGCCCTCCCTCTCCATGAGATTGGAAAAGTGGTCGTTCTTTCTGGCCGAATACAACATCACTTATGTGACGAGGAAATTTGTGAAAGGACGGGTAATGGCAGACCAACTGGCTGACTTCCCAAGTGATGAATGCCAAGGACCTGAACCTCAATTCCCTGATGAAGGAATTTTCGCTGTAGAAGGAGAAAATCGCTGGCAACTCTTCTTTGACAGAGTAGCTAACAAACGGGGGAATGGGATAGGAATGCTCTTGGTCGACCCCGCTAACAATGCCGCCGAGTATGAAGCCTACATAGCCAGATTGGAGGCAGCCTTAGAAAGGAACATCCAGGAGTTGGAAGTATACGATAACTCTGCTCTCATCATCAACCAAGTCTCCAACAAATGGAAAACAATTGATCCTGGTCTGCAGAAGTATCACGCCTATATGGAAGACCTCGCAGCCCAGTTCAAGGAGGTCAGCTTCCACTACCCGCCCAAAGACTGCAACAGGTTCGCAGATGCTCTGGCTACACTAGCCTCCCTTGTTGAAATACCCGAAGGAAAATCAGTCAAACCCTTCAGGGTTGGGAGAAGAGAGAATCCAGCCTAGTGCTTCGAAATCGAAGCAGAGAAGAAACTGGTAGACGACCCGTGGTATGCTCAGATTTACCAGTACTTAAAAAGCAGTGAAGCCTCCTTAAAAAATGAAGACGGAGAATACAAAGAAGGGATCAAGGCAAAAATTATGATGGCCCTAAAACTCTTGGCTTCCCACTACGTCCTTCTGGGGGATATGCTGTACAAAAGGCGCTACCGAGGTCCCCTCTTACGCTGTATCAGCAAACAAAGGGCTGCCGAGCTAATGAACGAAGTACATGGCAGTACCTGTGGCCCCCACATGAATGTTCGAGCCTTGATGCAGGTTATCCTGAGAATGGGCTACTTCTGGATCTCTATAGAGACGGATTGCATCCAGTTCGTAAGAAGCTGCGACAAATGTCAACGCTACTCAAATCTCAACCATTTTCCTCCGCACGATCTCTATTGCATGACAACCCCTTGGCCTTTTGTTACCCGGGGAATCGACGTCATCAGCAAAGTTACACCGCCAGGAAGAAACGGTCACGAGTTCGTCCTGGTAGCCATAGACTACTTCACCAAATGGGTCGAGGCCAAGTCTTACAAAGTCCTCAATTCCAAGAAAGTGGCCCTCTTTATCAAAGAAAACATCATGTACAGATATGGGTTGCCAGCTGAAGTGATTTTCGATAATGACTCTCATTTTGAAGGAGAATGCGACAGATTGTTGACAGAGTTCAAAATAACTCGTGACAAGTCCTCTCCTTATCGGCCCCAAACCAACGGTGCTGTTGAAGCAGCAAACAAGACTCTAGAAAACATCATCAGAAAGATGGCTGTCAGAGGCAAAGATTGGCCAGACAAGCTCCACCTTGCCCTCTGGGGATACAGAACATCCGTCAGAACTGCCACTGGGGAAACGCCATTTGCCCTCACCTACGGGATGGAAGCCGTGCTCCCAATTGAATTGGAAATCCCCTCACTCCGTGTGTTGTTGGAAAATCAGATCACCGAAGTCGAATGGCTCCAGAGTCGCCACGATGAGCTGGTGTTCGGTCGAAACCTAACGGTTTATTTATATCCGCAAGCGCACGGGCTATTGTAATATAGCGGGTGCAAGTACGAGTCGATCCCACAGAGACAGGATTAACTTTGGGATGATATTTGTCTTTACATAAATATATGGATAAAATGATTGGGGGAGATAAGAATTTGTAATAGAAAATACTAAGAAAATACAGAAACTACCCTAACATATAATGATAGTATTCTCGGGATTGAAAACAAATAAATATGCTTTAAATAAAGGCTTTTATCAAAATAACAAGGATGGTACATTAGGCTTACACTACTTCTGGTTAGGACAGTAGCGTTGTATTCTTTACTAATTATGTCCTAACTGTTTGAGATTTCCGTTTATGGTGCTCCCGCCCTGTCACAAACGGGCATTCCGGCTTATCTCTAGCTGACCATAATTAGAAAGAATGCATTAAGATCAAAAGTCAACGTACTTTCCATTCAAAGAACACCCCTAGGCCGTTGAACTACTCTCGTGATCAATGAAACCTAGTTCCTTCATATGGTTCCGTCAATCGAAATTCTCCGCTAGGTACTTCTCTCAATTGACTAGGGTTCCACAAATATAAATGTATTCATATTTGCAAGCAATTCAAGAATAATATGAAGAAATTGTTTTAAGATGAAAGTGCCAAGTCAAGGATGATACGCTAAGTTGTGCTAACTAGCACATGTATTTTAAGACTCACCGGCCTTTCTCTCGAGGGTTCGGCTTAGTGTAATCCCGTTCGTCATGCGGGAAATCCGACTCACCTCTCGAGGGTACCGAATAAATCAAAAATACCAATTAAGTCTATCATCTCACGTATTTTCCTACTAAAGGATCATCCCTAGGTCTTTAAATCACTTTGTGTAATTTATCGACCTAGTTCAATTCTTAGAGTTCCGCTAATCAATGTTTTTCATTTGATCAACTGAGGTTATACAATTAAAGACGTCTCCCTAATTGCAAGCATTAAGATTTACAAGAAAAGAATTGAAATGACATGTAGAAGAAGCAATGAATATAAGTAAATGAGTTTCCAACTCCGAGAAATGGAGGATTGTGGCGCCCCCGAAAAAATGTGTGTGCCTGATATGTTTGATATGATTTGATTAGTGCTACTCATATCACCAAGATGCATCTTCTTTTCGGAAGCTCATCCTATAAGAACTCCAAGTTTAAGCGTGCTTGACCTGGGGAAATTCTAGGATGGGTGACCCACTGGGAAGTTTCTCAGTGAGCATGTAAGTGAGGACAACACATGCTGGAAAGACTTGTGGTGGTTTGTGGGGCTAGTACGTCAAATCTGATAGCGTTCCGACTCGGTCTTCGGGCTCGGGGCGTTACAAATGGTATCAGAGCGGGACCCGGCCGGAAGTGTGGAGCAAAGTGCTGTGCGGAACAAAGTGCACACCGCGGAGTCGGTGGGAGTCACCTCTTGAATCCGTACGAGCCCCTCTTGGATCCACACTGCCCGGGGTTTCCAAGTAGGCCTTGCCGGGACGACAAGGATCCTAAGTGGGGGAGATTGTGGCGCCCCCGAAAAAATGTGTGTGCCTGATATGTTTGATATGATTTGATTAGTGCTACTCATATCACCAAGATGCATCTTTTTTTCGGAAGCTCATCCTATAAGAACTCCAAGGTTAAGCGTGCTTGACCTGGGGAAATTCTAGGATGGGTGACCCACTGGGAAGTTTCTCAGTGAGCATGTAAGTGAGGACAACACATGCTGGAAAGACTTGTGGTGGTTTGTGGGGCTAGTACGTCAAATCTGATAGCGTTCCGACTCGGTCTTCGGGCTCGGGGCGTTACAAGGATTACTCAAACCATTGAAATAATAAAAGGAAGTAAGTAAAGAAATAAAGATAAGGGAAGAAATACTTATTCATAATAAGAAAGGCAATGGCTGGAAATAATCTTCATTCACAATCTTCAAGAGTACACAAGACTTGTCACGAATCATTGATACACCTTGAACATCGTGTATAAATTGCTAAAGTAATTTTGCTATATAATCTAAGTATGATATGATCCTTTCGAAATGTGTATTATGAACATTTTCGGATTTTCTGGATTCTTCTAAACTGAGTACAAAGGCTTCTTTATATAGACATCTATGCTAAAGGTTGGGACTCTTCAAAGTGGTGCCTCCAAAAGGTGTCTTTTTGGAACAGGTACAGCGACTGCACGGCCGAGTCAAGGGAACTGCACGGCCGTGCACCCCTTGGCGCCAGATTTAAATTTGAGTTTTGACATTTTGCACGGCCGCTCCGCTCTAGGCTGCACGGCCGCTCCGACTAAATTTTGGCCTTTATGCTTATTTCGATGTTGTCCCTCCATGGCTTTGACACTTGATTATTTCCAAGGCTCCAATTTGATCATATTTTGACTCTAAAACCTGTCTAAGAGTATAAAATCTACCAAAAGCATAAAATCGAAGATATATGATAAAAGAAGCTAAAATAACCTAAATGCAAACTAAATGATACTAAAAACTAAGGAAATGATTAATAAATAATGGAATAAATGACTATATAATAGTCACTTATCAGCTGGCCCTGCTAGATGAATGTCGTCTAAAAGTCATGGAACACACCCGGGCTTACCAAGCAAGAATGGCCAGAGCCTTTGACAAGAAAGTGAAACATCGGGACATCCAAGAAGGCAACCTCGTGTTAAAAGAGAAGCCTCCAACCCACGCTAATCCACTTGGCAAATGGGAGTCCGTCTGGATCGGACCCTATGTAATTCAGAAGATCTTTTCTGGAGGAGCCATGCAGCTCGCAGACTTAGACGGAAATCCCTTCGTGCATCCGGTAAATGGAGACAAGCTCCGCAGATACTATGCCTGAAGATCGAGTCCCCCCATAAATAAAATTGCTAAAAGAGTAATACCCAACTATGTCGAAAACCCGAAAGGGCGGCCTAGGTAAAAAACAGGGTCGCACTTCTCTTTACCCCCTCTAAAAAAAGAAAAAAAAAAGAGAGAGAGCTCAAGCGCAAGCTTAAAATAAAAACTCAAGCAGATGCTTCAAAAAAAAAAGAGCACAAGCTTCATAAAAAAAAGTGCTAAAAGAGTAATACCCAACTAGGTTGAAAAACCCGAAAGGGCGGCCTAGGTAAAAAACAGGGTTGCACCTCTCTCGTCCCTCTCTCTACCTTCCCTTTCTAAAAAAAAAAAAACAAAACAACAACAATTCATAGGGTCGAACTACAGAGACCTGAGCCCCTTAGTCCACTTGTAAGAGGGGAACGTAGGCAGTCGGAAACGGTTCGGTCTAAAACAAAAATAAACATCAAATTTTGTCATCAACACAATGATCACCTCGTATCAGCGTCTCGAAAAACTCCAATGCAATTCACTTATTCATTACAATTAAAAACTTCTTGATGAGTTCAGGCCCAGTCTACTCTTAAACTCACAACTGCGCTAAAAGAAAAGACATAAAAAAATACATAACTAAAAACTAATGTGTCTGCAAGGGCGATCAATGGATACTCAAGCGGTCTAGCCACTAGTACCAGCATCCCCCTCTGTCCTCCTCCGTCTCCTCCTGCCATGCCTTGTGTTCTTCCTAGGCACGAGAATGATGTCCGTCCTCCTCCTCCCTATCTCCGGCATAAGGGCCGGGTTCATCAAGCCCGCCTCTATCAAAGCTCTGGTCGCCTAGGCCTCATCTCTAATTTCCTGCCTCTTGGGTAGCATCATGGGAACCCTGTCCCTCTGTCGTTCCACTCTCATCTCGTAGTCGAACATGTCATCTCCACTCCTGTCATATAGGCTAGACCTCGCCTCAGTTCTCCTCAATACTGAAATAGAGACATCTTCTGATCCCACCATGGCCTCACGCCTCCTCATAAGAGCCACCTGAGTCTCCCCTATGTGTCCCTCATACCAATCCAAGTACCAAGTGGACAGATAAATGCGCTCCGAATGCCTGATAAGGACCATAGGAGGAAAAGCATGATACCTCCATAGTCGGGAAAAGAAGGAAAATACAAATGGATCATCCATAGAGACAGACGTCACCACCCGAGTGGCAATATCATCGCAGCCCTCCAAAGGTACCTGCTCCATCCAAAACTGCCTGAGAACTAGAGCCGAAATGTAGAAGGTAGACCAACTGAGCCCCAAAAGCATGACTACCTGAGATCCCTCCTGGATCGTCCTCCTAGTCTCTATCTGCCAGTGTGGAATCCACCATCGGATGTCCTGGGTATGACACTGATCCATCCAGCGCTCCCATGAGGCCTGATCCTCGATCTCAACTGTAACTACCCTCCTGGTGTAAGTGCTCCAATTTGAGCTTGTTAGAATTTTCGTTATAAAATTAACGAAAGTTATAACATTTCTAACAATTCCTAACTATCCTAACATTTCTAACAAAGGGAGGGTAGAATGGGCATTGCCTAATGAAGTTAAACCAAGAAAAGCATCTTAAAAAGCAAAACAAAAGAATAAAACCATAAATAGAAAGGCTGGAAACACAAAAACTGGCTGTTAATTTGGTTTTTTTGAATTTTTATTCTTCCTGTCTAAGGCTGGAGCCGTAATTAATGAACAAAGTGCACGCCTGCCGACCTTGTCCGCGCGGATACCTTTGCATTTTCAGGAGGGCTATAAATTGAGCCCTCCAGTCACAAAAATAAGAAGGAAGAACACAATAGCAACGAAGTTCTGGCGAAATATAGAGAGAAAACAGTGAGAATTCTCAAGAATTGTCACCTTTTTCTTTCCAATCTTTCCCAACTCATACTCATCCACTCACTCTCATATTAAACCCCTAAACACTCATACACTCAAGCCAAACACTCAAGAACACAAGGAAGATTGGTAAACCCTCCTCTTCCTAACCCTAAATCTCATCCATGCATGCATCTTCAAACTACAAAATGTAGTTCTTTCATCTTTTTTCTCTAGATCTAAGAAGATCACCATGGAAGACCATCTCCATGGATGATCTTCTACAAAGATCAACATTATTTTCAAAGCTTTTCTTGTTTACTTGCAAAAATGCACTTTCAAAACCCTAGAAAACCATTTTCAAGCACTAAATCTTGATTTCAAAGGGTAAAATCTCCCTCCCCAAGCAAATGAAATGCTTAGTCCTAATGTACCCCAAGGATGGTTTGGTATAGTTGATTCACCACTAAAATGTCTAGTGATCACTAACCAAAACCTAGGGAAATGGGGACAAGCATGGATGCAAAACTCCCCTTAAAATCATATTTTCTTTCTTGAGAAGTTGCTGTCCAGTAGCAATTTTCTCAGACCTCAGTCCATGGTCTTAATTTTTGGACACAGATAAACTTGGAATTTGGTGTTGACTACAAAACACTTTTTGTAGCCAACATCCAGAGCTTTCCAGACATATTTTTACCTTATTTTTTGGGTGAGTAAAACTCCTCTTTTCAATTTTTCTTTCAGAGGCTAGTTCATCAGCTTCTGGGAATCCAGATCTCATATCTGAGGTTTCCAGAAGGTTTTGACCCCTCAAATCTTCTCCAAAATGGAAATTTCTTTCACACAAAGTTTATTCAAGGAGTCTAGAGAAACTTTCATTCTCTGAGTTCATCCAGATTATGAAGTTTTAGGACCCTTGAATCCATTTCAAAATTAGGTGTCTGCTGCCATTTCCTTCTGGCAGAAGTGACTTCTCAACTTCAAAAGGTTTTTTGAGTACCAAATCTCAAACCAAAAATTCTCCAAAAAATCATGGGATCAGTTTAAAGTCTTAAAAAGACATCCCAATTTTTACTTTTTCCAGTTTCAACTTATTTTGGCCAAAACACACACACACACACACACACAAATGATTTTCAGCTTGGAAGACTCGTTTTACGAGGCGCGTCGGGTGCACACTAACGTCCTTCCCGACGCGTAACATGACCTCCGAACCTAAATCTCTGATCTCGGGCTTTTTCAAAGTTTTCCCTTCAAAATTAAAATGGCGTGGCGACTCCGTTCTTTCCGGTTTTATTTGGTTTTTCAAAGAAACGCGAAAATCGAATTTTTCCCGCGAAAAAGGCAACACCATCGTTACAAAGGGCGACTCACTGGGACTAAGCTTTTTAATAAAAAAAATGGTATTCGGTATATTGGTGGAAACCATTAAATTTCCCGTTATCGCCTCCTAACACGAGTCGGGGATAAATTGTGGTCTAACAATCCCACGTACCGGTATCACCGTTTTCAAAAAAAAAAAGCTTTTGAGGGTCAAGCTTCCGTCCCGGCTTTGAAAATCATTTTTTTGTGTGTGTTGATTTTTGCACAGTTTTCATGTTGTTTTGGCCGCCTCGGAGAAAGTCAAAATTTTGACTGTCGGAATAATGTCCCTAACTGTCGGAATTTTCATGCTTACGTGCTTATGTGCTCATAAAAAAAAAATTTCAAAAAAAAAGATTTTCAAAAAAAAAAGAAAATTTCCAAAAAAAAAATCATGCATCATATTTTTAAGACACATAAAAAAATCTCTATTTTACTCGTAAAAGAATATAGATCGCTTGCACACTACGCGCACGTGACCGTACACCGCACACTACGTCCTTAACCCGGGAAATCCTTGTCGCGGTCCGTTTGGTCTTATTACGCCTCTCGGATGAGCACAGGGACTACCCAAACATCCCATGGAGCCTCGTGTCGACCATACACTTGTCCGTGACACACTTTGTCCGAGACCCGGTTGGTTTTTAGTCCTGTCTGTGTCATGCCCCGTCCGTGTATAGACCTTTCCTTTCAAGCCTTTGTCGGCATACCGACTCAATATCTCTCGGGTCCCTAATCAGCCGCTAATCGCCGAAGTTCCGCCGGTTTTCCGCCGCAGACTTTGACCAAGATATTGACCGCGCCTTGACTTCGGCTCGATCGGCACAAATTATACATCGACTCCCAAGATTGACACCGAGTCATCAAGGATTAACGGTTATTCCATGCCTAATTACGGCTTAACCGACGACAAGTCAAGATCAATTGCGGACATTTATCATCCAAATCATGCCGACTTTTCGTCGAGCTCTCTGACACGATCTTGACTCGACGTCGCCTTGTCCGTAATTTACATCGAATGCTCGTTAAGACTCGATTACCCGCCGTACTTCTAGGATCATTTTTCTTTCGGTCGGTGGGACCCGCTTGCCCTATAGGACCCTCGCCCGGGGCCGTCCACCCCGGGAGGTCGAAATACAGGTGGAATACGAGGGGCTTATAGACGTAGTGACGGGGCCCACCGATCCAGAATCGTAGTAGTTTGCGAAAAAAGAAGAGCAATCTTTTCCAACCGATTAGGTTAATAAAACATGTTTTAAGTAAACGTGAACAAATAACCGCATGTTGCGTATGAGCCTAAAGCCCAAACACCTACCCTCCTTCCATTCCTGCACATCTCGAACCTTCGTGTCCTTTCCCCCGCAGCCTCCGCACAAAGCTTGGTTTCGGCACCGGGTCACCGTTTGATCAGCTGGGAAGAGTCAAGCGCATCGTCGCCTTCGCCATTTGTTCCGACTCCGGGTTTCGTAATGTCCGCATCACCGGTAATGATGGGATAACGTTGCTCCGTCCTCCGTAATCCCTCGCATGCACTCGCATTGGATCCAGCTTGGTAGAGCAAATGAGACTTCGGCATGAGGCTCAAATTGATGACCTACCGGGGGTAGTCGCAAGTCATGGTTTGACTATCGCCTCAATTCCGATGGCACCTTTACCGCAAAGACAGTAAGAAGGTTCTCCTCCTCTTCTTAATAGTCCCGGATGCATCAAGATGCTACCCCAAGATTCCTATGTTTCCACCGCCGGACTCCCGCCCGCCGACTTACAGTGGCAACCGGCCCCCAAACAAAGCCGTGGACGAAAGAGTTCGGTATACCGTCGCTGTCCCCTCTCAAGGTGATGATCCCACAAATATCACCCGAGTGATGAAAATCAAGAAACAAGCTTAAAGAAATATGGTCAGCCATCAAATCCCCGGAAGAACGCTGCAATGTACAAAGCAGCCTGGATTGAAGAGGCCACACGCCACTTTGGGACCTTAACAATATTCCAACCGACTGGGCTACCTTGAAGGACAAACATATGCCCGTTCCCCGGGACCTCAATATCTCTCATTATCCGCGGAGTCCAATCACTCGCTACTGCACGAGCCCAACAGCCAGATCCCTGACCAGCCCACTCAAAGTCATTCCAAAGACCGCCAACCTCGAGGTCCCAAATCCGCCACCACCGTAGAACACATTTGGTGGGATATTTGTGATCGTCCCGATTGCCTTGAAAGGGACTATCAGACCGGATACACGAGGACCGCCCTCCTAAGAAAAGAAAATTTCCCCCAAAGAAAATTGAAGGAGAGATTCGAGGCCTGGGTGGATAACAAAGTGTGGGAACGCTCGGGGAGCCACTGGGGGATTTGATTATTATGTACTCTACTCCGTCCGCCTTCCCCAAAGCAAAAAGGGGTGAAAGAACGTAAAAGCCTTGCCAACGACGGAATTGAGACCTTCGGGTACCGTAGAGTACCGCAGAACGTGTCCAACCCCTCGGGGTCGCCCAAGGTTCGCCTTTGTCCAGCCTCCCGAGTATCCACCGATGAAGAAAAACCGACGCCTGGGCCTGGGCGCTCCCACTCAATCAACATGTTGACCGGAGATGGCAACCGCCACAAAAGGCATCAAGTATAACCCGTGGGCTTCGGCAAAGACTCGCCTCGCAAGAAAAAAGGCACGAAGTGACCGCTTGATGACTCTCCATCCCGAGACAAGGACCAAATCTATGATCCTCACCTATATGGGAGTATGATCACCTTACGCGATGAAGATTTGCCAAGAGATGTCTCCCAACACAATGAAGCTTTGTACATCACTATTCGGCTCAACACCGTGTCACTCCCGGGGTATTAGTGGACAATGGATCATCGGTAAATGTCCTTCCCCTCGGCATGATGAGGGCCCTCCGCATAAATGAAAGGCGCGTGATCCCATCTACCCGGACCGTCAAAGCCTACGACGGTTCGTCTCGTCCCATTCTCGGGGACAATGACTCGAACTCGTACGAAACCCAAATGGTGCCCGCAAAGTTCCATGTAATGGATATCCCCTCCGAGTTCACAGCCTCTACTAGGGCGCCTTGGTTGCATCACATGAAAGCCATAGCCTCCACTCTCCACCAATGCGTCAAATTCATCAACCGGCAGGAGACCTTGAAGTCATAAGGGGTGACAGCTTCCTCATAGGGAACGAAGCCGAAACAATAGCCAAGAATGCCCACGGGCCAAACACCGGCTACATCCTTCAAGAGGCAAGTCTCGCCAAAGATCCTTTGGAATCCAAAGAATGCCAACTATGTCGACACACTTAAGCGAGCGGACTCCGAAGAAGTTCGATTCATCAAATTTAATTGCTATTTCCAACACTTGGAGTCGTATCGGAAGGAAACGCCGAACGCCGCCATGATACAGCACACAAGTCCCCGGCCCTCAATCAGCGATTTGCCGCATTCTCGCAAACCCATTCTTTGGCCTCGCCGGCGAGGAGGTTTTCATGATAAAAGTCGCAAACACCGATGCACTCGGCTCGAATCTATGAACGTCGTGTGGGACGTCCTCCTTGCCGAACTACCTCGCCAAGCCTTTCCGCTCGAGTATGGGACATGAGATTTTTCTAGCCGCTCACCGAGACGCAATGCGTCCTTACATCCGGGATTGAGCGATCGATTGTGACGAAACGGAAGTCCCTGCACTGAGGAAGATCCCTACATCCACATGCTCGCTTTCGATGCCAAACACGCTTGATTCTGGTTCGTACAAAGAGATGATAGTAACGATCGAAGAGGGAGCACAGAGGCCACGCCTTTCCCGAGTTGTGAAGCCACCAACGCCGATGCCGCTAAAGAATTGGGAAACTCTCTCAGCCCGTCCGCGACCAAGGAGGAAATGATCACCAAGCTTGGATTGGTCCCCCGTCCTTTCGTGTCAACCTTTGTAAAGTCCTCCGAGTCTCTCATTGTTGAGTTCGAGTCTCTCGAGTCGTTCGATGGCCTCACGCCCGAAGACTACGAGTCCGTAGCCAACGTTGTATTCCCCTTCGTCTTCAATGAAATGATGAACCTTTCGAGTATCCCTTAATTGCCACTTTAACTAATGATGAATTAACTAATAATCTAAAAACAGCTTAATAACGATTCACTAGATGAAGAGGCGTACACATTAAATGAACAATATATCAAAGAAATCTTTAAGCAAAGTTGTCCGAAAGAGGAAAATCGAGCCCAAGCCGCCGAAGAGATTTTGACAAGTGTGAATTTGGGAACTCGGAAGAGCCTAAAGAGACGCAGATTGGTAGTTTCTTCGAAGGGACTGAAAGGGTTGCCCTAATCGAGCCGCTAAAAGAATTCGTGGATGTGTTCGCATGGTCCTATAAAGATATGCCGTGCCTCGATCCTTCCATAGTTGAGCACCGAATACCGCTCGACCCTTAAGTCAAGCCAGCAAAGCAGAAGCTAAGAAGAATTAAGCCCGAATGGTCCTTAAGTGAAAGAGGAAATAGAAAAGATGCTCAGTAGGCAGGTTCATCGTGGTCATTGAATACCCAACATGGCCGTCCAACATAGTGACGGTGACCAAGGCCAACGGAAAGATCCGATGCCGCGTAGACTTCGTAGACTTGAACAAAGCCACCCAAAGACGATTTCCCCGCCAAACATCGACATTTTGGTAGATTCCACGGCTAACCACGAAGTCAAATCTTTCGTCGATGGTTTTGCCATACAACCAAATCAAAATGGCAGTAAGAAGATCAAGCCAAAACAGCCTTCACAACCCCTCGGGGCACATATCGCTACACGGCCATGCCATTCGGACTAAAGAATGCCGGGGCTACGTATGCAGGGCAGCCTACACTGCTCCATGACATGATCCACAAAGAAATTGAGGTCTATGTGGACGACATGATAATACATTCCAGAGGATCGATGGCCAGCACTTTGTTGATTTGAGAAAATTCTTCGGCCGCCTCCGAGACCACAAAGCATGAGACCGAATCCAGCCAAGTGCACCTTCTGTAAGACGAGGCAAGGTACTAGGATATATGGTGACAGTAACGGGAATCGGTAGATCCCCGTAAAATCAAGGCGATAGTTGAAATGAAGCCACCACGGACACCGACAAGTAAAATCCTTCATGGGAAGATCGCAATACATAAGCCGCTTTGTAAATCACCGACTGACCTCGATCCGCGAGCCAATCTTCAAGTTGATGAAAAAGAATGCCTACACGTAATGGACCCTTAATGTCAACTTGCCTTTGAACAAATTAAGGCATACCTTGTGAATCCCCGATTCTCTCGCCCACCGCATCGGCAAAGCCACTCTTGCTATATCTAACTGTCACCGATACAAGAATTGGGGCTATGCTAGCTCAAGAGAAAAAGATTCCAAAGTCGAAAACGCCATCTATTTCGTAGCGTAAAAGCTCCAAGGAAGCGAACTCAATTACTCGCAGAGAAGACTTGCGCAGTTTGGTCCGGGTAGTGGGAAAATTGAAACACTACATGCGCCTCACCCGATACATCTTGTTTCAAGGATAGACCCCATCAAATATCTCGTTCGACAAGCCTTCCATCTCCATGAGATTGGCAAAATGGTCGTTCTTTTTGGCCGAATATGACATCGCTTATGTTTCAAGGAAATCCATAAAAGGACGCATAATGGCGTAACATCCGGCCGATTTCCCAAGTGATGAGTCCCGAGGACCTCGAACCTCAATTTCCCGATGATGGAATCTTCGCTCTAGAAGGAGAAAATCGCCGGCAACTCTTCTTCGACGGGGCGTCAAACAAAAGGGGGAACGGGATAGGAATGCTTCGGTCGATCCTACCGACGAACACACCCCCATAGCAAGCAAGGCCGAACTTCGAAGTCACCAACAACGCCGCCGAATATGAAGCTTGCATAGTCTGGTTGGAAGCCGCCCTTGAAAGAAATATCAAGGAATTGGAGGTGTACGGTGACTCGCCTCATCATCAATCAGGTCTCTAACAAATGGAAGACCGTGGATCCGGTTTGCGTAAGTATCATGCTTACATGGAAGAGTTAATAACTCAATTCAAAGAAATCAGCTTTCATTACTCGCCAAGAGACCGAAACAAAGTTCGCAGCATGCTCGCTACACTAGCCTCTCTTGTCGAAATACCCGAAGGAAAGTCTCGTTAAACCATTCAGAGTCGGGAGAAGAGAAAACCCCGCCTATTGCTTCGAAATTGAAGCGGAAGCCGAACCGATCAATGATCCCCGGTACACTCGTATTTACCAAGACTGAAGGATGGCGAGGCCTCTTTCAAAAACGAAGATGGGGAATATAAAGAAGGAATCAAAGCAAAAAGTCTCTCACTCAAGCGGCTCGCCTCCCATTATGTCCTTTGGGAAACATGTTATACAAAAACGTTATCAAGGCCCCCTCCCGCGATGTATCGGCAAAACAAGAGGCTACCGAACTCATGAAAGAAATACATGGTGGTACTGCGCCCTCACATGAATGCTCGAGCTCTGATGCAAATCATACCGAGAATGGGGTATTTTTGGATCTCCATGGAAGCCGACCGCATCCAGCTTTGTCAAAAGCCGCGACAAATGTCACGATACTCAAATCTTAATCACTTGCCTCCTCACGAGTTATACCGCATGACAACCCCTTGGCCTTTCGTCACTGGGGAATTGATGTCATAGGCAAAATCACACCATCAGCAAGAATCGGCCACGAAGTTCGTCCCGGTAGCCGTGGGATTATTTCACCAAGCGGGTTGAAGCCAAGTCCTACAAAATCCTCAATTCAAAGAAAGTTGCCCTCTTCATCAAAGAAAACATCATGTGCCGATACGGGTTGCCACCGAAATCATTTCGTATAATGGATCCCACTTCGAAGGGGAATGTGGACAGTTGCCGGCGTAATTCCGAATAACCCGTCACAAGTCATCACCCTACAGCCCCAAACCAACGGAGCCGTCGAAGCAAAGAAACAAGACTCTGGAAAATATCATCCGGAAAATGGCCGTCCAAGGTAGAGATTGGCCCGAGAAGTTACACCTGGCACTCGGGGCTCTGTAACATCGGGCCGAACGGCAATCGGGAAACACCTTTTGCCCTCACATACGGAATGGAAGCCGTACTCCCAATCGAGCCGGAAATACCCTCGCTCCGTATACTGCTGGAAAGCCAAATCAACGAGGTCGAATGGCTCCAGAGTCGCCATGATGAACTGGCCCTACTGGACGAACGCCGACTGAAGGCCATGGAACACATCCGGGCCTACCAAGGAAGAATGGCCAGAGCTTTCGACAAGAAAGTAAAGCATCGGGAGATCCGAGAAGGTGATCTCGTTCTAAAAGAAAAGCCCCAAGTCCGTATCAACCCCTCAAATGGGAGCCTCAGATGGGTCGGGCCATAGTCCGTAAGATCTTCTCCGAGGAGCCATGCAACTTGCATCCTCGACGGAATCCTTTGTACACCCAAGGAATGGTGACAAGCCGCGCAGACTACGCGTAAAAAAACAAAACAAAAAAAAAACAAAAACAAAAAAAAAAAAAAAAGAAAAAAAGAGTGCTAAAAGAGTAATACCCAACTAGGTTAGAAACCCGAAAACCTAGGAACAAAAAAAAGAGTGCGGCCGTAGAAACACAGGGTAAAAACAACCTAGGTAAAAAAAAAACAAACAAAAACAACAAAAAAAAACAAAAAAAAAAGAGTGCTAAAAGAGTAATACCCAACTAGGTTAGAAACCCGAAAAGGGCGGCCTGGGTAAAAAACAGGTTGCACCAAAAAAAAAAACAAAAAAAACAAAAAAAAAAAACAAAAAAACAAAAACAAAAAAGAGTGCTAAAAGAGTAATACCCAACTAGGTTAGAAACCCGAAAAGGGCGGCCTAGGTAAAAAACAGTGGTTGCACCAAAAAAAAAAAAAAAACAAAAAAACAAAAAAGAGTTCACCAGGTTGAACTACGAAGACCCGAGCTCCTCAAAATGAGGGGAACGTAGGGCAAAATTTTAAAACGGTTCTACTTAAAAGCACAAATAAAAGCCATACTTTGGCATCAATACAATTGATCGTACCATGAAAGCGTCTCAAAAAAAAACTCTAAAGCAATTCAAATATTCATTACAAGTTAAAAGCTCTTTGATGAGTCTAAGCCCGATTCATTCCTACAACCGGCAACCCGCTAAAGGAAAACTAAGATACATAATCAAACTAATGTGTCTCGCCATGGCAAGAAAGGGATACTTGGAAACCTCGTGAGTCACTCCAAGCCACTCGCATCGGTCTCTCCCTTCTTCTTCCCCTCCGAGTCTTTCTTTTCGAACCAGAAAATGTCGGTATTCCTCCTACCAAGCTCTGGTATAGGAACAGGTCTATCAAACCGGCCTCTGTCAGGGCCTTAGTAGCCCTAGCGTCATCCCTCATCTCCTCAGTAACCTAGCCGGTAACATAGGAGCCCTCCTCTCCCGTCTCTTGACGTAAGCCTCATAGTCGGTCACGGCGTCTCCGCTCCCGTCATGAGGATTGGCCCTCGCCTCGGCCCTCCTCCTCTCGTAAACAGCCGTCCTCCGCACCTACAATGGCCTCACGCCGTCTCAAAATAGCCACCCGAGTCTCTCCTGCATGCCCCTCGTACCAATCCAGGTACCAAGTGGTCAGAACACCGGTCTCGGACGCTCGAGAATGACCCGAGAAGGAAAGGCATCATACCTCCATACTCGGGAAAGAAATGGAAACACCGAGGGATCATCCATGGAAACAGAGCCACCAACCCGGTGGCTATATCATCAAAACCCTCCATAGGAACTCCGGGCCTCCAAGCCAAACCTGCCTCAGACCGTAGCCGGAATGTAGAAACTGGACTTAGAAAGCCCCGGAAGCATAACCACATGGGACCCGTCCCGAAGCACTCTGCGAGTCTCCACCCGCCAATGAGGCACCAACCATCCGATATCTTCAGTCTCGGCGACCCGCCATCCAACGCTCCCACGAGCCCCGATCATCAAAATCTACATCGACACCTCTCCCGGCAAAAGTCCAAGGCCTCGATCATATCGAGGTTTCCCGAAGAACCCCAAACGCTCCATCGCCCACGGGTCAAGAGGAACGGGCTGCCCCCCGTGCATATACCGCCGTCCGGTAGCTAACTGGCCGAGAGCATGAAAAGTCTCCCCAAGAATCAAAGGAACGACATCTCTGCCCAGCGACAATGAACGACAACATCCAGCAGAGATCGATGGCAAATCCCAAAGGAATAGACCATGAACAAAGTGCCGAACATGCAAAGTGCAAAGGCATCCCAATAGGCGTCATCCACCAAGCCTAAGCCCCTAAATCGGGAAGACCGGAAATATCAAATGATCGGGACCGCGGATCATGCCTCTCGCGCTTCCTCCGGGAAAGATGAAGAAGGACGCACAACTTGTCAACAAAAGAAGCTCCTCCAAAAGGAATCGCTATCTTTCCACCTCCGGACCTCCAAGCAAGGCCCGAAATTCTTCCACAGTCGGAACAATCTCGTTGAAGGAAAGGCAAAAGACATGCCTTCTAGTATCCCAAAACGAAGAAGAAGCCCTTAAGAGGTCATAATCCGGAATCAATTCTTTGATAGACCATAAGCACTTCGTACCTTGTACCTTTCTTCAAAGAATGATCTTCTCTCATGCATAATTTCCTACGGGACCACTCCTTGAACTTGTTCAAAGAATGACATTTGGGACTCTTTGGACAATTTTGGAGCTTTTCTAAGGCCATTTCCATGGTTTTTTCTCTCTTCCTCCCCGAAAATGGCTGTTTGACTGGAGGTTGAAGAAGATATTTGAATTTGAAATAAAGCAAGACCAGATTTAAAGCAAAATCAAAGAACAATGTCGATGCCGTCCCCATCCGCGCGGATGGGATTGCTTTCCCATCAAAAAAATCTGCACTGCTCAAGTCCCGCTACGCCAAAAAAGGAATATTCCGTCCCGGTTGCTCGAAACTTGTGCAAAAACCTCCCCAAACCAGTCCATATACCAAACACCCTTGCAAAAAAAAAACCAAGGCTCATGCAACACTGCATTCATATTGCATTGCATTATTACATTCCAAAAAAAAGAGTGTGCATAAAAAAAAACAAACAAACATAAATAAAATCCTAAATTATTACATTCAAAAAAAAATGTGCACAAGCTGTACAAATCTAAATCTCAATCTCAAAAAAAAATCAAAAAAAAAAAAATCATCAATCGGAGTCTCCAGCACCCGATGTCTCCCCCCGGCCCCTCTTGCGACTCGGGCCCGCCTCGTCAGGAGCCCTGAAAGTCTCGGGCTCAGAATCGTCCTCATCTCCAGAAAGAGGCTCGTCGGGACCAACCGGCACACTCTGATAGGGCAAACCCAGATCCCTGAAGAAGTCGTACCCGAAAGTGAAGGCGTCAGACTCCTGAACGTACGAAGACGACCCGCCATGCTGCCATACGTGTCCCTGCCCGTGTGGATCCCCGAGAATGACGTGATCCGAAGGCAACACCGCGCGGGGATCAAGGAGAGGAGACAAAGGAGTCTCGGAAGAAGTCTCCGAGGGAATAGGAGAAGCCTCCCGTCGGACAGGCGCCGGCCGTGGTCGCCTCGCTCTAGCCTGAGGAGCCCCGCAAGCGACCATCCTCCGTATGAACCTCTTGGCTCCGATCACTTGCTTCGTCAGTGTCTCGACGACCACCTCCGAAAACTGCACAAAAGCAAAAGCGTCAAAAAAAAAAAAAAAGAGAAGTGATGCTAGAGATGGTGAAACAAAAGAAAGAAAAAGAAGGGGAAAAGGTGAAACCATACCTTCATACCCGGACGAGGCCGGAAAGCTCGTGGAAGTCGCTCGGGCTGAGGGATCTGCACCCTCAATCGGACCCCATCCCGGATATAGGAAAATCCGTCCGAGGGTACCGCGGATCCCAAGCCCCTCCCTCTCCAAAACCCGAGGCATCCTCGGCCTCCTCAAGACGAATGTCGCATATGGCTCAATCGCCACGAAGTCCGAGAAGTGCCGGCTCGCTCGGTAATCATCCCAGTCACTGACCGATCGCTCGGGTGCATCATATCGGCGGGAGGCTCCACCGGTGTCCTCAAAGGCGAGTTCACGCCATGCCGGTGCGTCACCCTCTCTCCCGAGATAATAGGCATCGCGGTCGGACCCCTCAAAATCCTCCGCCTTGTCCGCCCGATCTCGAAAGCGCCCTTCACCGCGCTACCTCAAAGCGATCCTGTGGGAAGAATATCATCCCTCATCCGTCTCGGCCTCCGTCAAAGGAAGGCAATCCGCGTACCCGAGTCGTACGCCCCGGAGCTTATCTTCTCCCGGCATGCTTGGACCAAGACCGCATGGCCGGATACGCCCCAACGTACTCCGCCGCCGTCGCCACACCGTGACGTGAAAACTCCAACGCCCATACCGCGAAAGGTAAAAATCCAATTAATCCAAAGGCAAAAGAAAAGTGCGTGCTCAAAAAAAAAAAAAAAAAGAGGGAAAGCAAAAAGAGAGCTTATACCTCCAGAGCAAACTCAAAGCAAGACAAAGGAGCTCACAGCCTTCTTCCCACTGTACTCTATCAAGAGCAAAATAAAGCTCGCCCTCCCGGCCTCTCCCCACGAGACATCTCCGGCCGTCTCCATGTCCTCCAAGGACCTCAACAAGGCAAAGACGCCGTCCTCAAAGATGTCCAAAGAGCGTGCTCGAGAAAGCAAACCACAAGAAGGCCACTCAGCAATCGATCGGCGCCTATCCTCTCCTCCCCAGCCTCATAACTCGCTATGGTCTCCACGATCTTGCCGTAGACCACGGCATACTCCATCCCCATCCCCTTTTTGGGAATAGGGAAAATCCAAGAAGAGCCCGCAGACGCATCGCCGTAGCCATCTCGCCACTCAATGCCGCGTCCATTGAAGGACAGACCCGTGATCGCACAGAGTCGGAGGGCGTAACCGTAGCCTCGCCCCGGTAAGAAGTGGAATGTGCGGGTCGCATCCCACCAATGCCGCGCTAGAGCAAACATCAAGCCCTTGCACTTAGGGAACTTGACCAGCCCCTCAAGCACTCGACGAACTCCCAAAGCCCCGTCTCAACAACGTCACCGTCTCTTGACTCCGGCAAAGCTCCTCGGCCCGCATCCGGAAGCCGGCCCCACAAGTCAATCACGTACTCCACCGATCCTCGAGTTTTCATTTTGTTCAGCTGCTCCGTCACAAAACGGTGTCCGCCCTGTAAAAAAAAAAAAAAAGAGAGAGAAAATGTCAAAAAAAAAAAGCATACACATGCATTAAAAAAAAAAAAAAGGGCATATACATGCATTAAAAAAAAAAAAATTTCGACAAAGATAACAAAGATACAATGAGCATAGCCCCATTTTTCTCGCATGAAAGAAAACAATTTGCAAGAAGTCCCAATGCATTCATCAAAAAAAAATAATAATAATAATAATAAAAAAAATGCATTCCTACGGAAGTAAAAACTCCGTCCCATTTTCATAAAATAACATGCATCATCTCAAAAAAAAAAAAAATTTTGCATACATGCATATCATCCATCTTACATGCAACGGGAGGAAAAATCCGTCCCACTTTTCAAAAAAAAAATATATATATCCTAAACATACATACATCTCATATTGGCAAAATGCCCATTCTTTCAAAACGAAATACATGCATTGCATCATCATTCATCAATATCAATATTCAATTTCAAAAAAAAAAATCATCATCAACATATCAATATTCAATTTCAAAAAAAAATCATCATCAAACATGCAAAATCAAAATCAAAATGTGGCAAAAATGCCAAAAGCAAAATGCATCAAATCACAAATTCATTGCAACATTGCATATCATCAATATCAATCATTCGAATTTTCAAAAAAAAATTCAAAAATCACCCAAAATTCAAATTTCAAACAAGAAATCAACAAAAGGATCAAAGGGTTTCAAAGTATACCGTTCGGAGATTCGAACCGAAGCCCAATGTTGCCAAGCATCGGGGTAATGCTCCTCCGCAACCGATTGCGAAAGATTGTAATGCCTCCTCATTCGGACGAGCTCCACCGCCTCTCCGCTACCGGGCCACGTCCTGGCCTTGAAAAGCGCCTTCCCGTGTTCCATTGCTCAAAATCGAAGAAATCGGAGAATTTTGAAGCTTCTAAGGCCAACAATGGCGGATTTACGATTTCTCTCTCCCGCTTCTCGGAATTTTTGAAAAACTTGAATGGGGAAGAGGAAGGGCGTTGCTCCTAATTAATACCCCGACTTTCCATTCCTCTCCGCGCGGACAGGATTGTAAGGGTCAAAATGACCCTTTTGCCCTTTAAAATTTCGGGACTCGCAATTCACCCCCAACTTGACAAGGTCAACCCTTTCAAGAAAATTACCCCGCTCAAACGTAAGACCGAGTGCCCCTGAGAAAGATAACGAGATCCCGTATCTTTCATCAAAATTGCCCCTAAGAAACGTGAGACCGAGTGCCCCGAGAAAGATAACGAGATCCCGTATCTTTCATCAAAATTGCCCCTGGCAAGCAAACGTAAGACCGAGTGCCCCGAGAAAGATAACGAGATCCCGTATCTTTCATCAAAATTACCCCTAAGCAGAAACGTAAGACCGAGTGCCCCGAGAAAGATAACGAGATCCCGTATCTTTCATCAAAATTGCCCCTAGCCAGAAACGTAAGACCGAGTGCCCCGAGAAAGATAACGAGATCCCGTATCTTCATCAAAATTGCCCCTGCAGCCAAACGTAAGACCGAGTGCCCCGAGAAAGATAACGAGATCCCGTATCTTTCATCAAAATTACCCCTAAGCCAAACGTAAGACCGAGTGCCCCGAGAAAGATAACGAGATCCCGTATCTTTCATCAAAATTGCCCTAGCAGAAACGTAAGACCGAGTGCCCCGAGAAAGATAACGAGATCCCGTATCTTTCATCAAAATTACCCCTGCTAGCCAAACGTAAGACCGAGTGCCCCGAGAAAGATAACGAGATCCCGTATCTTTCATCAAAATTACCCCTATAGCCAAACGTAAGACCGAGTGCCCCGAGAAAGATAACGAGATCCCGTATCTTTCATCAAAATTACCCCTAGCCAAACGTAAGACCGAGTGCCCCGAGAAAGATAACGAGATCCCGTATCTTTCATCAAAATTACCCCCTAGTCAAACGTAAGACCGATGCCCCGAGAAAGATAACGAAATCCCGTATCTTTCATCAAAATCTTCCCCTAGCCAAACGTAAGACCGAGTGCCCTGAGAAAGATAACGAGATCCCGTATCTTTCATCAAAATTACCCCTAGCCAAACGTAAGACCGACTCTCCCGAGAAAGATAACGAGATCCCGTATCTTTCATCAAAATCATCCCCCGGCAGTCAAACGTAAGACCGAGTTCCCCGAGAAAGATAACGAGATCCCGTATCTTTCCTCAAAATCACCCAACGGCAGTCAAACGTAAGACCAATTTCCTGCACGAATACGTCTCGATTTTCCCAAAGAAAGGCTAACGAAATCCCCAAAGAAAGTTAACGGAATCCCAAAAGCCAACGGAATCTCGAGTAGTACTCGAACTACGAAAGGGCTTGATTCCCACTAGGGATACGTAGGTAGCCTATCATTAGGTCCAGCCCCTCGACCAAAACGGTCACCCTATCCTTCGGCAGCAGACAAAGTCCACCGAAAGGCCATTTCAAATTAAGGTCCGAGGCGCCTAAAAAGCCATCATCATCAAGGTCCGAGGCACCTAAAAAGCCATCATCATCAAGGTCCGAGGCACCTAAAAAACGCCATCTCCAAGGTTCGAGGCACCTAAAACGCCATCTCCAAGGTTCGAGGCACCTAAAACGCCATCTCCAAGGTTCGAGGCACCTAAAACGCCATCTCCAAGGTTTGAGGCACCTAAGACGCTATCACTAGGAAAACGATAAATCACAAAAATCCCCAGCAGAGCGGATACCCGTCAGACCGAAAATGGTCATCTCCTATCCCTGCCAGAGCGGATAGACATCGACCGAAAATGGTCATCTCTTATCCCCAGCAGAGGATAGCCATCAGACCGAAAATGGTCATCTCTTATCCTCAGCAGAAGTTTCTTTCCAAGAACCGACCGTAGAACTCGCTCATCGTGTTCGAGGCACCTAAAACGCCATCATCTCCTGTGGTCAAAGACCCGAACTACGATCGGCTTGATTCCCACCGGATACGTAGGTAGCCTATCGCTAGGTTCAGCCACCCGATCACTCGATCATCCCGCCAAATATGGAGCCTTACTCTTATCGACGACCCCGCTTCCTTCGAAAGCGCCGTCGCCGAGGGGCTACTGTAAGTGCTCCAATTTGAGCTTGTTAGAATTTTCGTTAGAAAATTAACGAAAGTTATAACATTTCTAACAATTCCTAACTATCCTAACATTTCTAACAAAGTGAGGGTAAAATGGGCATTGTTATTTAAGGTTAAACCTTAAAAAGAATCTTAAAAAGAAAAACAAAAGGAATAAAACCACAAATAGCAATGGCCGGAGACACAAAATCGGCCGTTAATTTGAAATTTCAAAAGATTATTCCTCTTGTCCAAAGGCCGGAGCCGCATTTAATGAACAAAGGCACGCCGAGGGGATCCATCCGCGCGGATATGTTTGTAATTTCCAGAGGGCTATAAATTGAGCCCTCCACTACAAAAATAAGGAGGAAAAACACATTTTGCACCGAACCTCCGAAATATAGAGAGAAAACGGTGAGAATTCTTCAAGAATTGTCACCATTTTCTCTCCAATCTTTCCCAACTCATACTCATCCACTCACTCTCATATTAAAGCCCTAAACACTCATACACTCAAGCCAAACACTCAAGAACACAAGGAAGATTGGTAAACCCTCCTCTTCCTAACCCTAAATCTCATCCATGCATGCATCTTCAAACTACAAAATGTAGTTCTTTCATCTTCTTGCTCTAGATCTAAGAAGATCACCATGGAAGACCATCTCCATGGATGATCTTCTACAAAGATCAAAATTACTTTCAAGTTTTCTTACTTTCTTGCAAAGAAAATTCATTTTCAAAACCCTAAAAACCATTTTCAAGCATAAAATCTCATTTTCAAAGGATAAAAATCCCCTTCCCAAGCAAATGAAATGCTTAGTCCTAATGTACCCCAAGGATGGTTTGGTATAGTTGATTCACCACTAAAATGTCTAGTGATCACTAACCAAAACCTAGGGAAATGGGGACAAGCATGGATGCAAAACCCCCTTTAAAATCATATTTTCTTTCTTGAGAAGTTGCTGTCCAGTAGCAATTTTCTCAGATCTCAGTCCATGGTCTTAATTTTTGGACACAGATGAACTTGGAATTTGGTGTTGACTACAAAATACTTTTTGTAGCCAACATCCAGATCTTTCCAGACATATTTTTACTTTATTTTTTGGGTGAGTAAAACTCCTCTTTTCAAATTTTCTTTCAGAGGCTAGTTCATCAGCTTCTGGGAATCCAGATCTCATATCTGAGGTTTTCAGAAGGTTTTGACCCCTCAAATCTTCTCCAAAATGGAAAATTCCTTCGCACAAACTTTATCTAAGGTGTCTAGAACAACTTTCATTCTCTGAGTTTATCCAGATTATGAAGTTTTAAGACCCTTGAATCCCTTTCAAAATCAAAGGTCCACTGCCTTTTTCATTCTGGCAGAAATGGCTCTCAACTTCAAAAGGTCTTTTGAGTACCAAATCTCAACCCAAAAATCTTCCAAAAAATCATGGGATCAGGTTAAAGTCTTAAAAAGATATCCCAATTTTTACTTTTCTGAGTTTCAACTTATTTTGGCCAAAACACACACACACACACACACACACAAATGATTTTCAGCTTGGAAGACTCGTTTTACGAGGCGCGTCGGGTGCACACTAACGTCCTTCCCGACGCGTAACATGACCTCCGAACCTAAATCTCTGATCTCGGGCTTTTTTCAAAGTTTTGGCCCTCAAAATTAAAATGGCGTGGCGACTCCGTTTTCGTTGATTTTCTTTCAAACAAAAAATGGGAAAATTTTCGGATACACATCATCACAATGTGGAGCCTCCCGCAGGACCCCTAGCCTCTCCATCAGCCACATCGACAGCAGAAACGGGCTTCCCCCGTGCATGTACCGCTTCCCGATAGCCAACCGGTCAATAGCATGAAGGGTCTCTCCCAAGATCAAGGGAACTATATCCCGACCCAATCGGCAGTGAACAACAACATCTAACAGAGACCGGTGGCACATCCCAAAGGAACAAACCATGAACAAGGACCCGATTGCACAAAGAGCAAATGCGTCCCAATAGCAATCACCAACCATACCCAAGCTCCTAAACCTATCCGGGAGACCAGAAATGTCAAAATAGTCAGGTCCTCGAATCATACCTCGGGCTTCCTCCGGAGAGATTTGAAGGAGACTAGACAATTTGTTGACGAAAGACATCCCTCCGGGCAAGGGAAGTGCAACCTCTTCCACCTCGGGCCCTCCAAGTAAAGCCCTAAAATCTTCAAGGGTGGGAACCATCTCGTTGTAGGAGAAGCAAAAGACGTGCCTCCGAGTGTCCCAAAATGCGGCGGAAGCCCTCATCAAGTCATAATCCGGAACAAGCTCCTTAAGAGACCACAAGGATTTGATCTTGTACCTCTCCTCAAAGAAAACCTTATTCCCATGCATGATCTCCCGAGACCATTCCTTGAATTTGTTGAAGAAGACCATTTGCAACTCCTTTGGCAATTTAGGAGAATTCTTCATGTTTTTCATGGCTTTCTATGGTTTTGGTCGAGACTTCAGAAAAAACAGAGAGGAAGATGAAGATGAGTGATAAAAACCGGATCTGAGGTAAAAATTTAAATAACCTTGCCAGATGCTGCCCTTGTCCGCGCGGATGAGATTGCAGCCTCAATCTCATCCAAGCGGATAAGATTGTCTCCCAGTCCAAAAATTTTATGACAACAGTAAAAGCTGCTGCCCCCAAATGAGGAAATCTTTCCCCAAATAGCCTAGCACAATAATATGCCCATTCCTCATGTTTTTCATCCAAAATCCAAACAAAGATCCCATATTTGTCCATATAAAATACCAAACCGGGCTCATGCAACTTGCATTCTGTACAGAATTAACGAAACAAAAATACAAAAAATAGCGAAATAAAATATATTAACCTAGTTATTACATTCCAAAAATACAAAAAAAATGTGCATAAAATGTATATATGTTTTCTCTCTCTTCCCTAACAGGTACAGTCACTCAGAATCACTATCCAAATTAAGAACGGGATCTTCCTCCCTGGCAATCTCCTTGCCGCGCCTCCGCACCCTCCGTTGAGCCGTGCTCGGTCCCTCTGCAGTTGTCTTTGGGAAAGCCATCCCCGGCTCCACGTCGTCCTGCTCAGCATCCGAGTAGGTGTCCTCAGGATCAGCAGACACGCCTCGGTATGGCACACCGATGTCGGTGAAGAAGTCATACCCGAAGGAGAAAGCGTCAAAACTCTGGTCGTACATCCCTTGAGTCTGCAAGGGAGTCCCGTAATCTCCCTGCGGCTCAAAGGTGTCGTAACCCCCGTGATGCGAAGAGGAACCCTCACCAGCTCCGCCCTGAATGTAGCTCGGCCCCTCCACGCCCCCAAAGATAATGTGGTCCCGGGATATCTCCATGCTCCTATCCATGTAAGGAGAAAGAGGGACGTCCGCCGACTATCGCGAAGGAGCCGACTCTCTGGGCTGGGTGCGGGGAGTCTCCATAGATCGCCTGCCTGGCATAGGCCCGCCGACTGGAATAGGCGACCTCTCTCTCACAGAGGAACTAGGTGCTAGTTGTGATGCCCTCTCGGAACCTTGAGCGTTCCCCTGCGTCACGATGTTGCGGATAAACCTCTTAGCCCTGATAACCTGGCTCAGGAGCCGATCGACAACTCGGGACGAGTACTGCAGAAGAAGAAACGAAAGAATCAAAAACAGTCAAAGCAATGGCATAAGATGTACGAAAGCTAAATAATAAGAATATGATCGGCACGTACCTGAGCATTCGGTCGAGGTCGGAAAGCTTGCGGTGTCACCTCTGGGAGGGGAATCTGCGCCCTCATCCAAACCCCCTCCTGGGTATACGAGAAGTCAGCTCGAGGGATCCTCACGACTGAACTCCCTTCCCTCGCCAGCACCTGAGGTGTCCTCAGCCTGCGTCCCACAAACGCCTGATAAGGCTCCTGAGTAACATACTCCATAGCGGGTCGCCCACCCCTGAACCACAGCCAGTCCGCCGACCCTTCCCGGGGATACATCATGTCAGCCGGAGGCTCAGTCAGGGCTAAAGCAGCCATCCCTAAACCATGCAGCCTCGTCACCCTCTCCCCCAAATAGTAGACATCGCAGGTGAGTCCCCGCAAGATCCACCTCTGACTCGTCCAGTGATCAGCACCTGTGATGATGCCACCCGATTTTTCCTTTCTTTTTGAAAATCAAAACGGAGACGGAGTCGCCACGCCATTTTTATTTTAAGGGCCAAAACTTTGAAAAATGCCCGATATTAGAGATTTGGGTTCGGAGGTCACGTTACACGCCGGGAAGAACGTTAGGGTTCACCCGGAATGCCTCGTAAAACGAGTCTTCCAAGCTTAAAAACCATTTGTGTGTGTGTGTGTTTTGGTTAAAATAAATGTAAACTGAGAAATTTAAAAATTGAGAACTCTTTATTAGACCTTAAACAAGTCCCATGATTTTCGGTATGATTTTAGGGTTGAGTTTTGGTACTCAAAAGACTCCTTGAAGTTGGAAATCAATTCTGCCAGAATGAAAAAGGCAGTGGATACTTGATTTTAAAATGAGTTTAAGAGCATCAAAGCTTCAAAATATGGGGAAAGTCCGAGAATGAAAGTTGTTCAAAATATTTTAAATAAGGTGACTTCAAAAGACTTTTCCATTTTGAGATAATTTGATGGACCAAAACCTTCTGGAAATCACAGATATGAAATCTGGATTTCCAGAGACTGTTGAACTGACCTTTGGAAAATAATTTTAAAAAGGGAGTTAGACTCATGCAAAAAATAAAGTAAAAATATGTCTGGAATGCTACGGATGTTGGCTACAAAAAATATTTTGTAGTCAACACCCAATTCCAAGTTCTTCTGTGTCCAAAAAATTATACAATGGACAGAGGTCTCAGAACAATGCTACTGGACAGCAAGATGTTCTTGAAGGAAAATGTGATTTAAAAAGGGGTTTGCATCCATGCTTTGTCCCCATTTCCTTAGGCTTTGATTAGTGATCACTAGACATTTTAGTGGTGATCTACTATATCAAGACATCCTTAGGGTACATTAGGACTTAAAGCATTTCATTTGCTTGGGAAGGGGAGATTTAACTTTGAAATCAAGATTTTATGTAAGAAAATGATTTTTAGGTTTAGAAAAACATTTTCAAGTGAGTAAGAAATGATTTGTGTAAGATGAAAGACAACAATTTAGAAAGAATGTTGATCCTTGTAGAAGATCATCCATGGAGATGAACTTCCATGGAGATCCTCTTGGATCTAGGGCAAGGGATGGACAACAAACAAATTACATCTTTGAAATGTGAGATGCATGCATGGATGAGAGAGGTTTAGGGTAAGGAGAAGGAGGGTTTACCAATGGTGGTTTAACCCTATCTTCTTGTGTTTGTGTTTGTGTTTGTGTTTGTGTTTGTGTTTGTGTTTGTGTTTGTGTTTGTGTTTGAATGGATTCAAGGCTTGGATGTGTTTAGTGTTTGATGATAGAGTTGGTCAAAGAGAAAACAAGTAGATAACACTTAAGTCCTCTATGTTTTCTCTCTAATCCTCCTCTTTAGTGTTGCTTTGAGCTTGAGCTTGTGTATGTTTAAGAGTGATTTGAGAGTGTTTGGGGTGAGATTGGGAAACACTCAAGAGAAAATGGTGGCAATCTAAGGATTCCCACTGTTTTCTCCTTGTTTTTCGCCAGAGAATAGCTTCTGTGAGTGAATTGTGTTTTTGTAAACTGAGAGAGGAGGGTTCAATTTATAGGCCACTGGAAATGACAATTCCATCCGCGCGGACGACTCTGAAGGCGTGCATTGTTCATTAAATGCTGCTCCAGGCTTTGGACCAAAGGAATATTTTCAAAATATTCAAACAGTTTGTGTTCCAGCAGCTTCCCATTTCGGTTTTTTGGCTTTTTTGAGATTCTTTTCTTGGTTTAACTCTAAATAGCAATTCCTAATTTACCCTTGCTTTGTTAGAAAAGTTAGGAATTGTTAGAAATGTTAGGAATGTTAGGGCTTTCGTTAATTTTCTAACGAAAATACTAACAACTCAAATTGGAGCACTTACAGCAGCGCCTAGCTGATCGACCTCGAACCGATCCCAAGGGTAAAAATTAACCCTATCACTAGTCTCCGCCTTCAAAAATGGTACCATGTCATTGTACCTCATCTTTATCCTAGTCCTGCTGTTCCTCTTCACCCGGGCATCCTTCGTCCACCAAAGCATAGCCGGGTATGCAAAAGCCTCCTCCGGGACATGGTCCCACAACGCGCATCCGAAGATCTCCAGAGCCCAGACCTGCATCCGACAAAGGAGACCCATCAATACCAAAAGTGCATACACAATATGTACAAGGGAATAAAGAGAAGAAGAAGAGAGTATACCTCCAATGGGAACTCGAAGCAGGTCAGGGAGGTGGACGCCTTCCTGCTATATCTGTCCAAAGCGAAGTACAACTCCGCCAAGCCTGCCTCTCCCTAGGCATACTCATCTATCCTGTCAATATCCGCCAAAGACCCCAGCAAGGCGAACATAGCTGTGCCCTCAGCGTGCCCAAACAAAGTGCTAGAAAGGGCGAACCACAAGAAGCAGCGAGCGATCTGCTCAGCGGTGATGGTCTGGTCCCCCCTCTCATACCGAGCTATGCTCTCGGCTAACTTCGCATCGATCACGGCATATTCCATGCCTATCCCCTTCCTCGGCACGAGGACAATCCCCAGCAAATCCATCAGCTCCGCGTCCGTATACCCGTCGTGCCACTCCAAGCTAAGCCCCTTGAAGGACAAGCCAGTGATAGCGGCATAATCAGTGGGGGTCACGGTAGCCTCCCCCTAGAAGAAGTGAAATGTATGGGTAACATCCCACCAGTACTCGGTCACCGCCAAATAGAGCCCCTTGCTCTTATGAAAACCTGCCACCCCTCTCAAGCACTCAACAAAACCATAAAGGTTGGAAGCCACCACGAGCTGGCGAGGACTCCGCTGACCTACCCTACCAGCTGTGGGCAGAGCATCCCAAAGCCTGACAACTGCCTCCACGGATCCCCGCGTCTTTAGCTTACCCAACTTGAGTTGGATGACATCCGCTCTCCCGTGAAAGTAAGTACAACACAAGTACGTCATCAAAATTCCAAAAATTACACAAACAACAAAAAACAGAAAATAAAGAAAATAAACTCCGTCCCATTTTCGGGCACGTTTTTCTACATGCATCTTTTTTCACATTCAGGCATTCATGTTATCAAATATGCATTCACAAACAGAATTTTTCATTAAAAATCTATTATGCAAGAGTCTGTTTCAAATTCGACAAATTTGTATCCATTTTACAAAAGAGGTTTTCATCAAAATCTCTTATGCAAGAGTCCGTTACAAAAGAGGTTTTCATCAAAATCTCTTATGCAAGAGTCCGTTCCAAATTTGGCAAATTTGTATCAATTTTACAAAAAAGGTTTTCATCAAAATCTCTTATGCAAGAGTCCGTTCCGAATTCGGCAAATTTGTATCCATTTTACAAAAAAAAGGTTTTCATCAAAATCTCTTATGCAAGAGTCCGTTCCAAATTCGGCAAATTTGTATCCATCATGCATTCACAAAAACCAAGCTTTCATCACAAGCAGAAGTTTTTCATCAAAATCTCTTATGCAAGAGTCTGTTCCAAATTCGGCAAATTTGTACCCACTTTATTTTTACATTATGCAAACTACCAATGCTTTTTATAAACAAATTGAATATTCCTTCTACCCATGCCTTCAATTAAACATATGCATCATCAATTTCATATTTCAACGGCAAAACAAACAAAAGCCCCAAATTTTGACAATTCAAGCCCTAAATCTAGCATGAACCAATTTTGATAAAAAAAAATCAATAAAATAGGCAAAATTGAGTATTATACCATACGAAGGTCCTCGTCAGTGGCCCAATGTTGCCACATATCCGGGTAAAACACCTCGTTCATCGGTGTGAGAGCGTGTAGTGACGGTGCATCCTCACCAACTCAAGCCTCTTCTCCGCGGCCTCCCTACTCACCCGACCTCGGTGGACCACATTAACTCCTCCCTCTCGCTCCATATCCTCGATTTTGAAGGTTTCGCGAAGATTTTGGACAACAATGGCGTTTTTCACTCTCATTTCCTCGGTGTCTGTTTAAGAAGACTGAAGAAGAAGGATACGGCGCATGTCTGTTTTAAACCAGGCGCCCTGCTGATCCGGTCCGCGCGGATAAGATTACCGGGCGAAATTCCTGGTTTACCCCTTTAATTCCAGGCCCTCTGCATCCAGACACCCAATTTAACGAAAACTTAACGGAAGTTCATTCCCTGCCTCGTTTTCAACCACGGTCGTCATCGTGAGCCCGTCCTTTAACGAAAACTTAACGAAAGTCCATTCCCTTCCTCGTTTTCAACCCCGGCCATCATCGTAACCCCGTCTTTTAATGAAAACTTAACGGAAGTCCATTCCCTTCCTCGATTTCTACCCCGACCGCCATCGTAAGCCCGTCCTTTAACGAAAACTTAACGAAAGTCCATTCCCTTCCTCGTTTTCAACCCCGGCCATCATCGTAAGCCCGTCCTTTAACAAAAACTTAACGGAAGTCCATTCCCTTCCTCGTTTTCGACCCCGGCCGTCATCGTAAGCCCGTCCTTTAACGAAAACTTAACGGAAGTTCATTCCCATCCTCGTTTTCGACCCCGTCCGTCATCGTAAGCCCGTTCTTTAACGAAAAATTAACGGAAGTCCATTCCCTTCCTCGTTTTCAACCCCGGTCAACATCGTAAGCCCGTCCTTTAATGAAAACTTAACAGAAGTCCATTCCCTTCCTCGTTTTCAACCCCGACTGTCATCGTAAGCCCGTCCTTTAACAAAAATATAACGAAAATCCATTCCCTTCCTCGTTTTCGACCCCGACCGTCATAGTAAGCCCGTCCTTTAACGAAAAGTTAACGGAAGTCCATTCCCTTCCTCGTTTTCGACCCCGGCCGTCATCGTAAGCCCGTCCTTTAATGAAAACTTAACGGAAGTCCATTCCCTTCCTCGTTTTTGACCCCGACCGTCATCGTAAGCCCGTCCTTTAACGAAAACTTAACGGAAGTTCATTCCCTTCCTCGTTTTCAACCCCGGCCGTTATCGTAAGCCCGTCCTTTAACAAAAACTTAACGAAAGTCCATTCCCTTCCTCGTTTTTGACCCCGACCGTCATCGTAAGCTCGTCCTTTAACGAAAACTTACCGGAAGTTCATTCCCTTCCTCGTTTTCAACCCCGGCCGTCATCGTAAGCCCGTCCTTTAACGAAAACTTAACGAAAGTCCATTCCCTTCCTCGTTTTCAACCCCGGCCGTCATCGTAAGCCCGTCCTTTAACGAAAACTTAACGGAAGTCCATTCCCTTCCTCGTTTTCGACCCCGCCCGTCATCGTAAGCCCGTCCTTTAACGAAAACTTAACGGAAGTTCATTCCCTTCCTCGTTTTCGACCCCGGCCATCATCGTAAGCCCGTCCTTTAATGAAAACTTAACGAAAGTCCATTCCCTTCCTCGTTTTAGACCCCGACCGTCATCGTAAGCCCGTCCTTTAATGAAAACTTAACGGAAGTCCATTCCCTTCCTCGTTTTGGACCCCGGCCATCATCGTAAGCTCGTCCTTTAATGAAAACTTAACAGAAATCCATTCCCTTCCTCGTTTTCGACCCCGGCCGACATCTTAAGCTCGTCCTTTAATAAAACTTAGCGGAAGTCCATTCCTTTCCTCGTTTTCAACCCCGGTCGTCATCATAAGTCCGTCCTTTAACAAAAACTTAACGGAAGTCCATTTCCTTCCTCGTTTTAGACCCCGCCCGTCATCGTAAGCCCGTCCTTTAACGAAAACTTAACGGAAGTTCATTCCCTTCCTCGTTTTCGACCCCGGCCGTCATCGTAAGCCCGTCCTTTAATGAAAACTTAACGGAAGTCCATTCCCTTCCTCGTTTTCGACCCCGGCCGTCATCGTAAGCTCATCCTTTAACAAAAACTTAACGAAAATCCATTCCCTTCCTCGTTATCGACCCCGGCCGTCAACTTAAGCCCGTCCTTTAACGAAAACTTAACGTAAGTCCATTCCCTTCCTCGTTTTCGACCCCGGCCATCATCGTAAGCCCATCCTGTAACGATAACTTAATGGAAGTCCATTCCCTTCCTCGTTTTTGACCTCGGTCGTCATCGTAAGCCCGTCCTTTAACGAAAACTTAACGGAAGTCCATTCCCTTCCTCGTTTTCGACCCCGATAGTCATCGTAAGCCCGTCCTTTAACGAAAACTTAACAAAAGTCCATTCCCTTCCTCGTTTTCAACCCCGACCGTCATCGTAAGCCCGTCCTTTAATGAAACTTAACGAAAGTCCATTCCCTTCCTCGTTTTCGACCCCGGCCATCATCGTAAGCCCGTCCTTTATCGAAAACTTGACAAAAGTTCATTCCCTTCCTCGTTTTCGACCCCGGCCGTCATCGTAAGCCCGTCCTTTAACGAAAACTTAACGGAAGTCCATTCCCTTCCTCATTTTCGACCCCGGCCGTCATCGTAAGCCCGTCCTTTAACGAAAACTTAACTGAAGTTCATTCCCTTCCTCAATTTCAACCCCGGCCGTCATCGTAAGCCCGTCCTTTAATGAAAACTTAACGGAAGTCCATTCCCTTCCTCGTTTTCAACCCCGGGCGTCATTGTAAGCCCGTTCTTTAAAGAAAACTTAACATAAGTCCATTCCCTTCCTCGTTTTCAACCCCGGTCGTCATCGTAAGCCCGTCCTTTAACAAAAACTTAACGGAAGTCCATTTCCTTCCTTGTTTTCAACCCCGACCGTCATCATAAGCCCGTACAAAGAAAACTTATCCCCACCTGGGATACGTAGGAATCCTTTCGTAAAGGGTCCAGCCATCCGATCGTCTCGGTCACCTCCTCACCCATCTAGGTAAAATTTTGCTAGATTGGGATCCTCACTTTGTCGACGACCCCATTTCCCTGGAAGTACCGTCGCCGAGGGGCTACTGTAAGTGCCCCAATCTGGGTCGTTAATGTTTCGTCAGTCCAAATTAATGATTTATAAACATTTAGAGGCATTTTGGACATTATTTTGACAATTTAAATGAGGAAGGACCTCTTAGGAATAAAAAAGTGGCATAGGACCTCGCTGGAAACCTGTCATTTCCAAGAAAAAAAAAGAATATTGACCATTTGCAAACAGCCAAAACTGCTTTCTGCAAAAACCAGGCACGCTGCTGATCCCATCCGCTCGGATAAGATTGTTCCCCAGCCAACCTATAAATACAGCCCTTCTCCCTCAGTTTAACAAGGCTAAAAAATACGAAAAACTACTGTTATGCTGTCAAAATACATTCTCAAACAGCCATTTACACCCTCACAACTCAAATTCCATACCAAATCCAACCTCAAATCCACTCCAAAACTACTCATAACCCTTTAAAACCTTCAAACCCTAAACACAAATCCAAAAAAATTGGTAAATCCTCGCTCCCTCTACTCATATCTCTCTCATTCATACACTTACTCCATATTTAAATTATGTAGTCCTACTTACTACTTGTTGTTCACCTCCTTTTTCCCCTTGTCCCAAGGATCCAAGAGGATCTCCATGGATGATTCTCTACAAGGGTCCATACTTTTCATTATGCAAATCCCCTTGTCCCTTTGTTTACATTAACTAGCTTTCACTTGGTACTTGCCTTTTTGACTTAAAGTATGGTCATCTTGGAGTCCATCTCCATAGATGACCACTTTAAAAGGTCCACATTATTTACTTCCTTGTAAATCCCCCTTCCCATGTCTAAGATGCTCACCTTGGAACACTTTTCTTGGATGAAAATCATCTAGACTCACAAAATAGGTCACACGATGTATAAGATACACTTAAGTATAGGTCTCAAGGATGGTCTTCTTATGACCACCTTAGAGATCTTCCTCTGAAGTTGATACATCTTGACCTAACTTTCTTGTCAACTTACTTTTCATGTCAAAATCCCCCTTGTCCCTTGCAAATGACATGTTTTCAAAGTCCTAATGTACCCCCGGGGATGGCTTGATTAAGTGGATTCATCACTTATGACCACTAATCAAAGTCTACGGAAAGAGAGGACAAAACATGGATGCCAAAAATCCAAACAATTCCTTTATTTTCTGCTTTCAGTTACATTTCCAGTTAAGTCCTGTAAATCCAGTTAACTTTCTGGAAGTTACAGTGACTAAACTGGAAACTGTAAAAAATATTGTAACTGCAGGCCCATCTGCGCGGATAAGACTGCACTACAGTCTCATCCACGTGGATGACTTTGCTTCCTGCAAACAGTTTTCCAGTTTTCTGTTATTTTCAGTTTAATCACTTTTTTCCAACTGTTTTTCAGTCCAGTCCCTAAAATTTCAGTTATTTCTAGAAAACTCCCTTTTTTCAAGAAAGTCTTTTTTTAAAACACACACATACACACACACAAGTTTCAAGTGAGTAAGACTCGTCATACGAGGCATTTCGGGTGCACGTCAAACGTCCATCCCGGAGTGTAACGTGACCTTCGAACTCATTTTCTCTAATTTTTGGCATTTTTTAAAGTTTTGGCCCTCCTTAAAACTAAAAACGGCGTGGCGACTCCGTTGATTTTTCAAAAAATTGGGTGACATCACAGGAAGCTAACAGATCTAAATATGAACCGGTTGCAGTTTCGTCGGCTACACCACCTAAGGACAAGGATGATCAGTCAAAGGAACCTTAAACCGATCCTGCTCCTGGTGCTGCTGCTAATTAGAATATAACCGATGAAATATATGTCTTTTGCTTGCTTATCAACCGGTTGTAGCCTTTATCAATGAGAATTTCTTTACCTCTATCTTTTTCATTTAAAAGCTTTAAGTTTGCTTTCTTGAATTTCCTTTATATTTCTGTGAATGATTACACTGCTACTAACTCTTTCATTTGCAAATTATTTCATTCATCCCTTTTAGTTTATTTTTTTATTGTATAGCTTTCCATAGGTTTACATCAAGTTGTCACTTGACTTAGGTAATGACAAAAATAAAAGATAAACTCTTGATCATTATTTCACTAAGTTAAGATAGATGTATACCTAGGATAATTGGAACTAAGCAATTAGGAAAAGATTGTTAGTCAAATATATGTATAGCTTAGGAATGTCTTAATCCCAATCATTAAGTCTTTATTGAGGACCCCTAATTTTAAGTAGACTACTTAGAATTTTCTATGTATCCTTAGGATCCCCTTAGTGCTAGTGCAAGTGTTTCACACTTGTATTTTCTCAAATATGACTAAAGACCTGAATACCTTGAGTTGTTATAAAGAAAAATTGGTTAACTTGTTCAACCTGTCAAATACCATAACCAGTTGACTTTCTAGACCGGTTATGATCACCCTTTAACCGATCAGTCAGCCAACAGGTTATGCTTCCATCATTTACTCAGCTGCAAGTCGGTCAAGCTTCCCCAAAAAGCCTCAATTAGTTAACATAGCATTAATTTTTCCCACCAACTTAGCTAAAGTTGGTAGAGCAGTTGCTATGAAGACCTTGATGCTACCTTGTCATTGACTAATTCAAGAAATGTTCAAGTTACCAGTACTCACAACAACTTCTTTATCCAGTGGATTATTCAAAGATCTTTGTACTTCAAATCTCAAGCATTCAATGCAGAAGATATTCTCATTTAATGATTGTCAGTACAAGTCATCCATTCAACCCCTTCAAAGACAACACCTGTGAGGACCCCGACCCGGAACCTACACGTGTTCCGAGTTGGAGCGTCCTCGGACTAACCCAAATTTCCTAAACTTTTAAAACTTTGATTTAAAATTCCAACATAAACATCATTAACATATCCATTTCAAAATAACTCTACTCCTCTCCACCATGGAGGAAGAGCTGACCAACTTTGAAAGTATTAAACTGTTTTAGTTACAAAAGACATTGGTTCTAACGTAGAAATTTAAAGTTTATAATCAAACTCCATAAAGGAATTATAGCAAAATACACTTTCTACGCCAACCTACACGTACCCCGACAATACCCAAAAGCTCACTTCCAAACTCCTTTCCGTCCTTACTTGGCCGGTCCGCCTGTCTCGGGATCTAAAAACATTAAAGGGAGAGGGGTGAGAATAAATCTCAGCAAGCTATTATGAATGCAGCAATATGCCAGATAAGATGCAACACATAACAAGTTGCATATAACACATTGGAAAAGCTGTAAACACCTTTCATTACCTTGGTTTACCTTTTCCCGTCTGAACAATAGTCGTACAACATTGGGTAAAATACTCCAATCTTAGGTGAGCTGCTTAAGCAATACTCACATCTTATAAGACCCGTTTCTCAGGGAACCATATAAGATAGTAGCAACTCTGTAAGGCTTTTGGCTCACTACAGATGCTATAACCCCAAAATGATGCAACCTAAATCATTTACCACGTGAATCTCTACCCATTATACTACCATTTTTCAAGCTTTACATTTAATCCAACCCCACCCATTTACTTTTACTCTTTACCTCTTTCATGAACCACAACATTTCTATGACAATAACCAATTTCTCAAATACAAGAAAGTTTCCTCAAAGCATCAAATAGCCATTAGAACAACAATAACAACATTTAATAGTTCATGGACATTTAAGGAAGGAAAAGGTCATAATAACTCACCTTAGAATTTTCAAGATGGAATGAGGATTTTCTTGGCTTGATCAACTCCCTTAGATGCTCCAATCACAAAAGTACACTTGGATTTAAAAATGGAAAAGGAATGAACTTGATAGGAGCTTGAGAAGAGGTGGGTTTCACAATGGCCTTTCCATGGAAAATGGTAAGAGAGAAATGAGGAGGATGATGGAGGTGAATAGAGGGAGTATGGAAAGTGTAAGGGAAAAGTATGGAAGGTATGGGGAGGTTTGACTATTGGGGAAAGAAGGATGAGTGAATTAGGGGAAAGGGGCATGCCCCCCCCCCCACACTTACTAAGGCTTTCCTATTTTTAAATTAAACCCTTTATCCCAATTATTTATTTTATCCATTTTAACCTCCTCTTACTCTTTATCTATTTTCTATTTTTTTTTATATTTTCCCCTAGAACATTAATTTATTTCCTTATCATTTTATCCTAATATAAGAAATCAAGTATATAAAAATGAACACATAATATTAACAATAATATTAAAAGCACACAATGTTATGCTAAATTAGTGCCTAGGGTTAGGGTCGTTACATACCAACTGTGAGGACCCCGACCCGGAACCTACACGTGTTCCGAGTTGGAGCGTCCTCGGACTAACCCAAATTTCCTAAACTTTTAAAACTTTGATTTAAAATTCCAACATAAACATCATTAACATATCCATTTCAAAATAACTCTACTCCTCTCCACCATGGAGGAAGAGTTGACCAACTTTGAAAGTATTAAACTGTTTTAGTTACAAAAGACATTGGTTCTAACGTAGAAATTTAAAGTTTATAATTACAAACTCCATAAAGGAATTATAGCAAAATACACTTTCTACGCCAACCTACACGTACCCCGACAATACCCAAAAGCTCACTTCCAAACTCCTTTCCGTCCTTACTTGGCCGGTCCGCCTGTCTCGGGATCTAAAAACATTAAAGGGAGAGGGGTGAGAATAAATCTCAGCAAGCTATTATGAATGCGGCAATATGCCAGATAAGATGCAACACATAACAAGTTGCATATAACACATTGGAAAAGCTGTAAACACCTTTCATTACCTTGGTTTACCTTTTCCCGTCTGAACAATAGTCGTACAACATTGGGTAAAATACTCCAATCTTAGGTGAGCTGCTTAAGCAATACTCACATCTTATAAGACCCGCTTCTCAGGGAACCATATAAGATAGTAGCAACTCTGTAAGGCTTTTGGCTCACTACAGATGCTATAACCCCAAAATGATGCAACCTAAATCATTTACCACTTGAATCTCTACCCATTATACTACCATTTTTCAAGCTTTACATTTAATCCAACCCCACCCATTTACTTTTACTCTTTACCTCTTTCATGAACCACAACATTTCTATGACAATAATCAATTTCTCAAATACAAGAAAGTTTCCTCAAAGCATCAAATAGCCATTAGAACAACAATAACAACATTTAATAGTTCATGGACATTTAAGGAAGGAAAAGATCATAATAACTCACCTTAGAATTTTCAAGATGGAATGAGGATTTTCTTGGCTTGATCAACTCCCTTAGATGCACCAATCACAAAAGTACACTTGGATTTAAAAATGGAAAAGGAATGAACTTGATAGGAGCTTGAGAAGAGGTGGGTTTCACAATGGCCTTTCCATGGAAAATGGTAAGAGAGAAATGAGGAGGATGATGGAGGTGAATAGAGGGAGTATGGAAAGTGTAAGGGAAAAGTATGGAAGGTATGGGGAGGTTTGACTATTGGGGAAAGAAGGATGAGTGAATTAGGGGGCAGGGGCATGGCCCCCCCACACTTACTAAGGCTTTCCTATTTTTAAATTAAACCCTTTATCCCAATTATTTATTTTTCCCATTTTAACCTCCTCTTACTCTTTATCTATTTTCTATTTTTTTTTATATTTTCCCCTAGAACATTAATTTATTTCCTTATCATTTTATCCTAATATAAGAAATCAAGTATATAAAAATGAACACATAATATTAACAACAATATTAAAAGCACACAATGTTATGCTAAATTAGTGCCTAGGGTTAGGGTCGTTACACTCACTCCCCCTTAAAGAAAATTCGTCCCGAATTTTAAAAAGACTTACTTGGATGCTCAAACAACCAAGGGTATTTTGCCCTCATCTCCGACTCTAGCTCCCACGTTGCTTCCTCGACGGTGTGATTTTTCCATAAGACCTTCACTATCGGAATACTCTTAGTCCTCAACTCTTTAACTTGGAACTCTAAGACTCTCAACGGTTCCTCAATATAAGACATGTCCGCTTGAACATCATCGGGGGGAGAACTCAAAATGTGGGAAGGATCATGACAATACTTCCTCAACATAGAAACATGAAACACATCATGAAGTAAGGAAAATGAGGGAGGTAACGCCAACCGATAAGCCAAATCCCCAATCTTTTCTAGGATCTCAAACGGACCAACGAACCTCGGAGTCAATTTACCCTTATTACAGAACCTTTTAATTCCCGTCCTCGGAGAGACCTTCAAGAACACAAAGTCACCAACCTGAAAAGATAAATCCCGTCTTCTATTGTCGGCGTAGCTTTTCTGTCTACTCTGAGCCGTCTTCAATATATCCCGAAACACCTTGATCTTCTCCGTTGAATCTCTAACCAAATCCGGGCCCCAAATTCTTGCTTCACCAACCTCGTCCCAACACATCGGAGATCGACACTTCCTACCATACAACGCCTCATACGGAGCCATCTCAATGCTAGACTGATAACTGTTGTTGTAGGCAAACTCCACTAAAGGTAGATGATCCTCCTATGACAATTGGAAATCCATCACACAAGCCCGTAACATATCTTCAAGTATCTGAATAGTTCTCTCGGACTGACCGTCGGTTTGAGGATGAAACGCCATACTGAAACACAATTTAGAACCCAATGCTTCATGCAATGCTCTCCAAAATCTAGAAGTAAATCTCGGATCCCTGTCGGAAACAATACTAACCGGAACCCCGTGAAGTCTCACAATCTCCTTCATATATAACTGGGCTAACTTCTCTAACGAAAACTTGGTTGATACCGGAAGAAAATGAGCCGACTTCGTCAACCGATCCACAATAACCCAAATAGCATCCATCTTCTTCGCGGTAAGAGGCAAACCCGAAACAAAATCCATCGAGATCCCTTCCCATTTCCACTCCGGAATATCCAATGGTTGAAGTAGTCCCGCCGGTCTCTGATGTTCTGCTTTGATTTGTTGACAAGTTAAACACTTAGAAACGTAATCCGCAATTTCTCTTTTCATTCCATTCCACCAATACCCACGCTTCAAGTCTTGATACATTTTGGTACTACCCGGATGAATCGCAAACTTGGACTTATGGCCATCCTCTAAGACACGCCTCTTGATTTCCGGTGATGAAGGAACGCAAATTCTCCCTTGGAAGGTTAAAATCCCATCTCGATTCAACGCAAATTCCCCGGCTTTCCCCTCTTGCACTTGTCCCAAAATTTTCTTTAACTCCGGATCACCTTGTTGAGCTTCCTTCAACTCTCCATACAATGTAGGAACGGCTCGCACATTCGCAAGTATTACTTCGCTCTTCAATTCTCGGAAACTCAAAGTTGTCACATAAGCCTTTCGGCTAATCGCATCCGCCACCACATTGGCCTTCCCCGGATGGTAAGAGATTACACAATCAAAATCCTTCAAGAACTCAAGCCATCTCCTTTGTCGGTTGTTCAACTCCTTTTGGGTAAACAAATATTTCAAACTCTTATGGTCGGTGAATATCTCAAATCTCGCCCCATAAAGGTAATGCTTCCACTTATGTAACGCAAACACAATCGCCGCCAATTCCATATCATGAGTAGGGTAATTCTGTTCCGCCGGTGATAACTTCCTAGAGGCATACGCAATGACTTTCCCATTTTGCATTAGGACACATCCCAAACCCGCCTTCGAGGCATCACTATAGATCACAAAATTATCACAACCATCCGGAAGGGTAAGAATAGGAGCCGTCGTCAACCTCTTCTTCAATTCATTAAAACTTGCTTCACACTTAGAATCCCATACAAATGATACATCTTTCCGAGTCAACCTAGTCAATGGAGTAGCAATCCGAGAAAACCCCTCAATAAACCTTCGGTAATACCCCGCCAAACCAAGAAAACTACGGACCTCCGTCACAGTCGAAGGTTGCTTCCAATTAACCACGGCTTCAATTTTCGAAGGGTCCACGGAAATTCCCGAACTCGACACTACATGCCCCAAGAAAGAAACCTGCTCAAGCCAAAACTCACACTTGCTGAACTTGGCGTACAACTGCTTCTCACGAAGAACTGACAAGACAATCCTCAAATGATTTTCATGCTCCTCCCGGGACTTAGAATATACAAGGATGTCGTCTATGAATACTACCACAAAACTATCAAGATAGGGCTTGAAAACATGGTTCATCATATCCATAAACACAGCTGGAGCATTAGTTAACCCGAAAGGCATCACCACAAACTCATAATGACCATATCTAGTTCGGAAAGCTGTCTTGGCAATATCATCCGGTCTAATCTTCAACTGATGGTATCCGCTTCTCAAATCAAGTTTTGAGTAGATAACGGAACCTTGGAGTTGGTCAAATAAATCATCTATGTGCGGAAGAGGATACTTATTCTTTATGGTGGCTTGGTTCAACAAACGATAATCAATACATAATCGTAAGGTACCATCCTTCTTCCTAACAAATAGAACCGGTGCTCCCCACGGAGACACACTTGGGCGTATAAAACCCCGATCTAGCAATTCTTGCAATTGGACCTTCAACTCTTTTAACTCGACCGGAGCCATTCTATAGGGTGCTTTAGAGATAGGGGCGGTACCGGGCACTAGGTCAATACAAAACTATACCTCACGATCCGGAGGCATAGAGTACTCACTAGAAAACACATCACTAAATTCATTCACAACCGGAACATTAGCTAACTCGGGGGACTTCTTATTGGAATCTACCACATAAGCCAAGTAACCCGCACACCCCTTAGATAACATCTTTCTAGCCTTTAAAGCAGAAATAACATGTAAACCGAACATAGATTTGTCCGCATCAAATATAAAAGTAGGCACATCAGGCATAGCAAATGAGACTCGCTTTCTACGACAGTCTACCATAGCATGACACTGACTCAACCAATCCATCCCAAGGATCACATCAAAGTCACGGATTGGTAACTCGACCAAATCCACCGACAATACATGCCCACATATAGTCACATCACAACCACGATATATCAAAGAAGATGCAAGGCACTCTCCCATAGGAGTAGAGACCTCCAACACATAAGGCATAGATTCAGGCAATTTATGCAATGAAAATGCAAAATGAGATGCCACAAATGAATGGGAAGACCCGGGATCTATAAGAATGTGGGCCTTAACTCCTGAGACAGGGACTATACCTCTAATGACGGCATTGGGATCGACCTCTCCTCGACCCAAGGCAAACACTCGGCCTTGCACTTTATCTTTGGGTTTCCCGTCGACACCTCTCTTCACACCACTACCTTGTCCCCCTTGACCACTACCCGAAGCTTGCTTATTCTGCCACTTGGGACAATTCCTCCGGAAATGGCCTGTCGCCCCACACTCTAAACATCGGCCTTGCTTGCTCCCACACTTGTCCTCCGAATGCCCTGGCTTCTTGCAATACCCACACAATGCCCCAAACTGACCTGGAGGCAAACGGTTTGTCGGTGCCGCCACAAATTCTCCTCTACCTGCTCCTGGAGCTGACGTCCTCGGCTGTCCTCTATTCTGTCCCGAACCTTGACCTTGGAATCTATTTCTGTTTCCGCCTTCAGATTTTCCACGATGCTCCTCTATATCATTCTCGATCCGGTACGCCATGTTCACAGCCGCTTGGAAGTTGGCAAAGTCATGAGTCAATAACTGCTTCCGGAACTCCACCCTTAAGCCTTTCACGAACCTGTAGATACGCCTCTCTTCATCCGATACCAAATGGGGACAGTATCGGGCTAACTCCGTAAACTTGGCTGAATACTGTGCTATAGACATTGTCCCTTGCTCCAATTTCAGAAACTCCACCTCCTTCTTATCTCTAGTCACCATCGGAACGAAATGATCCCGGAACTTACGTGTGAAATTCTCCCAAGTCTGCGGTGTCAAATCCCGATCCCAACCATCCTTCACTACCTGCCACCAGTGCTCCGCAGGTCCTTCCAACTTGAAAACGGCACATCTCACCTTTTCTGCATCCGAACTCTCCATTGCCAAGAAAATCTTATTCATCGCTTCAAGCCATCTCTCCGCCTTCACCGAATCTGAATCTCCGTTGAAGCTAGGAGGAGACATCTTCACAAACTTCTCTAGACCATGGTGCCCTTGCCTACCTTCGGGTTGTTGTTGTCCCCTACCTTGATTCTGATTTGCCATATTCTGAAGAAACACTCGAAACATATCCATCATTTCGGCATTCGAATTACCAACATTTCCCAAAGCCCGATCCTGATCTCCATCATTACCCGCCATTAGTACAAACTCCTGCATTAAACACTCGACGTCAGTTATCACACACTCTCACTCAGCTAGACTCTACCCGAGAACTCTAACCGAGCTCTGATACCAACTGTGAGGACCCCGACCCGGAACCTACACGTGTTCCGAGTTGGAGCGTCCTCGGACTAACCCAAACTTCCTAAACTTTTAAAACTTTGATTTAAAATTCCAACATAAACATCATTAACATATCCATTTCAAAATAACTCTACTCCTCTCCACCATGGAGGAAGAGTTGACCAACTTTGAAAGTATTAAATTGTTTTAGTTACAAAAGACATTGGTTCTAACGTAGAAATTTAAAGTTTATAATTACAAACTCCATAAAGGAATTATAGCAAAATACACTTTCTACGCCAACCTACACGTACCCCGACAATACCCAAAAGCTCACTTCCAAACTCCTTTTCGTCCTTACTTGGCCGGTCCACCTGTCTCGGGATCTAAAAACATTAAAGGGAGAGGGGTGAGAATAAATCTCAGCAAGCTATTATGAATGCAGCAATATGCCAGATAAGATGCAACACATAACAAGTTGCATATAACACATTGGAAAAGCTGTAAACACCTTTCATTACCTTGGTTTACCTTTTCACGTCTGAACAATAGTCGTACAACATTGGGTAAAATACTCCAATCTTAGGTGAGCTGCTTAAGCAATACTCACATCTTATAAGACCCGTTTCTCAGGGAACCATATAAGATAGTAGCAACTCTGTAAGGCTTTTGGCTCACTACAGATGCTATAACCCCGACCTGTGGCCACAGGAGGGGACGGTCACAGATATAACATAATCTGATCACATTAGGTCACACTTCCATAATTGATCGTATTATGTTATACCCCCAACATCAGCTGATTAACAAATTATCAAGCACATAATAGTTACTTGAAACATAATCCACAAAGAGGGATAACAGTATAGCCACATGGTAAAATATACTCATGTCCAACCAATATCATAGTGCAACATTTATTCCACACACTATGCATAATAGAAACAATGTATATGAACTCAAGTAAGGCAAGGAAGTATCATCAATCCATCCTACAAGGTCATTATACAATAATACATAGCCTCTATGAAGGCCGAAGTTAAATCTACCAAGTTGGAATCCCATTTGTCAAGTTACCAAATGAGGCTATCAAGCGTTTTCCAAGCAATATTTAAAGTACTTCCCCAATTCCATTTTGATCACTTAATATGTCATTGTGTAGCCAAAGTATTCTACTTTAATCTAGGTTAAAGAGATTTCATTTTGGTTCGAGTTTGATTAGGTTTGAACAGCTCTAAAGTTGATACATTGTAACCAGGCCAGGGCACGACTCGTCCCCACCTCAGGCACGACTCGTGCCACAGGGCACGACTCGTGCCCATTTGACCCTCCTCTGAACCTGGCGTCCCCAGCAAGGCACGACTTCCCTTTAACTCTGGTCACGACTCGTCCCCACCTCAGGCACGACTCGTGCCACAAGGCACGACTCGTGACCTGAGCCCAGAATTAGAACAGAAGCAGAATTCTAACAACATCCAAACCAATTTGTCCCAACCCAAGTTTTCCCCTGTTTTGTGCACTTAGAAAGGCATACTAAACTTCCTAGATTTCATACTACATCCTTTAACCCCAAAATGATGCAACCTAAATCATTTACCACTTGAATCTCTACCCATTATACTACCATTTTTCAAGCTTTATATTTAATCCAACCCCACCCATTTACTTTTACTCTTTACCTCTTTCATGAACCACAACATTTCTATGACAATAACCAATTTCTCAAATACAAGAAAGTTTCTTCAAAGCATCAAATAGCCATTAGAACAACAATAACAACATTTAATAGTTCATGGACATTTAAGGAAGGAAAAGGTCATAATAACTCACCTTAGAATTTTCAAGATGGAATGAGGATTTTCTTGGCTTGATCAACTCCCTTAGATGCACCAATCACAAAAGTACACTTGAATTTAAAAATGAAAAAGGAATGAACATGATAGGAGCTTGAGAAGAGGTGGGTTTCACAATGGCCTTTCCATGGAAAATGGTAAGAGAGAAATGAGGAGGATGATGGAGGTGAATAGAGAGAGTATGAAAAGTGTAAGGGAAAAGTATGGGAGGTATGGGGAGGTTTGACTATTGGGGAAAGAAGGATGAGTGAATTAGGGGAAAGGGGCATGCCCCCCCCCCACACTTACTAAGGCTTTCCTATTTTTAAATTAAACCCTTTATCCCAATTATTTATTTTATCCATTTTAACCTCCTCTTACTCTTTATCTATTTTCTATTTTTTTTATATTTTCCCCTAGAACATTAATTTATTTCCTTATCATTTTATCCTAATATAAGAAATCAAGTATATAAAAATGAACACATAATATTAACAATAATATTAAAAGCACACAATGTTATGCTAAATTAGTGCCTAGGGTTAGGGTCGTTACAACACCTCTTCTTGAAGACAACTATAAATACTTCCGTTAGAGCATTGAAAAGGGGTGGTGCATTGAAGACTTTGAGAATAGAATTGTCAAGAACTACAAGTGCTGAAATCCTTCAAGCATTGAAGTTCAAGACATTCGGTCTTTGTAATCACTAGACCATATATTAGGACAAACACTGTTCACACTTAATCAATTCTTGTAATTGTTCCCCAACAAGACTGTTTGGAACACATTGATGATCACAGCACACACCCAAGAGAAATCAATTCAACTTGTGAACACATCTTTTGAAAACACCTGGTCAAACTTGTATTACGATTCATTAGTGATAAATCTCCTTTAGGCAGCCTTAAACCTTTCTTATAGGTTAATGCTGGTAACTTGTAATATACTAGTGAACATTAATAGTGCACATTTTCACAAATTCATGTTTTGACCAAACTTGGCAGAGGACGTAGCAGTTAGTTAACACTGTGAACCTCTCCAAACAATTGTGTCCCTTTGTTTATGTGTTTGCTCATTTTATCTTGTCTTATAACCGGTTGAGCTCTAGCACCAGTTACAACCTTTAAATTCCTTAACTACCTTGTTTTGTTTTTCTTATTATTAGAATATATTTTGCATGATATTTTAACATTCTTAAAACTCTATTTATTTAACCGATTATTTGAGTGAGTAAACTGGTAATATTTTATCCGCTGCGTAAACGGTTAATATCTGTTTAGCTTTCGATAAGTTATTTCGCTATTTTAAAAAGGTTTTCAAAAGAAATTTTATCAGGCTATTCACCCCCTCTGACATGTTTTCCTATCAATTGGGTCTAACATATATGCTTATAAAATTATGATCATAGTTTAATTAAGTTGATCATAAAAATTAAAATGAAACTATCTTTTCGATGGAGTATATATTATGTGTGTGAATTTGTAAAAAAAAATGTGGAAAACTTTTGCTGGTTTTTGTTGAGTAACTTATTGGAGCATATGCAGACTTCCCAAAAAACACAGTTAGTTAATTCGTGAAAGAACACAAAAATTCCCTTTCGAACGGGACAAAGGGAGTAGAATAGAATTGGGCACCGTGTTTTTTTAAAAGACATTGTTAAGGAGTGATGTTAATCAATTTTATATAGATAATCAAATATTTTCTCTAATTTGATGTGGGACAAATAAGGTTATAAAACGCCCCCTCACGTGTAGGTCGACATGACCATCGGCTTTACAAATGGACATTATGATATAATAAAATTTGAGGTTACACTTTAAAATCAATAGATTTTATATGTTATAGGCAAGATTTATCGATTCCCGATGTATGACAAATGTGAATCTAACACGCCCCTCACGTGTAGACCGGCATGACATCGGCTCTACAAGTGGACATTAATATGTCGGCATGACTATCGGCTCAAACCCAACATTTGTAACAAATCATCATCAACTTGGATTACCTCTGATACCATAATAGAATTGGGTCATCATCCCTTTTAAAAGACTTAATTTAGAGGTGAGATTATCCAATTTTATATAGTTAATCAATTTTCGTCCATCAATTTGATTTGATGTGAAACAAATAGGGTTCTAATAAGAGTATGCTCGGACAAACATTTTTTGCACATGATAAAACTACAATTTTTTACCTACTAATATTGTTATTGAAAGAACAATATATTTTGTGACAAATATAGGAGACAGAAATCCTCACCGTAAAAAAGAGGTTCTGGATCCACAATTAGATGGCAAAATATTGATGAAAATGGATAGAGGAAGTCCCAAGATCTAGGCAGCAAGAAAGAGAACTGATTTGAGCAAAAGGCAGAAAATTTTTGAACGGTTTTTCTATCGTGCGGATAACCCCCTATAGTAAACATATAACATACTCCCCCCGTCCAGAAATTTATAGACTTTTGTGTTTTGTACGAAAATTAAGGAGGAATTATTATATTGAAAGTGTTGTGAGTGTGAAAATAAAAAAAGAAAGAGAATGAGTGGAGAGAATAGTAAATTATAATGGTGATGTGAGTATTAAAATAATGTAGGAGAGAGAATGAGTGGAGGGAATAGTAAGGGTTCCTTTCCATTTTAGGAAAGTATATATTATTGTGGGACGCTCAAAAAGAAAAGTTTATATATTATCATGGGACGGAGGGTGGTATTCCTTTAGTCCCGCTACAAAGTTTACTGTTGCTGTTTGCATGCAAATTAAGAAAAAAATTAGTGGAGTAAGTGTTGTGAGTATGAAAAGTGAGATTGGAAAGAAAAAGTGGGGTAGGAAATAGTGAGTTGATTGGAGTTGTGAGTATAAAAGTAAATTAGGAGAGAAAATTAGTGGATGGAATAGTAAAGATTCTTTGTCATTTTAGGAAGTGTGAAATTTGTAATGGGACGCCCAATGAAGAAAATGTGCAGCTTGTAGCGGGACGGTAGCGGGATGGAGGGAGTATTACATAAAAATTTCTGTCGCTTGTTACACTATATAAAGATTTGCTGTACGAAGTGTACTTTCACGCTTCAAACCAAAATTCAAGGGAAAAACCTAAAATTTCCGATTTTTCCATTGCACGAATAATCCCCTCCGCTTCAATTTTTATCATCAAAACCAATAGGTTGTGTGGCACACGCTTAATTTTGTAGTATAAAACTGCATTTCAGCCAAAAATATACTCCCTTCGTCTCAGTCCAATTGAGACTAAATTTTTGAAGACACAAATTAAGAAAAAGTAAGAGAGAGAAAAAGTGGAAGAAAATGTTGTGAGTATGAAAAATTAAATAGGAGAGAGAATGAGTGGAAGGAATAGTGATTTGATTGGTGTTGTGAGTGTAAAAGTAAAATAGGAGAGAGAATGAGTGGGGAAAATAGTAAAGATTTTCTTTCATTTTGGACAGTCTCAATTGAACTGAAACGGAACAAAAAGAAAATAAGTAAGTCTCAATTGAGCTGAAACGAAGATGGAAGTATATTATAATATGATAAGCGTGCACCACAGGAGAAACTACAAAGATTTATGCAACATTTTAGATATTTCCAACATTTTTAAAGGAAAAGGAGTTTGTGTATAATATAGAATCATGTTGGAGAGAGCTCAGGATATGGGGTTATACTCTTGTCTCTTTTTGTACATATCTTGTCCTTATTTATTTATATCAAGTAGTTAGCATTATTATAGTGATTAATAGTGTATATCAAGTAGTTAGCGAAATTGTAGGAATAGATAGCGTAATAGTACGAATTGATTTGTATCAAGATTAGATCAAGATATTATCAAGATCTCTAGATTGTATATAAAGGCACTAACGGGAATGAAATGGATAGAGAAAATTCTTCCATCTCCCATTCTTGATTTCTAACTTGGTATCAGAGTGGTGATCATGAAACCTTAAACCTAAATTCAACTCAATGCAAATGGCTGATGAGATTTGTGAGAAAAGAACCCCCTACTTCCTTTCATCGAGTGATAATCCCGGATAGATTCTCACCCATGTCCAATTGAAAAGAGAAAACTATGAAGAATGGGCTCGTGTTTCCGAGGATTCGTTGAGAGCCAAGATAAAAATCGGGTTTATCGATGGAACGATTGATCGTCCGACAAATGCAGACGAACTAGAGCTTTAGCGGACGGTGAACTCGATGGTGGTGTCATGTATCTTCAACACCATTGAATCGAATCTTCGACCCACGGTAACTTACGTGGAGGAGACAAGGATTTTGTGGGACGACTTGGAGCAGAGATTCTCGGTTGGCGATGGGCCAAGGGTGCAACAGATCAAGTGTGACCTAGCCAATTGTAAGCAACAAAAGAACGAGAGTGTGGCTGCTTACTATGGTCGGATTAAGAAGCTGTGGGATGAATTTAATAACTATGACAAGGTTCCGGCGTGGTATTGCACCAGATGCAAATGTGATATCAACTTGAGGCTCACTCAGCGAAGGGAGGAGGAGCGAGTGCATCAGTTTGTTATGGGACTCGAGACACCTAAGTTCGAGAATGTAAAATCAAATATTTTGAACTCAGAGCCTCTTCCCAACGTAAACAAAGTTTATTCAATGGTGGTGAGATATGAGCGTGTCAAGGGGAGCACGAGAGAGGAGTACTCAGAACCTATGAGCTTTGTGGTACGCACCAAACACTAGGTCCGAAATCCAGGGGGAGCCCAATGAGATGGGGAATGTTACTTGTGGACATTGCAAGAAAAAGCGACACGAAGCCGACTCTTGTTTCAAGCTTGTGGGATATTCTGAATGGTGGGGCGAGTAATACACACAAATGGAAAGGGAAAGAAAGGGCAGAATTTCATGGCAACCACTGGAGGAGCGAAAGGGCGCGAGTCTTTCAGCGTTTGAGCCAACACTATACAAGTAAATGTTGATGATGGCGCAGAGATGACAGATGCAAAGCGCGCTCAACTCTTAGGACTCACAAGTGAACATTGAAACAGCTTCAAAGTCTGGTGCAGACCAACGTCAAAAGTCCTGAGCGCATGAATGGTAAGATGAATGATGAGCCTTTGCTAGTGGATAGCGGGACTAATCGACATATGACAGGAAACCTTACGTTGCTTGGAAATGTTTGCAACATTGAACCCATTCGAGTAGGACTGCCTAATGGGAAGCACATCATTGCCACAAAAGAAGACGATGTTAAAATTGGGCCTAAACTTGTTCTACAAAATGTGTTATATGCTCCGTCATTTAATTGCAATCTGCTGTCTGTCTCTCAATTGCTTTGTGACTCAAATAATTGTATGCAATTTTCTAATAAACTTTGTGTAATACAGGATCGAACCTCGAAGACGTTGATTGGTGCGGGTGAACAAAGTGAGGGGATATACTACCTGAGGAAGTCTACCGAATCATGAGTCTGTGGCGCTAAGGAACTTGCAAAGCATAAGTTATGGCATCAGCGGTTGGGATATCCATCAAGTAAATTACTTAGTTTGATTCCTTTTGTTAGTCGAAATAGTGTAAATAAAGATGTTTATGTAATTTGTTGTAAATCCAAACAAATAGAGATAAGTTTTTACATAGTGGGAGCGATTATGAAGGGATTTTGTAGCGATGCAATTTTTAATGAACACAGAGTCGCCACATATTATTTATTTAGGAAAGCAATAAGAAAAAACTTTTGATAGTTTAAAGAGATTCGAAGCACTACTACATTTCTGACCTAATGTAACGCATGTAACGCATCTAATGTAACGCCAAGAGCTAATGTAACGCATCTAATGCAACGCCAGAGCTAATGTAACGCACCTAATGCAACGCCAGAGCTAATGTAACGGCTAATGCAACGCCAGAGCTAATGTAACGCATCTAATGCAACGCCAGAGCTAATGTAACGCCTCTAATGCAACGCCAGAGCTAATGTAACGAGTCTAATGCAACGCCAAAATCCTAATGTAACGCCTAAATTACTAATGCAACGCCAAAATCCTAATGTAACGCCTAAATTACAAATGCAACGCCAAAATCCTATAACCTATACCCTATACTTACACTATACCCTATAACCTATATCACATATCCTATACCTATACCACACATACCCTATACCATATACCCTATACCTTATACACTATACTATACAATATACCACTATACCCTATACCCTATGCCTATACACTATACCCTATAACTTTGTATCCTATATCTTATACCCTATACCCTATACCCTATACCACATACACTATACCTATACCATACTATACACTATACCCACATACCACTATACCATATACCACATACCCTATATCCTATAGGTCATAGGGTATAGGGTATACCCTATAGAGGCATAGGGCATATGGTATAGGGTATACCCTATAGGGTATAGGGTATAAGGTATAGAGCATGGTAAATATGGTATAGGGTATACCTATAGGGTATAAGGTATAAGGCATAGGTCATATGGTATAGGGTATACCCTATAGGATATAAGGTATAAGGCATAGGTCATATGGTATAGGGTATACCCTATAGGGTATACCCTATAGGGTATAGGGTATACCCTATAGGGTATAGGGTATACCCTAGGGTATAGGGTATAGGGTATACCCTATAGGGTATAAGGTATACCCTATAGGGTATAGGGTATAAGGTATAGGACATAGGGCATATGGTATAGGGTATACCCTGTAGAGTATAGGGTATAAGGTATAAGGCATAGGTCATATGGTATAGGGTATACCCTATAGGGTATAAGGTATAAGGCATAGGTCATATGGTATAGGGTATACCCTATAGGGTATAAGGTATAAGGCATAGGTCATATGGTATAGGGTATAGGGTATACCCTATAGGGTATAGTGTATACCCTATAGAGTATAGGGTATAAGGTATAAGGCATAGGTCATATGGTATAGGGTATACCCTATAGGGTATAAGGTATAAGGCATAGGTCATATGGTATAGGGTATACCCTATAGGGTATATATAAGGTATAAGGCATAGTATATATGGGTATAGGGTATACCCTATAGGTATAAGGTATAAGTATACCTATAGGGTATAGGGTATACCCTATAGAGTAGGGTATAAGGTATAAGGTATAGGGCATATGGTATAGGGTATACTGTAGTATAGTATAAGGTATAAGGCATAGGTCATATGGTATAGGGTATACCCTATAGGGTATAAGGTATAAGGCATAGGTCATATGGTATAGGGTATACCCTATGTGGTATAAGGTATAAGGCATAGGATGGTATAGGGTATACCCTATAGGGTATACCCTATAGTATATAGGGTATACCCTATAGGGTATAGGAGTATAATAGTATAGGGTATACCCTATAGGGTATAGGGTATAAGGTATAGCATAGGTCATATGGTATAGGGTATACCCTATAGGGTATAGGGTATAATAGGTATAAAGTATATAGGGTATACCCTATAGGGTATAGGGTATACCCTATATAGGGTATAGGGTATACCCTATAGATATAGTATAGGTATGTATACCCATAGGGTATAGTGGTATAGGGTATACCACATAGGGTATAGGGTATAAGGTATAGGGCATAGGTCATATGGTATAGGGTATACCCTATAGGGTTTAGGATATACCCTATAGTGTATAGGGTATAAGGTATATGGCATATGATATAGGATATACCCTATAGGGCATATGGTATACCCTATAAGGCATATGATATATGGTATAGGGTATACCCTATATTCTATAGGGTATACCCTATAGGGTATACCCTATAGGGTATAGGGTATACCCTATAGGGTATAGGGTATATGGTATACCCTATAGGGTATACGGTATACCCTATAGGATATAGGGTATACCCTATAAGGTATAGAGTATAGGGTATACCCTATAGGGTATACCCTATACCCTATGGGTATACCCTATATGGTATAGGATATAGGGTATAAGGTATAGGGCATAGGTCATATGGTATAGGGTATACCCTATAGGGTTTAGGATATACCCTATAGGGTATAGGGTATAAGGTATAATATTATTTTATAGTTTAAATTATTATTATTATTAATTATTTTTAAAATCAATTATTATTTTTATTAATTATATAATAATAATTATTAATAATTATTATTATTAATAATTATTATTATATAATTAATTATTATTATTAATTATATAATAATAATAATTATTAATTATTAATTATATAATAATAATTATTAATAATTATTATTATTATTAATAATAATTATTATTAATAATTATTATATAATTATTATTATCAATAATTATTATTAATAATTATTATTAATAATTATCATTATTATTATTAATAATTATTAATCATTATTAATAATTATTATTATTAAAAATTATTATTAATAATTATTATTATTAATAATTATAATTAATAATTATTATTATTATTAATTATTATTAATAATTATTATTATTAATTATTATTATTAATTATTATTAATAATTATTATTATTAATTATTATTATTATTAATTATTATTATTATTAATTATTATTATTAATAATTATTAATAATAATTATTATTAATAATAGTTATTAATAATTATTATTATTAATATTTTGATAATATAAAAACATTTAGAAGAATTGTGGACCGTTGGATTGAAAGTGTGAATGGTTGGATTTGATTTAGCTCATGACATGTGGCATTGTTTTATTGGTTCTCATATAATCACCCGGATCATGAGCTAAAACAAATCCAACCATTCACACATTCAATCCAACGGTCCACAATTAATCTAAACAAAACCAAATTATCTCTCCCTATTTCTCTCCTCACTCTCTACGTTCACTTTCTCTCTCAAAACGCAAAAGAGAGTCTCTCTCTCTAAATCCTCTTCTCCGGCCACGGTCCTCACCTAGCTCTTCCTCTTCCCAATCCTCTCCTCACCAATTCTCTCATACCCTTCATCACCGTTCTATCTCCTTCAATCAATCCCCAACAAAAGCAATGCCAAACCCAATCAACCTTCATCACCGTTTTCTCCCTCTCTCTACCTAAACCGAAGTCCTCTTCTCCGGCCACGGTCATCGTTCTCTCTCTACGGCGACGGCGATTCTCCGCCTCTTCTTCTCTCTCTCCCCCAACGCCGTCTTCTTCTCTCCCCTTCATCGTCTCCGGCGAGGCTCAACCACTAGATCTATATGGATTCCGACGAATCCAAACTTATTCCATGGATTCCGACGAGCCCAAACATATTCCATGGGTTTCCTTTCGATTTGTTGTTGTATTTTGTGTTTTATTTCAATTTGTACAAATTTTTTTTGATTTGTACAAATTTTTTTTGATTTGTGGATGGTTGTGGACGGTGGTGGACGGTGGTGGATGGTGGTGGTGGAGCAAAGTGTTACTTTTGAAAAATGCAAGAATTGTTTTGAATATAAAAAAAGTGAAGGGACTAATTTGAGAATAAAAAACATTAAGGGACTGATTTGAGAAAAAAAAAGATAAGGGATTGATTTGAGAATAAATATATATATATATTTTTTAAAATATATTTATATATATATATATATATATATATATATATATATATATATATATATATATATATATATATATATATATATATATATATATATATATTGAAAAAGAAAATTAAAAAAATTAATAAAATTGTGAAATTATGTAATAAATTTTAGGGACTCATCTAATTTTTGGCGTTACATTAGGTATTCATCCACTTTTTAAATTGGCGTTGCATTAGGTTCTTTTTGGCGTTGCATTAGGTTCTTTTTGGCGTTGCATTAGGTGTTCATATAGTTTTAAAATTGGCGTTGCATCAGGTAAATGGCGTTGCATCAGGTATTTACCTAATGCAACGCCAAAGCTCTGGCGTTACATTAGCTTACTATGTCGTTGCATTAGACCTAATGCAACGCAAGAGAATGCAACGGCCATTTGGCGTTACATTAGGCCTAATGTAACGGATTTTGGGCCCTAATGCAACGAAAATTGGCGTTACATTAGGTCAGAAATGTAGTAGTGAAGGTTCGGGGGTTAATTTATGGAAAGGGAAGGTCGAGGAGCACCCATTCCATCCAATCTGGAGATCGGTCTTGCCAATTGAGTATTATCAATCAAATAATAAAAGAAGAGCAAGAAAACCCTAATTAATTTCTTAATTAGGAATGTCGGGTTGTATGCTTCGAGATCACCTCCATGGATTGAAGGGACTCTAGGCTAACCCTTTTGATGGGATTACACTACTCTAAAAGCAATTAGAGGGATTGAGAAGAAGAACATAAAAATATAGGTGTTTACCTTGTGTTTAGGGAGTATTTGGTTTAGAGCGTGGTTCTAAATATTTTCCTCCTCCTTCCTCGGTCGAGAAATGATTTGGACGGAGTTCCGCCTTGATTCTAAGCTTGAATCTTGGTATTCGTCGATAACAAGGTTGATGGACGAATTTGGGTGTTGTTTATGAGTGATTTGCAGGTTTCTTTCAAGGAGAGAAACCAGCAAATTGTGTGTGTTGTGTTATGAATTGGGGGCCTCTGAAATACTGAAATTCATCAAATATTTATAGGAGTTTTAGAAGAATCAAGTGGATTGAGATTCCTCCCAAGGAAGGTTCCAGAACTCTCAAATCAGTATAAACCCAGATTGGATAAAAGTTATCAAGAAAATAGGTTGAAATCGATAAGGAAAGTGGATTTGCACATTCTGCAGATGGGATGTCTCGCGCGAGACACGTATGTCCCGTGCGGGACAACTAGTCAATAGACTATTCTGTCCAAAACTAACAAGGTTAGTTAGAAACTTAACGAAACATGAAGAAAATAATATGCTTTCATCAAAACACAAAAGAGAGACGAAGAGTAATGTAATCATGTAATTTATTGATTTAGAATTCAGTGTCTACAGAGCCCCTCGACGATAAGACTTATGGAAGAAGTCATGTTGTCGATAGAAAAGATATCATTCTGAATACTGGGATGGTCATGCCGCATGGCTGCCTACGTATCTCTATCGAAGAATCAGACCAAAACGTAGTTTGACTCCAAAACACTAAAAAGACTGTTTTAGGTATTTTGAAAAGCATTTTGAAAATCAAATTTGAAAGGAAAAGGTAAGATCGTACCGAGGAATCAAAGACTTGACCCAGTTCTGACGATACCCGATTTGTTGATAAAGTTGTTGAAGTGCGCCACCCGAGGTTACTGACGTAGCTGAGGTTGTTTGAGTGCTTTCGAACCATGGATAAATTCATTCTGAGGAATCAAGGACTTTACCCAATTCTAAAAATATCGTTTTTGATGATGCGCCGCCCGAGGTTACTGACGTTGCCATTGTTGTCGAGGTCACAGACTTTGTAATTGTTGAGGTTACAGACTTTGTTGAAGTTGCCGAGATCACGGACTTTAAAGTTGCTGAGGTCACAGACTTTGTTGATGCTCCACCTAAGGTCACAAGTGTTGCTGTTGTTGCCGAGGTCATGGACTTTGTTGTCGTTGCTGCTGTCACAAACTTTGAAGCTGTCGGTTGAGGTGGAGGTTATGTAGGCTCCTGTAATGCAAGGATATATGCATGCTGGTCTCGGATGGACCCGAATGTTTCTCACCCTTCTGCACCTGCTAGCACATAAAGATTCCAAATAGATTTTTCAGATTTTAGTTATTTAACTGGACTTATGTGGTGGTACTCACGTCTGTTCATATAAATGGCCGGTTGATCATTTGGGTGGTGAGTTTATGTATGAGTATATAGTATATGGATATGTTGGGACATTTGAATGGATTTATATTTGATATGGGTGAACTATATGAGTGAACTTGTGTTTGACAAGTTGGGACCAAATCAGGTTTATACAGAATCTGTTGCTAGTCAGCGAGGTTGTCTTGTGCGAGAGTACCGTACTGTTTCTTCATTGTTGTATAATTTCGATGAGTAACCTTGTGTGAACACATCTAGGCCTGTTGTGAATTTTCATTATTAATTCTCCCTTGAATCGTATCTCTAGGAGGTAAACGACTATAAATCTGTTGACTGACGTAATGGCTTTATGTCCAAGTCTCTTTCCTGTCTCAAGCCCCAAGTTGCTTGAATGTGGTAGATGACTTTGTGAACATGCTTGTGAGGCTGCTCTCTTGATTTGAAGATGATCGAAGAAGGATCTCTTTGTTGATTTGATTTGAAGAGGATCGAATGATGTTCGATGAAGAAGGTTGAAGAAAAGTCTCCCTTTATCCTTGATTTTTTTTTTGTGACGCATCCTGGTTTTTTTCTAGACCGCCATTTCGGGTTTTCAATCTAGCGGGCATCTCTTTTGCGGTTTTTTTCTTCTTCTTTTTTTTTTTTTTGAAAATAGTATTTTAACTCGAAGAGAACTCATTGGAAAAAAAACCATATTGAGGAGAGAGAAATGAGATCTCAAGTTAGTTGAGGAGAGACAGACTCTATTCTTTGGAAGGTGATCAGAGCATTGACTTTTTGGAGAAGTGTATTCTCTAATGATGAGAGTGAGAAGCTAGGAGGAAAGCTCCTAATGCAGATTTAATTATTTTGAAGAGTTGAAGTAGAGATTGACTAGGGGAGGAAAGGTTAGGAAGCCCCAGTTTTGATGCTTGTATTTCAAGAGTGTGTATGGGAGTGGCTAACAGGAAGCCTCAAGACTCAATAAGAAATACTACTTGGCTCAAAGTTCTAGAAATGTTGTTCTACCTTTTAATGAACCGTGCATCATTTAAAAATTTCTAAATAAGTTTGAGAAGAAAGCGAATCATTAGTATGACTTAAGGGTAAATATTTTTCTTGATACTGAAAGTCTTCTCCACTTGTAGTAAGAGGATGTTGAGTAATCTTCATTCCTTTTGTTGGTATCACTTGACTCCTCTTCTTTGAGGGAGAGTCCTTCTTGCATTTGAAGTTTCACCTTTGTTGTGGGGGTGATGAAAGCTTGAGAGTTTTTTTTTTTTTACTCTCAAAGCTTTGAATTGAGTAGCCTCATTCTTCTTGGAATGAAGGTTGACAACAGCACCTTTGGCTTTCTTCGTTTGTTGACCTTTGACTTTCAATAGGGATAATGTTTAGCCCTTAAGCCTTCTAATGATAACTTTTTTCTTAAACTCGTTTAGAAGTTTCTATTTTTGCGATGATTTAGGAATGGAGGGTCCATTATTTTTCATGAATTAAATGATACTCATGAGATAGAACAACTTTAGGAAAAGTGTTTTAGGAAAAGAAAATGACTTTGATTAACGGAGAAATTAAAAATAGACTCGATAGTTTAGATGACACAAACTAGAGAAAGTGAGAAGTACTAGAAAGACCGAATGACTCTTCGAGTTCATACTTGGAAATTTAAAACCTAATCTACTTCTATCAAAGGAGAAAGGGATAGGATGGTTGCAGCCCAAAAGTGATAAGTGTAGATTTCTTCTTGAAGGTTCATTTTCTGCATGTATTATGAGGGAGAGGATTCGTGATGATGTTGGGACGTTCTAACACTCCATTGTCAAAGAGGTCTTGGATGATGTCCTTCAAGTGGTGGCAAGTGTTGGTGTCGTAGCCGGTGAAGTTGTGGTACTTGCAGAATAAGTGATGAGCATGATTAGGACCCATATCCCTAGGAGGACCACCTTCCCTTGGTTTGATCTTTTCATTCTTGACAAGCACATTGAAGAGTTCTTCTTGAGTGATTCCTTCAGATTTGTCATAGTGCCTCTTTTTCTTTTCGGGAGGAGGAACAACAGAATACTTGTCGGTGTTGGGGCGGTTGAATGTAGGGATGGCCAAACCGGACCGGAACCGGAAAACCGGACCGAAACCGGATCGGAAAAGCCCGAAACCGGAGCGAACCGGGGAGAAAACCGAAACCGGACGGACCGGAACCGGGGTTAGTGCGGGCCGGGTTAAGGGTTACAAAAATGCCAAACCGGACCGGAATCGGAACCGTGAACCGGACGAAATTTCCACGTTTTCCAAAGAACCGGACCGAAAAAGCCCGGAACCGGAGCAAACCGGGGAGAAAACCGGAACCGAACGGAACGGAACCGGGGTTAGTGCGGGCCGGTTAAGGGTTACCATTTGGCCGAACCGGAACCGGCGGTTCAAGGCCCGAAATCGGAACCGGACCGGATTTGGTCATCCCTAGTTGAATGCAATAGTATTGACTAAAGCATCTTTACTTATGGTGAACTTATTGTAGCGAAAAGTATTTTCCTTCTATTTACTTTTTAGAAAGTCATCAATCCTAATTCCGAACTCATGAAGTTCATTGAAACTATGAAAGTAATTACCGGCGAGCTTCTCTTGAAATTCATCACGGATGCATTGGAGGAAGATGTGGATTTGCTCTTTGAGAGTAGGTCTTTTGACAATTTCAGTAAGTTTGAGTCTCCATCTTCTAGCAAAGTCAGCAAAAGACTCATTTGCATGTTGCTTGATTTGTTCAAGATCCCTCCTAGTAGGGCAGTAAGTGGAGTTGTCTTCAAACTGCCTTTGGAAGACTAAACATGCAGACGACCAGTCAAGTCTTGTAGTCGTAGGAAGAGACATGTACCAATCCCTTGCAGCACCCTCCAAAGTTTGAGGAAAACATTGGGCCAAGATTGTGTTATCAACACCCATTGGGAGCATAACTCAAGTGTAGGTCTCAACATGAGCTCGAGGACAAGTAGTGCCATTAAACTTGGCAATATCGGGTGTCTTGTACTTGCGAGGAAACTTGGTGATGGATTGTTGAAGAGCATCGGGATCAAATGGGATGAATGATCCCTTTGAAGTATCAAGGGTTGCAAGTTTCTTCTCAAGGTAGTTCTTAGTCACATGTTTACCAAGTTTAGTAGTTTCATCACTTCCTTCCTTCTTGGTCTTAGTACTCTTGGAGATATGTCCCTCATCATCAGAGGAGGATGAGGAAAATGATGAATCGGATTTTTCCTCTTTCTTTCTTGACTTCTTGGTTTTCCTATTCTTCTTGGGGTAGGATTCCTCTTCATCGGAGGAGGATCCATCTTTCTTCTTTGGCTTTCTCCCTTTCTTGACTTTCATCTCGTGGAGCTCTTGCATGAGGGCGGCCATTTGGATATTTTTCTCATCAATTTTCTTAATTTGTTCATCCAACCTAAGCAGGGCTTCGATGAGTTCGGCCTTAGTTTCCTTGATTTTGGCTTCGGTGACAGAATGAGAAGTAGACATTGTGTCGAGCTTTGGCGATGAACCTAGATGTGTAGCAACTGTGTTAAACCATGATCGAGTCTCAACAAGTTAGCTGAATAGGGTGTATGAAGGCTTGGAGGTTTTGGCCAAAATACGAAAAGACAGAACACTTGTTTCGCACGGGACAAGTAGTCTCGCGCGAGACAACACCACTGAAAGTCACGTTTTTTCTGATTTTAATCCTACTTTTGGCCAGACGGAAAATCCGTTTTAGGGGTTTCTAACATTCAAAATTCAAACCTAAGGACCTAGGGGTCGAATTCATCTCAAGTAATATTGAGTTTTGTGCAATAAATTCGGTAAGAAAATTTTCTCTTTAGGGACAAATTCGAAGGGACAATCATAGGGACATTTTCGAAGGGACAAATCTGAAGCGACAATTTATTGATTTCTTTTCAATGGCTTATTGCACAAAAAAGCGATCTTGACAAGGGATTACAAATAATTCAAGATCAAATCGACCGGTCACGGAGTGTCCTAAAAAGTAAATCTACATGATACGTGGTTGATGCAGGGTTTACGGCTAGGCTCCTCGCGATATTGACAATCTAGGTGGATTGAAAACACGAGGTGGGATGATCCAACTTTAGAGAGACCGGCGATTAGGTGATTACCGTCATTCGTCCATAGTGTGGGTCCGGGTTTATCAAGGTATGTAGTGCAATGATACTTATATCATGATTACAACTCTCGAATCCTCCATGGACCGGTGTTTAATAAAAAAAAATCAATCTCACACAATTTAAAAATTTGCTTAAATCAAATACAATTTCAGAACATATTACAGAGGGTTTGTCTCGTGCGAGACAAAGGGTTGTCTCGTGCGGGACTAGCCTGAAACTGATAATACTCAATTGTGCGCAAGTCTAACCGTTTTAATTTTTTATCCCTAGTAGAGTCTCCAAACTGTAGCGATGCGATTTTTAATGAACACAGAGTCGCCACTTATTATTTATTTAGGAAAACAATAAGAAAAACCTATTTTGATAGTTTAAAGAGATTTGAAGGTTCGGGGGTTAATTTATGGTATGGGAAGGTCGAGGAGCACCCATTCCACCCAATCCGGATATCGGTCTTGTCAATTGAGTATTATCAATCAAATAATAAAATAAGAACAAGAAAATTCTAATTAATTTCTTAATTAGGAATATGAGATTGTATGCTTCGAGATCACCTCCATGGATTGAAGGGACTCTAGGCTAACCCTTTTTATGGGATTACACTACTCTAAAAGCAATTAGAGGGATTGAGAAGAAGAAAGTAAAAATATAGGAGTTTACCTTGTGTTTAGGGAGTATTTGGTTTAGAACGTGGTTCTAAATATTTTCCTCCTCCTTCCTTGGTTGAGAAATGATTTGGACGAAGTTTCGCCTTGATTCTAAGCTTGAATCTTTGTATTCGTTGATCAAAAAGGTTGATGGACGAATTTGGGTGTTGTTTATGAGTGATTTGCAGGAATCTTTCAAGGAGAGAAACCAACAAAATGTATGTGTTGTGTTATGAATTGGGGGCCTCTGAAATACTGAAATTCATCAAGTATTTATAGGGGTTTTAGGAGACTCAAGTGGATTAGGATTCCTCCCAAGGAAGGTTCCAGAACTCTCAAATCAGTATAGACCCGGATTGGATAAAAGTTATCAAGAAAAGAGGTTGAAATCGACAAGGGAAGTGAATCTGCACATTCTGCAGAGGGGAAGTCTCGCGCGAGACACGTATGTCCCGCGCGGGACAACTTGTCAATCGACTATTCTGTCCTTTTCAGTTATTTCGTTAGTCTGTTAGGTCCAAAACTAACAAGGTTAGTTAGAAACTTAACGAAACATGACGAAACTAATATGCTTTCATCAAAACACAAAAGAGAGATGAAGAGTAATGTAATCATGTAATTTATCGGTTCAGAATGGGGTGACTACAGATTTTTATTTAATTCATGTTGATATTCGAGGTGATTATCGAACATCTGCTTTGTGTGGAGCAACTTATTTTTTAACTATTGTGGATGATTGCTCTCGTGCTGTGTGGGTATATTTGATAAACTCAAAAAGTGATGCGCCTCCTACTTTGAAAAATTATCTTGCCATGTTTGAGCGCCAGTTTAATAAACGTGTCAAATTGGTGCGAAGTGACAATGGGAAAGAATTCACATGTCTTGAAAAATATTTTGCTGAAAACGGAATTGTGTTTCACACCACATGTATTCGCACTTCACAACAAAATGGGAGAGTAGAAAGAAAGCACCGTCACATTTTGAACGTAGCATGAACCTTACAGTTTCAAGCTGGATTGCCAATTAGATTTTGGGGTTTTCAAAATTGTTGCATGGTGAAATCATTTTTGGTAGAGCACCCACCTATAAACAGATTAGGGTTTTCAGTTCTCTCTGTTATTCCCATTATTCACATCGTGATAGTAATAAATTTGTTAGTCGAAGTCGAAAGTGTGTTTTATTGGGTTACCCTTTTGGGAAGAAAGGATGGTGTATGACCTTGATGAAAACAAAACACTTGTCTCCCGTGATATTGTTTTTGTAGAATCCAAATTCCCCTTCATTGGTCAAAGTGATAGTCCAAATGAAGAGGTTATTGGTCCTGATTCCATTTTTTATAATCATGATGAGATGGTTATTGGGGATACTGGTGCTTCTGAGCGAGGTACAGAAGTTGAAAATCCTGTTAAAACACCCCATGTGAATGATGACCACACTGATGAGGCACCCCTTGTGCATGATGAGGTGCCCCTTAAGCATAATGAGGCGCCTGTAGCTTCAATTGAGATGCCTAACACTGAGTCTGTTCCAAGTGGAATGCCTGCACCTACCATGGATGAAGCATATGATGATTTGGGCAGAGGAAAACGGACGAAGGTTCCCTCCTCACGGTATACAAGCACCGAGTACGATTTAAGCACATCTCAGACATACAATATACGAGCTAGCCCTTCATCTAGATCACTCTCTCCAAACAACTCTTCAGGTGCTCGATATCCTTTATCACATTTTGTCAATTGCACTAAATTCTCTTCTGCGCATCATTGTTTTTTTGCCACAATTAATACAGGTGTTGAGCCTAGAAACTTTGTAGGGGCTGTAAGGTCGGAAGAGTGGATGGCATCCATGAACAATGAGCTTGATGCTCTAGATAAGAATGGGACATGGGATCTGGTGGATGCTTCTATTTGGTAAAAAAGTTATTGGGAACAAATAGATGTATAAAATCAAATATAAAGCAGATGCAACGGTGGAACGATACAAGGCACGACTGGTAATTCTGGGTAATCATCAAGTGGAAGGTATAGACTACATAGAAACCTTTTCTCCAACGGTTAAAATGGTTACAGTACGAGTGTTCCTAGCTATTGTTGCGGCCCGTGGTTGGGAACTTCATCAAATGGACGTTCACAACGCCTTCTTACATGGAGATTTGAGTGAGGAGGTATATATGAAGCTTCCTTGGGGTATCAACCCCATATGTCTGGCAAAGTATGTAAGCTCCGAAAGTCCTTGTATGGGTTCCGTCAGGCGCCTCGTTGCTGGTTTGCAAAGCTATTTGCTGCATTGATGAAGTACAGGTTTGTTCAATCGTACTCAGACTATTTGCTCTTTTCTTATCAGAAGGACGATATCGAAATACATATCTTGGTTTATGTTGATGATTTGGTCATTGCGGGTAATGATTCTGCTGCCATTACTGACTTTAAAGATTATTTATGTCATTTTTTCAAAATGAAAGATCTTAGGCGCTTGACGTATTTCTTTGGAATAGAGGTTGCACACCACTCGGATGGGATCTTTTTTTATCAAAGGAAATATGCTCTTAATATTCTCTCTAAAATTGGTTGTCTTAGTGCACGTCCGGCGAATACTCCTATCGAGCATAATCATTGGTTGGCTTTGACAGACGACGATCTCTTGTCTGACCCTGAACGCTATCGACGTCTCGTTGGACGTTTAATCTATCTCACTATCACGAGACCTGAGCTCTCTTATTGTGTTCATATACATGCTGTTAGGCCAAATTGGTAGGAAATCATGCTAGAGGGGGTGAATGGCCTGATAAAATTTCTTTTGAAAACCTTTTCAAAATAACCAAGTAACTTATCAAAGCTAAACCGATGTTAACCAGTTACGCATCGGATAATATATTAACGGTTTACTCACTCAAATCGGTTAGGTAAAAAGGAGTTTCAAATTAAGTTAAAATATCATGCAAAATATATTTCAATAAGTAAGGCAAAACAAGGCAGTAAGAATTCAAAGGTTGTAACCGGTGATAGAGCTCAATCGGTTACAAACCAAGATTAAATGAGCAAACACACAAGCAAAGAGACACAGGTATTTGGAGAGGTTCACAGTGTTAATGAACTGCTACGTCCTCTACCAAGTTTGGTCAAAACTTGGATTTGTGAAGATGTGCACTATTAATGTTTAATAGTTTATTACAAGTTACAAGCCTTAACCTATAAGGAAGATTAAAGGCTGCCTAAAGGAAAGTGATTACTAATGGATCGTGATACAAGTATGACCAAGTGTTTTTAAGAGATGTGTTCACAAATTGAACTGATTTCTCTTGTACATGTAGTGTGATCTATCAATGTATTCCAGACATAGTGTTGTTAGGGAACACTTACAAGAATTGATTGAGTGTGCACAGTGTTTATCCTAATAAATGGTCTAGTGATTACAAGGACTGGATGTATTGAACTTAAATGCTTGAAGGATTTCAGCAATTGCAGTTCTTGACAATTCTTCTCTCAAAGTTTTAAATGTACCAACCCTCTTCAATGCTCTTAGTAAGGTATTTATAGTTGTCTTCAAATTGAGTTGTTGTCTTTGAAGGGGTTGAAGGGATGACATGGACTGACAAGCATTAAATGAAAATATCTTCTTCATTAAATTCTTGAGATCTTGAAGTACAGCCATGGTTGAATTATCCACTGGGTAAAGATGTTGTTGTGAGTACTGGTAACTTGAACTTTCCTTGAAGTAGTTACTGACAAGGCACCAGCATGGTCTTCATGGTAACTGCTCTACCAACTTTAGCTAAGTAGGTGAGAGCAATTAATGTTGGGTCAACTGATGGAGGCTTGTTGAGGAAGCTTAACTGAGTATTGTAACTGATGAAGTACATAACCGGTTGACAGTCTGACCAATTAAGGATAATCAGTTGAAGTCATGACCGGTCAAGATAGTCAACCCGTTATGACTTTTGGCAGGTTAAACAAGTTAACCAATTTCTCCTTTGGAATAAATCAATGTCTCCAGTCATCTTGAGAAAATACAAGTATAAAAACACTGGCACTAGCACTAAGGGGATCCTAAGGATACATAGAAAATTCTAAGTAGTCTAGTTAAAATTATGGGTACTCAATAATTCTTTTATGATTGGGATTAAGCAATTATTAAGCTATACATATATTTGACTAACACTTGCACAGTTTATGAAAACACCCAAGATTTCTCATTGGCGTGCGGCTTTACGAGTAATTTGCTATATTAAGGGACATCCTGGCTAGGGGATTCTAGTGCACGCCGACTCGGATCTTCGACCATATTCCTATTGTGACTCTGACTGGACAGGTGCCCAATTACTCGTCGCTCTTTGACGACATAATTTGTGTTCTTGGGTAGTTCTCATGTATCATGGAAGACTAACAAGCAAACCACCATTGCTCGCTATTCGGCCGAAGCTGAGCATCGCTCTATGGCAAGCGTGACGTGTGAACTTACATGGATGTGTGGTCTCTTGTTATCATTTGGGATCACTCTCTCATCTCCTATGACTCTTTTGTTTGATAGTCAGTTAGCTATTCACATCGCATAGAATCCTGTTTTTCATGAACGCACTAAACATATCGAGGTTGATTGTCACCATGTTTGTGACGCCATTAAGTCTGGCCTCATCTCTACAAAATATGTTCACACTTCTGCTCAATTAGCATATGTACTTACATAGCACTTAGGACTCGACAATTCACTATCTTACTTGATAAGTTGGACGTTTGTGGCCTTCACGCTCCAACTTGAGGGGGTGTTGGAGGAGTGCCCTAGGGTGAGCGCCCCTAAGAGCGTTAAGAGGACCACGGAAGAGCTGCAAGGAGCGCTGCAGGCGTTGGAAACCAGGTGCTGGAGATCACTCTTGATAGGCGCTGGAGAGAGCTCAGGATATGGGGATATACTCTCATCTCTCTTTGTACATATATTATCCTCATTTATGTATATCAAGTAGTTAACATAATTATAGGGATTGATAGTGTATATCAAGTAGTTAGCGAAATTGTAGGGATTGATAGCGTAATTGTAGGGATTGATTTGTATCAAGATTAGATCAAGATTTTATCAAGATCTCTATGTTGAATATAAATCCATTGACGACATTGTAATGGATAGAGAAAAATCTTCCCTCTCCCACTCATGATTTCTAACTAATCATAGAGGGGTTATTAGCATAATAGAGAAACCATAATGGTTTATGCTTTTTGTTCACAAATACTCGATTCGTCCCAACTGAGCTTATAAAATAATCGTCAAAACATGGAAATTAAGAAAAAGGTTGATGTGTTGTGAGTTATAGTTGAGTAGGAAAGAGAAAGTGGGTAGATAATAGTTAATGGATAATTGTTTTGAGTATGACATTTGAGCTCCATTATTTATTAAATAATAAAAAGAGATAATTGCAAAAAAAACCATGTGCAAGTTTTCTCATTGCAATTTAAACCTTGTACATAAATAAATTGCAAAAAAAAACCTTGTACAAAGAATTCCATTGCAATTTTAAACCTTCTGTTAACGAGGCGTTAAAATACCAAACAGATATCCATGTCAGCGGCTTACTTGGCGGATGACTCAGCTTGGGCAGGAGAAATGAGTCTTTTCCACCATTTTGTTGCTAAAACCAGTTTTTAATGGATTTATGTACCCATTTTAACACTTCTTTACTAGAATAAAATATTTCATCTGTTCTATATTATTTATAACACTTTTTCCACCAAAAATAAATATTGCATTTTTAAATAAATAATTAGATTTGTTAATGACATAAATAATGTTAAAATAAATAAAACACATATCCAAAAAAATAACAAGTCGATTAATGATCAACAATGGAGCAGAGAAACAGTATACAAGCTGAGATCATACTATCACTTCCATTTCAAAAATACACTCAGTGTATCAACTGAGATCACATAATCACTTCCATTTCAAAAAAGGTCTTCCATAAACATTGATTCATGTATTCCCATTAAAAATTTACCCAAAATACATGTCAATACTGACATGAAATCCAAAACGTAACAGTCATAAAATATAGTCACAATCCAGGGCCATATGTGATTCAATATCCCTACACTATGTCATTTCTATCCATCACCACACACTGCAGATCACCGCTTCTTTTGTTAGCTGCAGCTTGTAAAGAACCAAGTGTCACAACACATTGCCCTTTCTTCATGAAGGAACGATTGATCTGCACTTTTCCAATGTTGACGGTGGATTGTGATGCCTGTTAAAAATAAATTTAATGTTACACAAGTAAATAAATCAGTAAAATAAAAAATATATAACAAATAAAATATCCAAAAAATTCAAATTTGTTCTTAATTAAAAACAAATATGAATTTTTTTGGACATTCATTTTAGGGCATAGGTAGTAAAAAGCTATACATACATTAGCATTGTTTCCCTTATTCACTTCATCCATTTTTTTCTTACTCTGACTTGTACCCTCCATAATTTTGCCATCACATCTACAAAACTTTCTTTTATGGGCCTGCAATAACATTTCAACATGTTCAATGGATATAAGAAGATGACTATCATTTTAAAGACTTACTCCCTCCGTCCAGTTACATACTTCACACTTTCTATTTTGGGCGTCCAATTACATACTTCACACTTTGTCTCCTACATTATTTTAATACTCACAACACCATTATAATTTACTATTCCCTCCACTCATTCTCTCTCCTATTTTACTTTTACACTCACAACATTATATCATTATTTTTTTCCTTAATCCACGCGTGAATAGTAACCGTGAAGTATGTACTTGGACGGAGGGAGTATATATTACCTGAGTTATTTGACTTTGAATTTCAGGGGTTACATGCTCTTCTTGTACTTGCTCAAAGATAGGTTGTTTCTCAGAAAAAGATACTTGATCAAATCATGTCGTAGATGGGCATTTTCTTTTGTTATGTCCAATTTTCTTACAAATAGAAAACGTCACACTTTTCTTCTTCTCATTAGCAACCTCAATAGGTTTACTTGGACATATTCTTATGCTGTGTCCAAGAACTTTACAATAAGAACATGTTACTGTTCCACCCTTCCTGCCAAGCTTCATTCCAGCACTTCCACCACTTCCACCACCTTGATTTAGAACTTCACTCACAGCTTGATTCTCATCAGGCTCTTTCCTTCTTAATTTCTTGGACCTCCCAGCTTTCTTCCTGCTAATTGGAGGAATGATAGGAGGCAACCCAGTTTTTAGCCACATCTCTGGACCATGAATCGGATCAACTGTGTTATTGTATGTTTTGATATATAAGTCCCTCTTATACCAATCAGCCACAAACTCCTCAACCTTTAAACCCTTACAACACAAAGCTGAGACGGCATGAGTACATGGTATCCCAGTTAGATCCCATCTTCTACATGAGCATGTCTTGTTATCTATCAACAACATATTGTATTCCCCTACTTAAAACCTCAAACTTTGGACTTCCTGACCATGATTATCCACATTATTTTCTTCAACATAATCCTCATCTTCATCATGTTCCTCTTCCATATCTCCTACAACAGCTTGTCCACCATCAATCTGATTCCATAAATTTTCATTAAGTTATGATTCACTACTTAAATCAAAATCTAGCTCAATCTCTGAACCAACATTGCTTGAATCGACATGACTTTGCAACTCTTTACGATGAGCTTTTTCAAAGTAGATGCAGAACACTCTGTTTCTAGAAATTTTGTCCAATAAATTAAAAAGTTGAGCATCATCTTGAATTAAAATAAACCCTTTATTACCCATTTTGTAGTAGTAGTTCAAGGATTCTGGATCAAGACCAAGAATTTCAGCCATGTCTTTTACTTCTAACATTGACCATTCATCCTTCTCATAACAATCAAAGTAGTTAACCCTTCCAGCATTGTACTTTCCCCATTTTATATACCATGATGGACTTCAACAATGAAAAAATTGCTTTTAGAATCTGCAAAGTGAAGCCAAGACAACGAAAAAACATTTGACAACGGTGAACCACAAGTAGTTGAAACTGAAATCTTTTGTGAATGTGACTATGTACAAGTTTGGCCGCATAATGTTGTTATTTTGTCTCTTATTGCAATTCTCGAGCTTTCTTTCTCGTGTAAATGTTTAGAAGCCCTTGCTTGACCCCATATCATTTAACGATCAAGACGAGTAGATTGGTTAGTAGACAAACATTTGTTGGGAAAGGGTTGAAGGGGAACCACAAATTTAGATCTTAAAGAAGCTCAATTTCACCTACTCTGTAAGTTCATGTATATGGATGAAAGTTGAGCAAATCAAACACATTAAAAATAATGCAAAAAGAACCAAACACATCATAAAGAATATGACCCTGCAAACACATCGATACAGTTTTCCTTAGCACAAACAGTAACCATTCAGTGTTTGGAACTGATCATATTTAGTTAACTTGTTTTGCAGATATTTGAAACCCCAAAAAAATGTTAGAAGAATTGAGAATCAGTGTAGAGTGTTTTTTTTTTGTTCAGCACATATCTGAGTACTCGAAGGTTCAACTCAATCGAAAGAATAACATACAAGTTCACAATTAGAACAGATTTTGTTTCTTCGTTGATGGTTGAAACAGATTTTGTGCAGATATTAGCATTGTTTCTTCGTTGATGGTTAAAACAGATTTTGTTTAAGTGAGCATTTAAGTGCTTTACCATGAAGTAACATCTTCAGTATATAGTTACAGATTGATTCCACATCCCACGCTTGTGGTTTGGCCAAATTCCAGTACCCCTTTTAGGTTCGTTTCGGTTAGTCCCCACCCTTCCGCTAATTTACTTTTAGTATCTACCAGTAGTGTAAAGCAATTTGGTCACCTAAAACATCTACATAAGAGGAACTTCATATAACCCAACCTTTGGCTCCAAACAGGATTAGCTTTCAAAATAGATTAGATATTGTCAAAAAGAACTACCCATATAAAACTAAAAAAGCATACTCCCTCCGTCCCATGATAATACGCACAGTTTGACTTTTTATGAAGTTTGACCATACAACTACGAGAAATTGATATATTATAATTAAATTTTAAAACTTTTAATTGTTAGTGTTGTTAGTAATAAATCAATAACAACTTTTAAAATTTCATTAAAATGTTCTAATTTCTCGTTATTGTATGGTCAAACTTCATAAAAAGTCAAACTGTTCGTATTATCATGGGACGGAGGGAGTACACATTATTCCCCCCTGTATGCATGCTTAAGATTTTTTGATCCATTGGTAACTTAATACAGAGTAGTAACTTTCATGAAGATCACATTATTCCAACTGTGACTTCTCAAAATCTAGGTTAGCCTGGTGAAAAAATTGTTTTAAACATTTATTTTGGGACGGAGAGTACAATATGCACACAATAAAACCCAAGACAACAAAACACCTTTAACAATGATAATCGTGGACCTCAGCCAGGAATCAACAAAAAAATAAGCAATAAACAATAACAAAACCAAATATTTTAAGCATTAGATTTACTATAAAACCGACATAGCACAAGACTACACCTTCTCAACAATGGAAAAAAATATCACTGTTCCATAACAAATAAAATCATCAACTCAATCTTTGTTACAAGTGTTTGTATACTTACCGTACTCAGGCGTTCCATATTCATTGAACAATCGTAGTGACCGCATTGATTGGACTTTGATCTTGCAAGTAATCAGCCTCTTGATTCTTTAGATTTTGGAAAAAATAGAAGAACCCTAGTTTTTCAACTCATCGGCATAGTTGGGAATATTCACGTCGTTACAACAAAAAAAAATCACACGTGATTGGTCACGTGTGGTAATTTCTCCTGCCAAAGCTGAGTCGTCCGCCAAGTAAGCCGCTAACATGGATTTTCGTTTGGTATTTTAACGCCTCATTAACAGAAGGTTTAAATTGCAATGGAATTCTTTGTACAAGGTTTTTTTTGCAATTTATTTATGTACAAGGTTTAAATTGCAATGAGAAAACTTGTACAAGGTTTTTCTTTGCAATTATCTCTAATAAAAATTTACCAGAAATGAATTTTACAAGGTGGAACACCTAATAGTTTTTGTATGCTAGGAGTGAGTATAACATTTACCATAGCTTGTTAGTTTGAATTATAAAAAGGGTTAATGACAATTTAGGGCTTGTAGTATAGGAGCGGTACCACATTGGGGCCTGAAGTCATAAAACTGTCAATTTAGGGCCCAAAGTTACAATTTTGATCAATTTGAGGCTTTTTGACGTTTTCCGTCAAAAAATACCATTAAGTGACCACGTGCGAATCACGTGAGATTCAGTGAGGACATTTTGGTCATTTCATAGACTTCAGACCCTGAATTGACAATTCACCACCTTCTCTCTCTCTCTCTCTCTCTCTCTCTCTCTCTCTCTCTCTCTTCAAAGATTTTAGCAAACAACAGCAAACCCACCACCACACCCAACCCCATTCACGTTCCCATCACAGACCCCCAAATCTTACCCAGGTTTAACCCCCCTTATTCCAACCTTCGCTCCTCCATTTTCACCGCCCTTTTAATCTCATTTCCACCTTCGATCGGAGTCAAATTCGACACTCCCATCCCTAGATCTGCAAACCCATCTTCATCCCCATTTATGGCGTCGGTCTCCAACCCACTATCACCTTCTTTCTTCCTCTGCCTTCTTCTCAAACAGCCACACAACAATCGACGATTATGGAGCTTGAAGGAAATGACGGCGACGATTTGAGACTCGCCTGAGGCAGATAGACAGACGAAGTGAGAGCTTGGGTTTCCTTCTTTATTTTCTCTCTCTTCATCCTAATTCTGCTCCTTCATAAATTAATTTTGTTGATATTTTGATAATGATGGTGGTATAAATCTGGTTGCTTGATGGAAATGTGATTGATGCTAACAGTGATTGGGAGGTAGTGGTGGTGATGATGGAACTGATGGTGGTGGAGGGATTAATGGTGGTAGTGGTGTAATATTTTTCTAGCAAAATGAATGAAATATTTTTGGAAATGTGGTTGATGCTAACGGTGGTTGCCATGGTTGGGAGGTAGGTCCCAAAATGAATTTTAAAAAAAAATAAATTAATCAAGGAATTTGCAAAAAATAAATAATTTATTTTTTGATTAATTAAAAAAAAATTGGACATTTATTTTTGAAACAAATGGAATATTTTTCTAGCAAATGTGTACCGTATAATTCTTTTATGAATTCAATAAATGTAGTTTTTTTTTTAAGTTTTATTTTTTTTGGAAGGGGAAAAGAAACTGTAAGTAAGTGAGTTTTTTTTTTGGTAAAAAAATATTTTTATTTTATAATTTTCTTATTCATTATATAATTATTTATTTCTAAATTTGCTAAAATATTTGAAGAGAGAGAGAGAGAAGGTGATGAATTATCAATTTAGGCCCTGCAGTCTATGAAATGATCAAAATGCCCTCACTGAATCTCACATGATTCGCACGTGGTCACTTAACGACATTTTTTGACGGAAAACGTCAAAAAGCCCCAAATTAATTAAAATTGTAACTTTGGGCCCTAAATTGCCCTAAATTGACAGTTTTATGACTTCAGGTCCCAATGTGATACCGCTCCTATACTACATGCCCTAAATTGTCATTAACCCTTGTAAAAATTGATATTCGCAACAATTTTTAAAGGATGGGGTTTATGCATTTTTGCTCAACTAATTTTTTGTCGAACCACATTTGAGGAGGGCACTGGGATTTCTACACTGAACAAAGACCACTGCCTGAATCAAAGGAGAAATGTTGAAGCTCCTTAAAGCAAGCAATCGACATTACATTCGATCCATCAAAATCAAACCCCAAATCCCACGTTCTCATTTACCCTTTTCTCTTCTTAACACCCGATCAAAATTCTCAATTTCAAATCCCGCCATAGACTTCGTTTTGGATGAGATTGGACTGCGTAAATCTTCCGAACCCGGTAAGAAAATTACCCAATTTACACCAGAAAACGAAGAATCAAACAACAATAAGGTGTCGAAAGAGTTGTCTGGACTTCAAGCTTCTCATCCATGGCCGGAATGGGTCGAGTTGATGGAACAGTTGGAGCAAAGAGGGTATTTTCGTCCTGATGAAGTAGGCATTATTGGAGGGAAGGAATATAATCTAATTCGGACTGCTTGTTTGAATTTTGCTCGTGATCATGGCGATCTTATAAGGTGCTGAATGAGTAAATGATTTTAGTGGGTTCTTTGTAGTATGCATATCACCTGTTTGATATTAGGCCTGAAAGACTTGATAAAACACCAAAAAGACGAATAATCAAGTACTAGAAAATAAAATAAAATGTACTCCCTCCGTCCCTGAACAATCTTCACACTTTCCCTTTTGGGCGTCCCAAAACTTACTTCACACATTTAAAACTTACCTAAAATGGAAAGGAATCTTTACTATTCCCTCCACTCATTTTCTCTCCTACATTATTTTAATACTCACAACACCATTATAATTTACTATTCTCTCCACTCATTCTCTCTCCTATTTTATTTTCACACTCACAACACTTTCAATATAATACTCTCTCCTTAAAACCAGTGCAAACAGTGTTTGTGAAGTAAGTTCCGGGACGGAGGGAGTATTGTACTACCTCCATCCCAAAATTAATTTCCTTTTTTGTTCTTGATCAAGAATGAAAACTGACACCCGTTTTGGCATTGTGGGGTTTCATATCCTTGCCATTTACACTATCTTTTTTTTTTGTACATAAAATGGTAGTAGGTGAGCTACCACTTCGAGCCGTGTAGGACCACCATGGCGTCAAATCTCTCCCAACAAAGTTTTAACACTGCTGCATTTCCAGGGCTCAAACTCGAGAACTCTGGTTAAGCTAGAACACCCCTTTACCAGGTGATCTTAGATGCTTGTTGGTTTGCCATTTACACTATCATGAAACGAGATTTTAGTTAAAGCTTTATGGAATGAGAAAAGAAAGAGAGAGAAAACATGAGCACTGGGCTGGCAAAGAGTCCTCCCTGATTGGCATTCCTAAATGAACTGTCATTATGTTAGGCTTGTTCCTGATCTCCTATTTTACTTAGAGCAGCTTCTCGGGTTTGCTAAAATGACTTCTATGTGGAATACCATCACTGGCAGTCCCAGTGTATAACGAGGTCTTAGATTAATGTGAAATGTTCATTATTTAGCAAAACATAGCCTTTCTTGCATGAATATTTGAGCGAAAGTGATGCATTGAAAGCTATGACTTGTGTTTAGGACTTATTAGTAGCAATAGATGTTGGCATAAGCATTAGTCTGAGAGAAGCAATTATAAACCCTTTTGATCACGGGCATTAGAGCATAGCAACCCTGTTCAAGAGGGATAAGTACCTTCTTTTTACGGATCTTGTTTTACTTTTAATATCGTTCTTCTTATGCATTTAATGTTGTTCCCAGGTACTTTTCTAGAAAAGACATTCGGGTGCTTGCAGGATCTGGATGTCCAAGTGTGGATAGAAAAGTTGTCAATTCAGGAAAGCGACTGAGGGAATATGCAGGCATTGATGAAGGAAATGTATGTGTAATATGCTGAACTTTGTGCTATAGTTCTTTGGGACCTATAAAAGTACTCCCTCCGTACCATAATGATATTCTCATTTGACTATTCAAACATTTTAATAACCTATTTTCATATACAGTACTGAACCTGCAATGCCATTGTAAATGGGAATATCATATTGAGACGGAGCGAGTGTTTACTATGGCATTGCAAGTTCATTACTGTGTAGGCTGGGTACAGGGCGAAAAGTGTTTTGGCTTAGAAGAATTCACCAGAGTCCATGTTTATTTGTAGGTTTGCTCTTCATGCATTTTAAGGGGAAACTGTGAGAGGGCATATATGAAGGCACACAAAGGTGAAGGTGTCAACGGTGTGGATGTCATGCGCTTGTTAATTACATATGGGCTTGACCTTGCTAATAGCTCAGTGGACAACAAACCATCCCTAAACAAAAATGTCCAGAAATCAGTAAGGAATCTGTTGAAAGAAATGATCGAGTTTAGCGTGAAGAAGCCATTAGAAACCATCCCAGCGAGGAATTCACCTGTGCAAGGAAACTCAACTCACCAAGCAGAGCAAATTAATTCGCATATGAAGAAAGGCAATTGGATGTGCCCCAAGTAGTTTTCTTATCTTAATGTTCAACATATTTAGTGTTTCCTAATTATGTGTGGAAACATGTTCTAACATTGTTAACCATCTTCGGTTTGGTAGATGCAACTTCATTAATTCTTCAAGAAATCTTAAATGCGAGGGTTGTGAAAGATTATTCCGAGAAAGACTGTCTGAATTAGGAGCAAATCAGGACCATCTCCCGAAAGCGGGTGACTGGATATGCTACAAGTAAGGAATAACTTGGATCATTTAAATTTGTCTATATTGTTTTTGTTACCTACTCATGAAGACTTATATAACCCTGACAGATGCAATTTTCTTAACTATGCAAAGAATACAAAATGCCTAAACTGTAAAGAGAAGCCACCAACGCGTCAACTTAATCCTGGAGAGTGGGAATGCGACTCGTAAGTCCCCCCCCCCCCAAACAATTTTTTAGATGCTTTTCTGATTTCCAATTAGCATGGATAATATAACCATTAAGTTCTTCTTTGTAGGTGTAACTACATCAATTTCAGAAGAAACATGAGTTGTATGAAATGTGATCATAAACGAGCAAAAGTGTTCTATGGTACACGAGCGTCTGACTAAGATTGCAAGTGTTTGGTGGTAGATAATACAAGGCATGGATGAAAGATGGATTCAAACACACGCAACGACTCTCTAGGCTTGATCTTCCATAATGCCAGAGGTAAGAAAGCAATGTTGTGTGCATGATGCACAAGGGGATAATTCGACTACCCACCCCTGAGGTTTAGACAAGTATCACTGCAACCCCCCCCCCCAAGGTTTAGTTTCATCTCACTTGACTTCTTTTGTCAACTTTATTTAGATGAAATGACTAGTTTACCCCCTAAATCTCTAAGGTCACTATGAAGTATGAAGTATGAAGTTTGCATTAACCTGATTTTGGAGTAAAATAGACACTTTATTGAGATACAGTTGACAAAAAAAGGAAAGTGCAACGAAACCAAACTTAGGAGGCAGTGATACTTCTACAAAAATCAAAGGTGAGCAGTGGAATTGACCTGATGCAGAAGAGAAGACCAAGATGGACAAATGCTGATGAACTCAGGAAGGCACATAATATTGCATATTTAATCAAATTATTACAAAGTTCAGAACTTACAAGTAGTGAAAAATGTTGTACCGTATTATTTATGTCACTTCTATAACTTGTGTAAATACATTTCTTATATATTACAGAGATGGCTAATAATTTGTGAAAATTTATAGCTCTTTTTCAGATCCGATAGTAATTTGTGAGGGTCTTTCCATCCAATTGCTTTGTAAAGAATCTTCTCATGAAGTCGCCAAATGTAAAATCCCGATAAACAGCTGGGGTTTCTGCAGATACCAGCTTAGGAAATGGTCCAAATAGCTTCTCCCTGTCGCTTGGGTTGAAAAATACTGCAACTGATACACGTGCTTCTTGAGAGGCGTTGGCTAACACTCGATGCTCCACGCTTTTGTATACATCATTTGACATTATCTACAAAATAAGAAATGAAAATTAGTTGTATCAAAGAATATAATAAATACTGGACAATTTATATGGAATGTAGGACCAAGGAACTGTCTCAGAAAGGAAGTCCTAGGTGTATTCTTTGTAGCAATAGCTTACATAATAAGTTTTGTGTTTTCCTTTTTTATCTGCCATGCAACAAGTGTTGCATTTCTATATATGGAAATAGTGTACAATTTTATGATGGTACAAGCGATGTACAAACGAGTGAAGCACATTACATAAAAAGATTAACAAGTCAACTGCAGAACTTATTGAGTATATAACAGAGCGAGTATCTATTAGGTTTGTAGATATTTCACAGGTTGGATCTATACCCAATTAGTGTACACATGATCCAACCGTCCATATATCTGTTGGAAATTAAATTATAGCACCACAGATTAAACAGACAATTTAATCAACAGTAGGGGATTTATTGATCAAGTCAAGAACGTACCAATTAAGCCAATAGCAAAACCGAAAGCAATGGAACAGATCGGGGAAAATGCATTAAACAATAAAACAAACGATTAGAAAAACTTATCGTGATTTTGATCGAGTCACCTTAGTGAAGATCGGCCCTAAGAGAAAATATTGTTCAACATTTCGGTTGTACTTAGAACACGAAACATCACTTTTGCTTGAATAAAGCTTGAACTAACTGACTACAAAGCAAAGACACGTAATATTCAACCACCACTACTGCTGTTCATTTGTGGTTTTTGCTTGAATCTCACGAACGAATCTCTATGAACGGGAGTAATCGAAATAATGAAAGGAAGCAAGAGAATTGATTTTCTCTTCAATATCTCATGGAAAACTCGGCTGGGAGAAAAGGAGTATTTATACATATGGTATACTAGGGTTTTTAAGCCTTAAAAAGACCTAAAGCTGATCCACCCGGCCAGAAAACACCCGTAAACGACGTCGGCCAGCGGCCGCCTCGAGGCTTGCGCGACCGCGCTAACCTCCAGCAATATTTGGAGAACTCTCGGCCCTTAAGCGCGGCCGCCCTAGGCCTAAGCGCGGCCGCTCTTCATGGCAGAAACTCCAACGTGTTTTTCCCTTGGCCAAAAATCAGTTCAAGTCCAAGACACTCCAAGGTCATGGATCTATGAACTTCATACCACATATACAAAATATTCCAACAATATCATTGTCAACAAGTCGGCACTCTGTACCATACATCCAAAAGGACAAGGGGAAACTGAGTAGAAACTCTAATGATTCTTCTCCAATTCTTTGCAAATCAATCTAAGGACATTGTTCAACATTTCGGTTGTACTTAGAACACGAAACATCACTTTTGCTTGAATAAAGCTTGAACTAACTGACTATACTGCCTATTATTCAACCACCACTACTGCTGTTCATTTGTGGTTTTTGCTTGAATTAACTGACTATGCTGACCAACAAGTGGGTCAAAATACTGACTTCAAATTAAAAAAAAGAAAAGAAAAAAAAAAACCAAGATTGTTAAGTTGTATTGATTATCTGCAATAGGACAGGAAATCATTAAGGGGAGAAGCGAAGATGTTACATGCTCCAAAAGTTTGCTTCATCCACCCCATGAAGATCATGTTACTTGATCTTTCACGAAAGTTAGGACAATCATACATATCAAGCATACAAAAATACCCCCATCAAAGTGGCTCTATTTTTCTTTTTCTTTTTTCATTCGAAGTTTGAACAATATTCTGAATTCAAAAGTTTGAATCGAAGTATCAAATGGTCAATTTATCTTGAATAACATTATAAAATACTCGTGATTTTGTTCCCAAAAAGTATCTCACTACCTTTCTATTAAAGACGCCACAAGTAATAGGGCGTTGTAGTAAAACTCAAGTCAAAGTCACCATTGCTAATAGCACCTTTCTTTGGGTTTCTGCAAACTTAAGGTAAATGCCCACAGTAGGGCCACATTGAACCCACCGCGAGAACCCGCCACCCAATTAACTAGTCTTCACCAACTAATCCAGGCAAAGCCACGGCCAAAACTTAGTGGTTGACGTGAACTGAGACAGCTTGTAAAATACAAACCACAAGTCCCAGCATTATCACTTGTGCTATGTTTCCAGATTTACCTTGATACATTGGCTAATCAGTTAAGGGCCACAAAGGAGATTTAGTCTTATAAGTGGGTTCAATGCAACCTGTAATGGTGTTGTTTCCCCTCAGTTAGAAAAAAAAAAAAAACCCCTTTTACTTGTTACTCAAAAATACTGCAAGTTACACATGGTACCATTTTACTAAACGCCGTATTTATGGTCAATAGGATATTTTAGCAATAAAATGTGCATTTAAGGAGAAGCTTTGCTTGACTTCTTTATTTTGGAAAGAAATTATTCTTAGGCTCGGATGTACACTTACTGTTCATTTTTCTTAAGGAATGGCAAAGTCTATCCATAGTCACTATATTCAAAATAGGGCTTCTATAGTAACACTGAAGTTAAAGTCAGCACCGTAACAGTCCATCTATTTGTTCCTCTCATCCAAACAAATGAAAATGCCCCCACCACAAGGTCTTTGAACCCACCTATGAGGCTAATATCACCTCTCCATACTCGTCAACTGTTCGCCAAGGAAGTCAGGAAAAACAGGATTGTACCTTGGTAATTGAAGTAAAAAAGGGATTGTGGTATTATAAAATCAAGATGTCACGGGATCAATTCCCCCAGGCCATATCACCATCTTAACCCGGATCCATTGGCGAGGGTCAATGTAGTAAAAGGGCCCCTCGGGTGGTTTTAGTCCTATAAGTGGGTTCAATTTGACCAGCTACTGTGCTATTTCCCCTCGGTTAGCAAGTACACAAAAATCCCTTTACTTGTTAAACGCAAATACTAAATAGTTACTCCCTCGGTCCCGAAATGATCTTCCCACTTCTTTTGTTGTTAATATGAAGGTACTTTGAGCAATAAATTTAGATTAATTTAATTATCCTAATAAAAATTTAAAACTTGTTATTTTTACATCGTTATAAATACGCTCAGTAACAAATTTTAGATGTTCATTAGGATAATTAAATTAACCTAAAATTATTGCTCAAAATACGTTCGTATGAACACAAAAAAAGTAGGATAAAAATCATTTTGGGACGGAGTGAGTATTAAATAGTACTATCAGTTTTAATGAATTGTTAGATTACTAATAGTGCCTCTAGGGTTGGCTCTAGTAAATAAGTACTCCCTCTGTTAAAAAAGATATGTAGCATCAATATGCGACAAGCATAGTTTGGGAAAAAGTTATTGTGCGCCTCTGATGCATGCTTCACATGACAAACCAATCCAAAAAAAAAAAACCTCTTCTAAGGTCTATGAGCTTGTTTGACAAAACAAAAACCTAACTTATAAAGGAACTCAAGCTCCCAAAATAGATTATGAGATACCAATGGGAAAAAAGGTTTGAGGAACGGAGTCAAAAGAAACAATAAGAATGAAAAATTATTGACCCAAGCCCACCGATACCCAAGAGAAAGAAACCTTCTCGGCCTTGCAACCATTTGCACCATAAAAAAAAAGGAAGGCCCAAGACATAGAGTCACCCTCGCTTGCACAAAAGGCAAAATATGGATCGAGTTAAAGATTCAAAACAACCAAGAAAAATAAAATACATAGCTGATCAAGGTATATGGGATGATTAGCAATTTCAACCAACAAAGCACATTCAGCTATCAACTTTTATCTCTTTGTCCCAAAAAAAACTGTCACTGTTAGTCAACAGCCATAGAAGTTCGCATTGGAACTACAGGGTTCTTCTAAAGTTATTCACTTGTGATGAATGTCAATCTAATCTAGGAATGGCAGTCATCAAATAGACAAATCAACCCTCAAAAGTAACTGCTATCACATTCTCCCTCCGTCCCAAAAAGAATGACCATTTGGAATTAAGGTCATTTTGAAAATGTTGATTTTTAATAGAAAAAAAAAACATAACGTCCTTCATACTCACTTTCAAAATTTTATTTTTGCAAAAATATAAAAAACTATGGAAAAAAAACGAAACAAAATCATTTAGGGACAAAGTTATTAGAAGGAAAAGTTTCAAAAGGTCATTCATTTTGGGATAAAATAAGTCATTCAATTTGGGACAAAGGGAGTACTATAGAACATATAAATTGAAACTACTTATTGTTTGATCAAAAGTGACTCATTATGGGATGAAGCCGGTCGTTACTAGTTACCTCCATTCCAAAAAGAATTTAAAATTGCTCTTGATCAAGAGCAAATTTGAAATTTGTTGGACACTATTTAGGGACGGAGGAAGTATTAAAAGGGTGATGAGACCTACTGGTCACTTAGCCCCCTACAGCTCTACCACCCATTTTCTTTCCCTACTACAAAATCAAACACCCCCATAACATATTTAGAGCTGGGCATAGTTTTTTTAGAAAATGGTTCTGTAAAAATTTGTACACCACTAACATTGGATAACAATACAATCAAAATATAACCTTCTCTTTTCATATTGTTTTCCAATTTGAGCGTAGCGCCATTTATAGCCCCATTTACTACCGTGAGATCGACATATTAAACTGAACTCACAGTAACTAATCACATAATTGGCATATTGAAAACTATCAATTGGATCAATGACACAAAGAATAATGGACCTCAAATTGGAAAAACCATGAGAGAGTGCCAATGAATGTCAATACGAAATCAAAATAAAATTAAACATATACATACCTGAAGTATATCCCCAATATTGATAACGAGAGCACCCGGAACAGGCTCGACATCAACCCAATCATCACCATGCTTAACCTGCAACCCACCAATCTCATTCTGCACCAACACAGTTAACACCCCAGGATCTGTATGCGAAGTAATCCCAACAGTCAAATCCGGCTGTGGACAGTAAGGATAGTAATGCCCCACCATTACCCTAGCTTCCAAACACGACCTCTCCTTCAAACTCTCGGTCTCTAACCCTAACCCTTCACACAAAATCCCCATCAGCTCTTCCCCCAATTTCACCATTTCCGAATCCCACTCCGCCACCGCCTCCCGACACATATCCGGAATCGCCGTCCTGTCCGGCGCTGCCGGCGCAAGACGCACCTGGAGGGTGTCTCTCCAGCTGGCGGCCTTCGATTGGTATAGGTCAAAATTGGTAGAGAACGCTGCCCCGCGGCCCATTTCTCTATGGTAATACTGCATCTTGTAATCGGTTGATTGTTCGTTGAAGGATTTGATGGAGGAGATTACAGAGTCGATTGCGGTTTGAGGGACGGTGTGATTGACGATCTGGAAAAAGCCGAGTGTGGAGGAGGAGTCGCGGATGGCGTTGACGATGGTTGACCGGGGAGCGGAGAGGTCGATAACGGGGATGGTTAATTCGGGATTGACGGGGGTGGGTGTCGCTCTGGTTTCCGGCGGGTGGTGGAAGAAACGAGGGATGGAGGTAAGGCCGGAGTCAACGAGACCTTTGACGCCGATTTTGGAGTCGTCGAACTGTTTGACTTCTTTGAGACGGTCATAGTCGGAGGAGATGGTGGCCGGAGACGCCATGGTTATGGTTTTGCTGAGCCGCCGGGAGAGGGAATGGAATCGGAAATGGCTGCCGTTGGTACGGGTGGATGGGAGTTGGAGGGAAGATAAAATGAGAGGGAAGGCCATTGAGTGAAGTAAACGGATACGTATTTGGTGCCGTCAAGATGACCAATTATAGAAAGCCAAGTGTTATGTTTGAATAAAAAGTTTTGACTTTTTTTCTTTGACGGATGAAAAGTCTTCAAGTTTGAAAAAGACAATCTTCGAAATGACTTAAAAGAATGTTCTAACTGAATACTCCCTCCGTCCCACTTTTGAAAGGGCACAAATTTCCTTTTTGGGCGTCCCATTTAAAAGGACACAACCCCAAAAAGGAAAGTTTTTATTATTTTTATACTCTTCCTACCCCACTCATTCTATCTCCTATTTTACTTTTACACTCACAACATTCTCTCTCCTAACTATTCCTCCCACCCATTCTCTCTCCTATTTAATTTTTCATACTCACAACATTTAACATTTTTCTCTTTCTTATATCACTTTCCTTATTCATTTCTTAATTTCCGTGCTAGAAGGCAAAATTGCCCTTTCGGGCGGGACGGAGGAAGTAGTCTTTTACGTTGAATAATACTCCCTCCGCCTAGTCGAAGGTGACCAATTTTGACATTGCATGCAAGTTAAGAAAATGAGAAAAGAAAAAATGTTGTGAATGTAATTTGAAAATAAGAGAGAGAATAAGTGAAGGAAATAGTAAATTTAAAAAGTATTGTGAGTGTAATAGTGAATTAGGAGAGAGAATGAGTGGAGGAAATAGTAAAAATTTTTTGCCGAAAAAGAAAAGTGAAAGCTTTTAACGGAACACTCAAAATAACAAAATGAAAAGCTTTTACTGAGAAGGAGGAAGTATTTGTCAAATGAGTAATGACCAAAAAGAGAATACTTCTTTGAATCTATCTCGATAGATATTATCAAGTAAGAAATTATATACTCCCTTCTTCCCATTCCCATTCCCATTCCCATTCCCATTAGTATTCACACAGTTATCATACACACGTAGATTAAGGAAAAAAATAATGATATAAATGTTATGAGTGTAAAAGTAAAGTAGGAGAGAGAATGAGTGGAGGAAATAGTAAATTATAATGGTGTTGTGAGTATTAAAATAATGTAGGAGAGAGAATGAGTGGAGGAAATAGTGATAAAAACTTTCCATTTTAGGAAGTGTGTGATTTGTAGTGGGACGCCAAAAAAGAAAAGTGTGTGATTTGTAATGGGACGGAGGGAGTAGTTATTTAAATTAGTAAGTCAAAATCTTACAAAAAAAATGCTTTTTTTTTAATATCAAAAAAGAAAAAATGTGTTTTGATTCCCCTGCTATTATCAGTGTTAGAGTAAAAAAGTGTCAGTTTAAATAGTGTCAGTACATATATTATTAAGTGTCAGTGTAAAAAAGTGTCAATATTATTGTAAAAAAGTGCAAGTGTAAATAGTGTTAGTGAATGCATTATTAAGTGTTAGTGTTAGTATAAAATATTGTTAATGTTAGTGTAACAAAGTGTTAGTGTTAGCGTAACAAAGTGCCAGTGTAATTACTAATTAGTGTCAGTCCAGTTTAAAGAGTGTCATTGCATGTATTATTAAGTGTCAGTGTAAAAAAGTGTCAGTGTTAGTGTTAAAAAGTGACAGTGTTAGTGTAAACAAATGCTAGTGTTAATAGTGTCAGTACATATATTATTAATTGCCAGTATAAAATAGTGTCAGTTTACGATAAAAAAGTGCCAGTGTTAGTATAAAAAAATACAGTGTGAATAGTATCGGTGCATGTATTATTATGTGAAAGTGTAAAAATGAATTTTCCTTAAATTTAGAAAAAAAAATGTGTTTTTTACACACTTTCAAGCATTTAGAGATAGAAATCTTTGTTGGTTCGATTTGTTCCATCCTCCCATATAATTTTTCACACTTGATTACCTTGGTTTCAAGTTGTGTGTTGGCTAGGATTTGAATTCGTTTTTTTATCTCTTGTTCCATAGAAATTACATTGTAATAGTTACAGGGAACATTCCAGCTTTTGTAATTCTTTTTATAAAGTGATTATAAAGTCTTGCCTAAGAGGCATCCTCAAGTTATATAATTTATATAACTTGAGAAAAACAATTTTTGATGTAATTTTCCGCTGCAATCTCTTTACAAAATTGTTTTTATTTTCGAAGTGTGTGTGTGATATCTCAACTGCTATCGTTGATGCAGTTATCACCTTGGATATCACTTGTGTTTTAGGCCGTGACAATTTCAATTGGTATCAGAGCCTATCACTTGACATACTAAGTGCTAGATCCGGTGTCATGGCTTTTGATCCTGCAAATCCAAACAAAAAACGTCTTCCTGTTTTAGATGGTTCGAATTATGCATATTGGAAGATCCGTCTTCGCTCGCATATCAAATGAAGAGATTGTCCTAGCTAACTACAATGAGAAAGCTCTTAATGCTATTTTTGAGCGGGTTGACATGCACATTTTTAAACTAGTTCAAAACAGTTCCACAGCTAAGGAAGCTTGGGATATTTTACAAAGGTTTTGTGAAGGTGATTCCAGTGTCCGTGAAAATAAACTTAGAGGTCTTACTAGCAAGTTTGAAAGGTTGAGAATGGGTGAAAATGATACAATTTCCTCTTATTTTAAAAAATTATTTGACATTGCTAATGAGTGTCAACATTTAGGTGAACCTTTTACAAATAAATAATTGGTTTCAAAAGCTATTAGAACTCTCCATGAGCGTTTTAATAGGAAGGTTTCATCTATAGAAGAGGCTCACAACCTTTCTACTATGGACATCAATTCCTTAATGTGCATTTTGAAAAATTTTGAGTCAAACCTTGCTCAGCAAAGTGAAGCTTCTAAAGGCATGAGTGTTGCTTTAAAAGTTCAATCCTCAAGTTTATCAAATGATGAGGATGACGAAATTTTTGAGAAATTAGGTGAAGATGCTAGTGTTGCCTTGCTTGTTAGGAAATATAATTCTATGTTAAGAAAGTTTAACAAAGAATATGTGCAGGTTAAGGCTAAAGAGCAACAAACCAAGGTGCACAATTCAATGCCGAAGAGGAAATTTTCATCTACTCAGAAAGGTGGTCTCATAAGAAGAGCATCATCAGATCAATCTAGATCTGATCCGAAGTACCTTGAGTCAATCCAATATCACGCATCCTCTGGGTGGGGTCATTACTCAAACGAGTGTGCTAACACTCTAAGGAAGATGGGGAAGAACATATGGGTATCCCTCAGTGACAATGAAGATGAGGAGTCCAATCAATCTGAAGATTCAGATCAAACATCAATGATGGTCACAAATTGTGACTCGAACACTGACAGTGTTATCTCAAGTGATATCCAAGCTGGGATAACACCTGAGATATCATCCAGCAGGTATAACAATTTTTGTTTAACAAATGTTGTTTGTTTTATGGGTTCTACTAACATGGATGCAGGTAGTTCACAAGAGTATGAACAATGTGATGAGTCGAGCAAAGATAAGCTCATTTGCGGTCTTAAGAACCTCTACAAGGAATTGCTTGACGAATGGAAGAAAGAGAACAAGAAGGTGGTGTTCCTTTCCAAAGAGGTTCAAGATCTGACTGATGGCATGACTAAGTTGGAAGTCCAACTCACAAAAACGGATGCGGAGCTGGACAAAGTCAAGGCCAAACTTACCCTAGCCGAGGCCACGTTTAAAAAACTCAACAGGGGTTCTTCCAAGCTGGATGAAATCCTTGGGTTGAACAAACCACTCAAGGCAGGTATGGGGTTTCAAGAGTCTTTAAATGCTATTACATCTACTTTAGCTAATAAGGAAGATAAAATAGTTTTTGTTAAAGAAAGGGATAATGTTGAACTTTTATCTTCAGATAGGACTTCTGACAAAGTAAGAGTATGTAACTATTGTTAATCTACTGGACATGTTAAAAATAAATGTAAAACTCTTTTAAAGAAACAGTCCAGTTCATCAGCGCTACCTGAAGTGTTGTCTAGCACTTCAGATATCACTGGCAGACAGAAGGGAAATAATCAAAGTAGGAAAGTATGGAAACCTAAGTCTAACCTGAGATGTTATGTTGTCAACACTGCCTTAAAAACTAATGTTGAAGGTTCATGGTATTTTGATAGTGGGTGTTCAAGTCAGATGACGGGAACAAAAATATTTTTAAACCTATTCAAGCTGGTAGTGTAACATATGGTGGTGGTGGCAAGAGTAATATAGTAGGAAAAGGCATAATGAATATAACTGGATTTCCTGCTTTGAAAAATGTTTTGCATGTTGATGAACTTGTAACTAATTTAATTAGTGTTAGCCAACTTTGTGATGACAATCTTGAAGTAAAATTCAATAAGAACACTTGTGAAATTTTTTATTGTACCAATAACTATGTTATGTCAGGTACTAGGTCAAGTAATAACTGTTACCTTGTTGAGGATAAACAAGTATGTCATTCTGTAAGAGTTGATGATGCTACCTTATGGCATCAAAAGTTGGGACATGTCCATTTTCGTAACATTGTGAAACTTCTTAAGGTAAAAGCTATAAGTGGTATTTCTAACTTGGACATAAGTAAGAAAATCATATGTGAGAATTGTCTCAAAGGTAAACAGACACATATTGCCCATAGTGCTACCAAACACCATGAGGAGTACTTCGGAATAACACACTGTTTTCAACTTATACATATGGATTTGATGGGTCCAGTTGAGGTAGAAAGTTTAGGAGGTAAGAGATATTCTTTTGTCATAGTAGATGATTTTTCTAGATTCACTTGGGTGTATTTTTTAAAAGAAAAATCAGAAGCTTTTGAAAAGTTTAAGATCTTACATGCTAAAATCAAAAACATATTTTGTGCTCTTATCATTCGAATAAGGTATGACAATGGAAATGAGTTTGATAATTCTTCGTTTTCAACTTTTTGTGAATTAAAAGGAATTAAACATGAGTTTTTTGCTCCTAAAACACCTCAACAAAATAGGGTGGCTGAAAGGAAAAATAGGACCTTGCTTGAAATGGCCCATGTGATGTTGTTTTCAAAAAGGATTTCAAAAAGGTTTTGGGCTGAGGCCTTAATCATGGCTTGTCACACGGCCAATAGAGTTTTTCAAAGACCCGGTACAACTATGACACCATATGAAATTTTGAATGGTAGGATACCAAAAGTTCATTATTTTCATATATTTGGGTGTTTTTGTTATGTTCTAAATAATTGGGATTACTTAGCCAAGTTTGACTCTAAAAGTGATAAGGCAATATTTCTTGGGTATGCTCAAGATAGTCGAGCATATAGGGTTTATAATCTTAGGTTAAAAACCATTCAAGAATCAGTTAACGTTGTTTTTGATGACTTAGCAAGTGTTACAGGTGATGGAGTACAGGAATCTCCATTAATATTGCTGAAAGAGATGGAAGATCAAAGTAAAGAAAGTGATACCATGGGTGCTGACCAGAGTGTTGCCACTGAAGGGATAGCATCTCAGGTATCACCTGAAGCCACTCCAGCAACTGAAAATGACGAACATTCTGATGATGATAATGTGCATGGAGATTTCAGAAGAGATCCACCAGCTAGGATCATAAGAAATTATCCTTCTTCTCAGATTATTGGAGAAGTGGATGAAGGGGTACAAACTAGGAACAAAGAGCTTATTAGTTACCATGAAATGGTGAGGTATTGTAGCAATGCGCGGGAAATTCAGGTTTCCCGAACTATTTGTTTTTGTTTTTAGAGTCGCCACCTTTATTATTGATTGGAAATATAGAAAAACCATTTTTGAAAGATTTTGGGTTCGGGGCTTAAGTTATGGAATGGGAAGGTCAAGGAGCACCCATTCCACCCAATCCGGAGATCGGTATTGCTAAAGGGGGGTATTAAAAAAAAGACATTTTTAAATAAATAATTACAAAATATCCATTTAACGAGGTTAAACGGAATATAGGATCGATTGCTTCGAGACCGTCCCCATGATTTGGAGAGGCTCTAGGCCGATCCTAGGTTCACTATGCTATACCACTCTAATAATCAATTAGAAAGGAAGGAAGATTACCTTTTGAGAAGAGATTCGGACAGAGTTTCGACTCAATCCTAGATTCCAATCTTCACGTGGATAGAGTTTCACCTCAATCCTTGATTTGGACTTCGATGTTTGTCAATCAACAAGGTTGATAAACAAACTTTAGGTGATTTAGGGTGATTTTGTAGGAATCTTTCAGGGAGAGAAACCCACAAAATGTGTGTGTATGGTGTTTTTTGATCAGGGATCCGGGGTTGAATTACTAGAAATCATCAAGTATTTATAGGAGGTTGGAGAGGTAAAGGTGGATTGGGATACCCCTCTAGGAAGGTTCCAGAACTCAAATATCATTGGAGAACCGGATGATGATAAGATTTATCAAGAAAGAGGTTGAAATCGACAAGGAAATTGGTTTCTGCACGCCCTGCAGAAGCTTAGTCTCGCGCGAGACACGCCATGTCTCGCGTGGGACAATGCTGCTCTGGACAATTCTGTCCTTCCCTCGTTATCTCATACTCCCTCCGTCCGCCTAGTAAGTTCACACTTACTGTTTACACGTTAATTAAGGAGGGAGTATTATATTGAAAGTGTTGTGAGTGTGAAAATAAAATAGGAGAGAGAATGAGTGGAGGGAATAGTAAATTATAATGGTTTGTGAGTATTAAAATAATGTAGGAGAGAGAATGAGTGGAGAGAATAGTGATTTAAGGTTTCCTTTTTAGGAAAGAAACAAAGTGTGAACTTTGTAAACGGACACCCAAAATAGAAAGTGTGAACTTTGTAAGCGGACGGAGGGAGTATTCAGTTTAGTCCAAACTAACGGTCGTTAGTCAAAACTTAACGAAACATGAAGAAATGGTGAATTTCTACTCTTGACTCAAGGCGAGACTTAGAGTGGTTTTACTCTGCTCCGATGGGTTCAGAATGGGGTGTCTACAAGTATGTGTGCATGTCCACCACATACTATAAGGTAAAATATTCCTGTTCTGTTTCCTCTTTACAAGATAATTTTTGGATACAAGACATGCAAGAGGAACTTGAACAATTTGCTCGTAACGAAGTTTGATTTTTAGTACCACGTCCCATTAACACTAATGTAATTGGTACAAAATGGATTTTCAATAATAAATCGGACGAGCAAGAAAATATTGTTCGGAACAAAGCACGTCTCGTGGCTCAAGGTTATACACAAATAGAAGGTGTTGACTTTGATGAGACCTTTGCTTTCGTAGCTAGAATAGAATCTATAAGACTCCTCTTGGCAATAGCTTATTATCTAAAAATCACCTTGTTTCAAATGGATGTTAAAGCTGCCTTTTTAAATGGTTATTTAAATGAAGAAATTTATGTTGAACAACCAAAAGGTTTTGAAGATCCTCATCAACCAAACCACGTATATAGACTTGATAAAGCCATATATGGCTTGAAACAAGCTCCACGTGCGTGGTATGGTCGCTTAACCTCTTTCTTACTTGAATATGGTTTTACAAAAGGTTAAGCGGATAAGACTTTATTCATTCTAAGGCATGGAAAAGAAATAGTCATTGTTCAAATATATGTTGATGACATAGTCTATGGCTCTACGTCTCAAACTTGTCTAAAAGATTTTGTAGAGGCTATGACGTCAACATTTGAAATGAGCATGATTGGTGAGTTAACATTCTTCTTAGGCTTGTAGGTGAAACAATCTAGTGAAGGGATATTTATTTCACAAAGCAAGTATGCAAAAAAGTTGGTAAAAAGGTTTGAGTTGGAGGGGGAAAAGAGCTCTAATATTCCTATGTGTTCATCTCTTAAACTTGATAGAGATCAAGTAGGTGAGGATGTTGATCCTACTTTGTATGGTTTCATGATAGGTAGCCTTCTCTATCTCACTTCTAGTCGTCCTGATATCATGTTCAGTGTGTGCGTTTGTGCACGTTATCAAGTCAATCCTAAAGTCTCCCACCTTAATTCTATCAAAAAAATAATTAAATATATTTCTGGAACAAGTGAATTAGGGATTTGGTTTAGTAAATATACTAATACCAATTTGGTAGGCTTTAGCGATTAGAATTGGGAAGGAGATATGGATGATAGGAAGAATACTAGTGGGGGGTGTTTTTACTTGGGTAATAATTTAGTATCATGGTGTATTGTAAACAAAACTGTGTCTCTCTTTCCACGGCTGAATCTGAGTATGTTGCAGCTGGTAGTTGTTGCTCACAACTTATTTGGCTAAAACATATGCTAGATGATTATGGCCTAGAGAGTAATTCTTTGACTATATACTGTGATAACTTGAGTGCTATCAACATTTCAAAAAATCCTGTTCAGCATTCCCGTACTAAGCACATAGATATACGTCATCATTTTCTTAGAGATATGGTAGATAAAGGCCTAATTAACATTGATCATATTGATACTAAGTATCAATTAGCTGACATCTTTGCAAAGGCCTTAGACCACGAGAGATTTTCTAGTTTGAAAAGATCTCTCGGTCTTTGTAATCTCTGAGTCTGTTTGTCAGTGCTACCTCAGGTGATGTTGTCACTTAGGGTAGCACTTGTATATTAGTGTAGTTTCTCTTCTGTTTATTTAAAAAAAAGTTTTATATTATTTTAATCTGGTTAGCTTAGTTCTAACCATGGCACATGCTGACCTTTCTGTTATGGTAGGTTATCACTTAGGTTAACATGTTTGATATCATTTCCCTTTGTGCTTGAAAATGACAAAGTCACTAATGTCGTTATGTGATAAATTAAAAGGCAAAGAGGCATTTCTTCTTCCATATTATTCTCTCGAGCTCGGGGCACGGCGTTCACTGCGACGATGTACTCTTGCCAATGAGAATGTATGAGGTGATTTATGCTTAATATTAGGGACATGGAGCTCGCTATTACAGTGTACCCTACTTGAAAGGCATAAATCAATATATCTTTACACTTGAAATAAAACTCGGGGCACGGAACTCGTTACTACGATGCTTCCTTGTTTAAAGAAGTGTATTGAGATTTTATATCAAGCGTTGTACTTAAAAGAATAGGATTGTTATGCCTAAAGTACTTGAAAATTGCTAAGCTTGTTATGCCTCAAGTGCTTGAAAATGAATTTATTTATCAAGGGATGTTTATCTTACATGTTATTCTAGGTGTTACCATCATTGTCTTAACACATTAGTATGTGCTATATTAGTTTTTTTTTCCTTATTTTTCGAAATTTGTTGATTAAATTTTTAAAATATGAAAGTCTTGTTTTTAAAGAGTTTACGATTTTTAAAACGTCTTCAACAAGTTTTCTTTATTTCTTGATAAACTTTGTCTAGTAAAAATCCCTATAATATTGGTATTTGTTGTCCATTATTTTCGGATAAGTTTACTACCCTTGTTTACTTATATTTTTTTCCTTTTTATGTTTTTTTCGTTTTAATTAAAAAAATAAAACGAAAAATTAAAATTTTTTTAATGGCCGGATAGCTGTTTTGGTTGTTGGGGTTAAATAAGGTGAGTGTTTAAGGTTAAATAGAAGAGCTAATTTGTAGGGGTTGTTGAGAGAATTTATAGGGGTTAAGTTGAATAAGACTTCAAATGTCTTATCATATTTAAGTTTTGTTCCCTATCTAAAACCCTTAACCACCCTCTTATTTTTACTCTTTCTTCTCTTATCTCTCTCTTAAACCGTCTCTCTCTCCTCATTTTAAACCCTCAGTCAGCGTCTCTCTCTCTCCCAACTTAGGTCAAAATCCATTTCCAAAATACCCAAAAAATCGCCATGGCCTCTCTGTCCAAAACAACCACCGAACCCTCAAACACTGACCACATGGACATTTCACCTAGCATTGCACCAAGTGCTACTTCTCATGTTGCCATGAAAAATTCTCCCATGATAACACCTGCTTCTTCACCTCCCATTATGACCATTGTTGTAGCTGCTACTCATGTTTCTTCTATGGCTCAAGATGTTCCAAAGGTCACCCTTATTCCGGCTGATTCAAAAGAAAAGAGAAAGAGGAAAGCTCCCTCCGCCAAATGAATATTACCTTTTTCCCTATCCTTCCTTGATTTTCAAAGTTTTGGTTTTTCAATCCTTGCCTATTGAAGCCTCTGATTCCATCACCTCTGAGCGTGAATACTATACCATAGATTCCCAACTGTAAAAAGGAAATATGTATACTAAGGACCTTCCATGGAAAAAGTCTAATGAAAATGTTGGTTCATCTTCTGCTCCTCCTGTTTCTGGTGCTATCTCAGGTAATATCCCAAATGCTCCCTCAAGTGTGGCCCCAAGTACTTTTGCAGGAACTGATGCTGCAAGTATACTTTCAAATGTATTCAATCTACTGGACAACACTTCTCCTTCAATCCCAAAGACTACGGTTCTAAATTTCTTGTACAAGTAGTCGAGTGCAATTGGAGAACTAGTTGATGGGTGGGTCAAGCTTAAGCAGGAAACTGACAGGTTTATTGATGAAATTTTTTCCCAAACAGGGGGAGGATGTGCTGCTGCTATAGCTGCTAGAGCTGGTACTACTTCAGGTGCTACCGCCAGTGCTGGCCCAAGTGATGGTGGAGGTGATAGGGATGGAGATCAGGAGGAGGAATAAGAAGAGGAGTGTGAAGAAGAAGAAGTCTGAAAACCTAAAGGTTGTTGAACCTGAAGGTTGATGTTGCCACTACTTAGTTGGTGGATTTGATTTGGTATCCTAAAACAATTTCTTTTTATGTTGGTGATGTGGTTCTAAACAATTTGCTTTTTTATTTTGTTTATGGTGGTGATATGTTGGTTGCAAAACACTTTAGATGGTTTGTTTAAAACATTAATTGTTTAGGTTGTTTTGCTTGAATTATGTTTTGGTATAATAGTTTATCTTTTTAACCGTAGCTTAGTTTATTTCGAAAACTTTTTAAGTTTGAAATAAATTAGTTTTTGATAAATCATTGTTTTTCGATTGACTCCTGGGTTAAGGGGAAGTTAATTTTCGTGTAGATGTTATGATTTGATTTTATGCTCTATGCCTTGTTTATGTTTTTATGGACCAAAAAATTACAGGTTTGCAGTACATTAGGTTTGAGAAGAAATATCCACCTAAGGGGGAGATTGTTAGTGTAAAACGCAGATGATATCCTAAGTGATTTCAGCACTTTCCAAATGATATCACAGATGGTTTTTTGTGCTGGAATTTATATAGTTGCACATTTCTTGATTACTTGTTTATGTACTAATGTGCTAATATGATATGTTTAGTATATGGTGTAAGTCCATATTTCAAGTTATAATATGGTGGAGTCATGAGCTAGAAACATGGAGATGGTTGAAGAAATTAAGTTATGCATAAATAACATTTTATGCATAAACTTTAGCCAAGCCTTGGTTGTGTCAACAACTTCAAAAACGTTGAAAGACCATTTCAAAGTTGTTGTTGCTGATTCAAAGAGAGTACAAGGTCGAGAGCTTGAGTGTACAAGGGAGAGTTGCGTGGACTTGGAGATCAAGGAAGCGGTTGCTATTATTGTGGGATTGAATCCTTCTTTAGCTCAACAACAAGAGTGGAGCTCAAACCACTTCCCCACTACCTCCTCAACGTACAAGACAACCCAAGGCTGTTACACTTTGAGTAGCCTTCAAGACATTAGAGACTATAAATATGCATTGAAGGAGACACTTGAAGATATGCCAATTTTACACACCTTCAAGCATTTAGAGATAGAGTTCTTTGTTGGTTCGATTTGTTCCATCCTCCCATATAATTTTTCACACTTGATTACATTGGTTTCAAGTTGTGTGTTGGCTAGGATGGGAATTCGTTCTTTATCTCTTGTTCCATAGAAATTACATTCTAATAGTTATAGGGAACATTTCGACTTTTGTAATTATTTTTATAAAGTGATTATAAAGTCTTGCCTAAGAGGCATCCTCAAGTTATATAATTTATATAACTTGAGAAAAACAATTTTTGGTGCAATTTTCTGCGCAATCTCTTTACAAAATTGTTTTTATTTTCGAAGTGTGTGTGTGCTACCTCAAGTGCTATCGTTGGTGCAGTTATCACCTTGGATATCACTTGTGTTTCAGGCCGTGACAATTTCAAATAATAAATAATATATTTTGAGCTCTCTTTATTTTATCATGGTTTCAGAGTTAGTTTCGACCTTAAAACCATTTATACTTTGATTAAAATAAAAATAAAATATGATCATGTCGTATGAAATTAGTCTGATAGTTTATTCGCGACATGACATATGCACGATAAGCACGTTGATATAGACAACCTTAAATGTGTTTAGTGATAGCCTACTTTAAAAACGTTATTAGTGGTATTCCACTCTAAAAAGGTGATTAGTGGTAGTCCACTTTAAAAACGTGAATTGGTGGTAACACACTTTAAAAACGATGATTAAGTGTCGATCACCATAAAAACGATGATTAATTGTCGCTTACTATAAAAACAATCTATATTAACATCACCTCTATCTTTTAAATAATAAAGTGTCGTACACTATAAAAACAATTATTAAATGTCGTTCACTATAAAAATGATGATTAATTGTTGTTCATTCTAAAAACAAATATTGAAGAAAAAGAAGGCATGTGAGGGCACAACTTGTGCAAGAAATTGAATTAAAAAAAAAAAAGATCTGGTGCGGATGTCACATTAGATATTACAACATTCGCCACAACATATGTTAAAAAATCAGATTTTTGCTGCTGCGGATATTTTTTATTTTAATTATTATTATCAGTACTTTCTTTCCCAATTTTTAATTACTTTTTGACTACTTGAAAATCTAAATTGTAAATGTTTCAACTTGAAGAAGGTTATTAGGTTATTCTAAAGGAAAGTATTTAGTTACCTAAATTAGTATTAAGCCTGTTAGTACAGACTGTGGGTGTTACCACAGGTGCTATCACTGGCAGTTGGGTGTTATCAGAACTGGAATGATTTGTAATTTAATAATTCTTTCCATATTATTTTATATCATAATGTCTAATATTATTTGCAAGATATATGTGTTTTTTGGTTCATATTTCAGGTTAATACATGGTTGGAATAATAGCTAAAGAAATGGAATAAGGTTGAAGATAAGTTCCACATAAATAGGAGATTTATGTGTAACTTTTACTTGGTCCACATTTGTTGATGAAGAAGCAAAAACGTGGGAAGTGTAGATGCCCCATTTTGAACCAATAATTCATGATTACACTATTCTTTGTCTCTCTTTTGTGTTTTGATGAAAGCATATTAATTTCGTCATGTTTCGTTAAGTTTCTAACTAACCTCGTTAGTTTTGGACCAAACTGACTAACGGAACAATTGAAGAGGACAAAATAGTCAACCGACTAGTTGTCTCGCACGGGACATACGTGTCTCGCGCCAGACAAACCCTCTGCAGGATATGCAGAATCACTCTCCTTCTCCGTTTCAAACTCTTTTCTAGATAAAACCTTATCAATCCGGTCATCCAATGATGATTGAGTTCCAGAACCTTCCTTGAGTCTCCTAATCTTGGTGACCAAGTTATCCATCCACCTCTTAAACCCCTATAAATACTTGGTGACTTTCAGTATTTCAGGGGTCCCCGATCCACGATCGAAAACACACAACACACACATTTTGTTGGTTTCTCTCCCTGAAAGATTCCTACAAAATCACCCTAAAATCACCTAAAGTTTGTTTGTCAACCTTGTTGATCAACAAACATCAAAGCCCGAATCAAGGATTGAGGCGAAGCTCTGTCCGCATCAAGATTTGACTCTCATATTGAGTCGAAACTCTGCCCAAATCACTTCTCGACCGAGAAGACATCTTAGAACCACGTTCTAAATCAAATACTCCCTAAACAAGGTAAACTCCTATACTTTTATTCTTCTTCTCAATCCCTCTATTGGCTTTTAGAGTAGTGTAATCCTATCAAAAGGATTAGCCTAGAATCCCTTCAATCGATGGGGGTGATCTCGAAGCATACAGTCCGACATTTCTAATCAAGAAATTGATTTGGGTTTTCTTGTTCTTTTATTTAATTAGTAATTGAAAAGATTGATAATACTCAATTGGCAAGACCGACCTTCGGATTGGGTGGAATGGGTGCTCCTCGACCTTCCCATTCCATAACTTAACCCCCGAACCCTCAAATCTCTTTAAAATCAAAAATGTTTTTCTTATTGTTTTCCTAAATAAATAATAAGTGGCGATTCCTAGATGTTAAAAATTCACGCATCGCTACAGTGGCAACTCCGCTGGGGACAATTAATTAAGAGGGTTAGACTTGCGTTACAATTGAATATTATCAATCTTTTTATTTTTCTGCGAAAATTTGATTTTTCTGGATTTTTCGAAATTTTTCTGTACTGTTTGCGCAAAAAAAAAATGTCCGAACGCTTGTCCAGCGCGGGACAAGCTTGTCCAGCGCGGGACAAGCTTGTCCCGCACGATACTAATGACCCATTCTCTGTTCTGTTTCCTGTTTGTGGCGGCGGCTGCTTTATTAAAAAAAAACCCTTTGTTGACTTTTCTTAAAAAGTTGACCAATCAAAAAAAAAGGAAAAAGGGTTTAGGTCCACGTTGACCCCACGCAAACAGGAAAAAGCTTGGCTTGACAGTTGACTTTTTTTCTTGAAAAGTTTGACTGCATTAAAAAAAAAAAAAACAGAAAACAGAAAATTTCAAAAAACCAAAACTTACAGAAAAGTTTTAAAATTCAGAAAAGTCAAAATAAATCATTGTTTCTATTTTGCTTGTACTAACTTTATTTTGCAGAGTAGAGTAATTAATTTATTACTTGAAATATATACATGCGTGCGATTGGTTTTTAATTTAAAGTCCGGTCCATGGAGAATTCGGGAGTTGTAACTTAAATTTATTAATTTATTCTTTCTCCCTTTCTCTTTTTGTGGAACTACGACGGCTTGAGTCTTTCTAATTTGGGAGAAACGTAGGCAACCACTTGGTGCGGCTATTATCTGTTTTTCTTTTAGTTTTCAAAAAAAAAACTCTCTATTTTTCTCTATCATCTAGATTGACTCTCACACACGCGCACTCATGTTATATATGTCATTGCACTATATACCCTTAATAAACTCGGGACCCACGCTAAGGACGGATGACGGTAACCACCTAGTCGCCAGTCTCTCCGAAGTTGGATCATCACACTCCGCATATTCAATCCATCTAGATTGTCATATCGCGGGGAGCCTAGCCTTCCAGCCCTGCATCGCCACATATCATGTAGATTGACTTTTTAAGACACTCCGTGACCGGTCGGTTTGATATTGGAGTCTTTGTAATCTCTTGTCAAGATCATTTTTTGTGCAATAAGCCATGGAAAAGAAACCAATAAATTGTCGCTTTGGAATTGTCCCTTCGAAAATGTTCCTATAATTGTCCCTTCGAATTTGCCCCTAAAGAGAAAAATTTCTCACCATATTTATTGCACAAAACTTGATATTACTTGAGATAACTTCGACCCCTAGGTCCCTAGGTTTGGATTCTGAATGTTAGAAACCCCCAAAACGGATTTTTCGTCCAACCAAAATTAGGACTAAAATCAGAAAAAATTGTGACTTCCCGTGGTGTTGTCTCGCGCGAGACTGCTTGTCCCGTGCGAGACAAATGTTCAGTCTTTTCGTGTTTTGGCCAAAACCTTCAAGCCTTCATTCACCCTATTCAGCCGCCTTGTTGGGACTCGATCATGTTTTAACACGGTTGCTACACGTCTAGGTTCTTCGCCAAAGCTCGACACGATGTTTGCTTCTCCTACCACCGAGGCCGAAATCAACGAAGCTAAGGCCCAACTCATCGAAGTCATGCTTAGGTTGGATGAACAAAGTAAGAAAATTGATGAGCAAAATGCCCAAATGGCCGCCCTCATGCAAGAGCTCCATGACATGAAAGTCAAGAAAGGAAGAAAACAAAAGCAGAAAGAGGAATCCTCCTCTGATGAAGAGGAATTCTACACCAAAAAGAGTAGGAAAACCAAAAAGTCAAGCAAGAAAGAGGAAGAATTTGATTCATCCCCTTCCTCATCCTCCTCCGATGATGAGGGACATACCTCTAAGGGTACTAAAATCAAGAAAGAAGGTAGTGGTGAAACTACTAAACTTGGTGACCATGTTACTAAGAACTACCTCGAGAAGAAACTTGCAACCCTTGACACTTCAAAAGGATCATTCGTCCCATTTGATCCCGACGCTCTTCAACAATCCATCACCAAGTTTCCTCGCAAGTACAAGACACCCGACATTGCCAAGTTCAATGCATTATCCCTTGTGACTCAGCATTTCTAGAAACATGCAAGGTGGCAAATTCTAGAACTTTCCTCCCAATTAAGAAAAACGTGTTTCTTAATTGGGAAGCTTCCCTTTCAGTCCCTAATTAATTTGGAACAGTTCCGGAATATTTCCGGAACACTAGGAAGGTCCGGGGAATTACCGGAAAACTTACCGAAATTGCCGGAAAATTTAACCGGAAGGCATGAGCCAGATTTGGGTACTTACAGAAGCCCCTCGGCAACGTCACTTGCAAGGCGAGTGGGGTTGTCGATAGAAAAGGATCCGATCTGGCGAATGCCGAGACGGATTGAGAGACCGAGGTGGTCGAGTGGCTGAACCTCTGGAAGGCTACCTACGTATCCCGAGTGGGAATCAAGCCAGGACGTAGTTCGGAAAAGATCCGCTGGGGAATGGGGTGTCTTATGTGACGAGTTGGCTGAACCTAAGGTAGGCTACCTACGTATCCCGAGTGGGAATCAAGCCAGGCCGTAGTTCGGAAAAGATCCGCTGAGGAATGGAGAAGAGAAACTGGTCTCTTGCTGGGGAAGTAGAAAAGAAAATGACCTAAGAGGTCAAGCAATTGATCCTACTGGGGATATGCTAGAAGTGACCAATGTGGTCAGACATCTAGATCTCTATGAGGGGTTACTTTATCACTGATGAGTGACAAAGAAACAGGGTGACCAAAGTGGTCGGATGGCTGGACCTTTTATGAAAGGCTACCTACGTATCCCGGAGGAATCAAGCCTTGATCGTAGTTCAAGCATCACTAGATAGTTAGGAACGATGTCTAGGATCCTTGAGAGTTTTGACAATTAATGGAGGCTGTCACCTGGTTGACAATTAATGGAGGTTGTCACCTGAAGAAACTAGAGCTTACGTCACTATCGAGGAGATAGAGGTAGCTGAAGTTGAGAGAACTTAAGCATACTTCACTATTCGTGATAGAGGTAGCTTAAGTTAGAAGAACTTGAGCGTACGTTACTATTCGGGATAGAGGTAGCTTAAGTTTAGAGAACTTAGCATACGTCACTATCCGGGATAGAGGTAGCTTAAGTTTAGAGAACTTAGCATACGTCACTATCCGGGATAGAGGTAGCTTAAGTTTAGAGAACTTAGCATACGTCACTATCCGGGATAGAGGTAGCTTAAGTTTAGAGAACTTAGCATACGTCACTATCCGGGATAGAGGTAGCTTAAGTTTAGAGAACTTGACAATTCGGAGGTTGTCACCTAGCGTTATCCCGTTATAACGGAATTAACGGAGGCGACTGGGAAGAAAGCTTAATTGCTTAGGAGATAAGGGACATCTTCTGAAAAGGGTGTTATCTTAGTTAAAGGATAACGGGAATTGGAGGCCCAAGTGGAAAGTCCAGGGGCAAAATTGTAATTTCTGCTCAGAGCGAATGAGGCCGCCCGGCATGAGATGGGGAAAAAGAAGCCGTACGGCTAGAAGTCTGTTTTTTCCAGATTATTTAAAACAGATTTGAACGGGCAATTGGGCATTACTGCCGCCCATTCCAGCCGAGGAAGAGAGAGAGAGGAGAGAAATTTTGAAAACCTTTCAATTCCCTTGCTCCCTTTGATCAAGAATGAATCCGGAGGGCAATCCTATACCAAGGCAAGCAAGAAGAAACATCTCCGCGGCCGCTCAAAGGAGGAGGAAGGAGCTCGTTCGAACGGAGAGAAAGTATGACTTTCTTACGCCTCCATCGGAGCTCTATCCGGGGAGAAGAGAGCACAAATCGACGAACCCGCGACCGGTTGGGGTAAGCGTTCTTATTTGGCTCGATTCCGTCGATTTTAATTGAACTTTGATTGATTTAGGGCTTGACCCGAATTTTAGGAATTTTCTAGGATTTTCCTAGGATTTTTTGAATGATTTTGAGACATTGATGATTAACCTATGAGGCTAAGAACATGCATGTGCAATTTATTTGATAAAAATAATGAGAATGACCCACTTTTTTCTCGAAAATAAAGTAAGAATGATAATTGTCTAAAGTGAGACGGAGTTCTTGCATGTGCTAGAACTAGGTCAAAATTTTGATTATCAATGAGAAAACAAGATTTTGGAAGATGAAAAGGATTCATGCAAGCCACTTTTTGAAAGAATAATGCTTATGTGCAAAGAATTTGTGAAAATTGTGATTTTGTGCTTTAGGAAAGCAATGGGTCTTGACATGATGTGTTTCAAGTGATGAAAGACGTGTTTTTTCATGCAAGGATGCTAGAAAATTTTTTATGAATGCTTTTCTTTTGAAAATATGTGCATTTTTTTGAATATATGCATGCCTTTGAAAATGATGAAGGACTGACACATTTCTTTTGCTGTGCTTGTCTACAGGAGAACAAGTCTAGAGGTCCATCTGAGATAGCAGTCAGGCTTTGGCAGAGGATGCCTGATTTCGAGAAGAATGGGGTGAATCCCAAGCAGCTAGTGCGGGCTACCGGCCTAGATCTTTTCATTGAGGCTATCGGCAGGGAGATCCACATCACCTCTAAGAGCAAGGGCTTGGTCCAAGCCCTATCTGAGTTTTGGTGGGATAGCACTCATAGCTTCCATCTCGAGCCGGGAGAGCCGACAAAGTGACTCCCGCCGATTTCACGGCTATTACCGGCCTACGCTCACCGGGAGGCCCGTGACTTGGAGGGACCACATTACACCGAGGAGTTCCGAGCTTTGGTCGGGTTTGAGCCGATTCCCAAGGGGCTAGGGATGGAGACACGAAATGTCGAGGTGGCGATCCCGTAAGCGCATACGGGACTTTGCCGTTAGCGATGTGACCGCCAAAGCCACTCGGCTAGAGCCTTCGTGTGGTTGATGCCGTCGGTCACCATCTTTGCTAAATTCGGGACACCGGCCATGACTAGCCTCCTCGACTCTCTGGAGGATGTAGATGGGATAGGGACGGTCTCTTGGGGAGAGGCCGGATTGGCGGAGCTCTACTTCTCTTTGGATATGTATAGCCGGAATAAAGCTGCCTCCATGGACTGCTTTTCCTTTGCTCTCGAGGTAGTCCCTCTTTCTTTTCTCTTTCTTTTCCTGTCTTGAGACTTTTATGAGAGAGAAATGACCCTTTTTGATGTTTTGAACATGCAGGTCTGGTTCTGTGAGGTGATCAGGTTCTTTCCTTGGAACCAACAGAGCGATATCACCATCTTCCCTGCTATGGGTCATTTGGAGGAGATGCGAGAGATAAGTTCACGGGAAAGACCCGGATCACTTTTGATTATAAGATGGTGAAGCCGGTCATCAACAGGGATGGGCACGATGGAGTGGACTTCTACCCTTGGGGCAGGTATCCGGAGATCTTGCTAGGAGATGCCATTGAGGCGACGAGGCAGAGGAGATGGCTTACTAGGCTGACATGTGATGTCATATATTTGGGGGACCGTTTCTCGAGCGGCATGGCCATGTCCCTCCCTTGGACGCCATTACTCCCATGATCCTCCAAAGACCGATGCTACGGCCCGGGGATTAGCGGGCGAGATGAGATAGCAAGGTACCGGGTGGCGTGGCCGCGGGAGTACTTTGACATGGATACCCCCTACGCCGTGTTTGTGGAGCGAGCGCACGAGGACGCCACGAAGCGATGAAGGCGGCGGTCACTCGGGGATATGGGGAGGATGAGCCTCTTGACCCGCCGATCCCTCCTGCGCACTCCGTCCCTATGTGGTCCATAGAGTTCCGAGGAGGATGAGGATTCCTGTCCCCGAGACTAGGGAGCCTCGGTATACCCCGCCGCCTGGCAAGACTGTAAGTATACTTTTAGGGTCTTTCCCTTTTTCGGCTTTCTTTGCTTTTTGTAATTACGAGATTTTACGAGATTTTTAGATTTTTCTCCTCTTTTTCTCGGGTTCCGGCTCGCACCTATGACAGATTGGTCGGGCAGAACAGGCCGGAAAGACATGTGCCGGTCCCTTCGAGGAAGGCGCTCGCGCTTCAAAGGCGGCGGACGCACGGGAGCCGGGCACAAGAGAAGGCATGTCGGGCGCGGCGTCTACCTCATCGGCCTCGGAGTACTCTCCCGGTGCCATGCCTCGGGGCGGGGACCCAATGCCGACATTGCAGGGAGCGGTGGCTGAGTATGGGCACGATAATGTCCATTTGTCTGACGTGAGCGACCAGGAGGACTTGATGAGGGAGGCTAGCGTCTATGAGCTAAGCAGTGACGAAGAAGAGGAAGAATCGGAGGCCTAGGAGGTCTCTAGAGTGGATTTAGGAACAAAACAAACAATGAACACATTTGATGCACATTTTGTTTATTTTTTGCTTTATTTGGGCGCCGATGGGGCGAAGATATTGTATTAATGCTTTATTTACTTTTCTAATTCATGCTTTTTAAATTTGCATATTATCTGAGCCTTGGGGCAGTTTTTTGCTTGAAATTGGGGCTGAAACTGGGCCAAAATGATATATAATGATATATAAATGCTTGAATGGCTTCTGGACATGTTTTTGCACAGGTCTTGGTTGAGAAAGTGGGGTGAAAACTCCCTTGGGCAGCAACTTTGGTTGCTGCAGATTTTTTTCTGCAGATGGCAAATGAGGCCGTGCGGTTTGGTCCTGAGGGCAAATGAAGCCGTGCAGCTCACAGTTCTGTCTGAACTGGTTATTTTATGAATAAAAGCAAGGCTTGGCCATTTCATTTCATTTTCAACTTAGACTTGTCCCAATTGTTCCCAGAGCACATTTTGGACTTAAAGACACCATCTTTGGTCATTTTGCGATGGAGAAGCCCGTCAGATTGCAAAGGGGGAAGCGAGACCGTTTTCTGTCCGATCTTCAATCTTGGGCGAAGCACAACTTTCAATCTCACAAGGGGCTGCTTGATTCTTCCTTCAAGATCAAGTCTTTATGGCATTTGAGGGATCTCCTGCCCGATTGGGACCTTTTGAGAGCAGCAGCAAGGTTTTGGGACGTCCGGAGACACGTTTCTTGCTTTTCTTACAACGAGATTGTCCCAACGCATGAAGACTTCCGAGCCTGGATTGGGGGGCCTGAAATTGAGGCTATATCTATTCCGCTGGTCGGAGACGTGCCGGTGGCGGCAAAGCTTGCATCTTTTACGCAAATTTCTGCGGGAGAGGCGAGGGGATGATGATAGCCCGAACGGGATTGACCTTTTCGATATCCGGGCGAGGTTTGGGTCTCCGGCTATGGCTGCGACCACGATGGCTATGGATGCCTTCATTCTCTCGCATATTTTACGCTTTGTTCACCGGCGAGTCCGTGGGGATCTGTCATGGTGGTCTCTTGGACATGGTCGAAATTGCGAGGGCCGGGAAGGACATTGTCCCACCGGTTTTGGGAGAGACATTGCATGGCATCGACGGGATGGCTAGGGAGACCATTTCATGAGGTGCAGGAGTCCAGTGTGCGACTTTGTGGGCTGCGGGGAGAGGCTCGGGGCTTTGCCGACTTAGTGCCCTTGGGTGATTTCTCGGAGAGGTGCAGAGCAACGAGGACCGGGATAGGCCGGGAGGCGACGATGGCTAGGCTATCCACTTCGGACATCCGTTGGTGGATACCTTGCTGGAGATTGCGGACCCGGGAGGATATTTCGGGAGTCTTATGCTTTGTGAGGGTTCCGGGGTTACTGGTCGTCCTTCTACATTCCCTGCTTTGTATCCGGGCGGTTTGGGGCGTTACGGGAGCCATTGAGCGATTGGGAGGACATCCGGACCATGGAGGTGATGCCATTGGATATGAGAGATCCGGCCCGGCTTTTCATTCTTTTCGAGGGCTTGGACATACACTTGCTTTCCCACCCGGGGCTATCTTCGGGAGCGGGAAGAGCACCATCTTGACCACCGTCTACTTGGACTGTACGAGAGGGAAATGGGAGCGACTCGGGTTATTACGGGGAGAGATGTCGAGGCTTTATTGGGGGCCGGCGCGTGACTCGAGTAGGACTACGAGGGAGGCGAGGCTAAGGCGAGTCGCCATAATCGGTCGGGTGACACGATCGGAGATATGGAGGCTCGATACAAGAGATTGTCAGAGGTCGCTCCTTTGGCGAGACTCGAGAGGGAGGAAGTGCGGACTCGTGCTCGTGTAGAGAGGGCACTTATTGACACGGGTTTGGTGGAGGCTCCAGTGAGGATATCGGAGATCGGGATGAGGGATACCGACCTTATAGAGAAGAAGAGAAAGAAAACTCGACGGGGTCGAGGTAAAGGGAAGAAGACCAAAGAAGACTCAGCGAATGACGACTGACAGATATTTTCTTAGGATTCCCTTATTGCCATTTTGCAAACACATTAGTTTATTTAGGCATTTTTTGTATTTTAGATCTTTGTAGCAGGTTAGCAGAGTCAAGAGTAGACCGTGCTTGAACTCATCAAGAAGTTTTTAACTTGTAATGAACAAGAAATATTATCTTAGAAATTAATCAAGACACATTTCATGGAAATTCAAATGTCTTATTGATTGGGACCCGTTTTATGAAAACTGAAATACCCTTTATTTTTTTTTAGGACACACTTCATGGAAGCTTGATTGTCCTTTTTTATTGTTTAGACCGAACCATATATGGCTGCCTACGTTCCCCTTTTACAAGAAAGACTAAGGGGCTCAGGTCTTCGTAGTTCATTACAGTGAACTATATATATATATATATATATATATATATTTTTATTTTGTGTGCAACCACGTCTTTTGCCTAGACCGCCCTTTTTTGGGGTTTTAGCCTAGTTTGGGTATTACTCTTTTGCACTAAGATTTTTTTCTTTTTTTTTTTATGTGCAACCACCGTCTTTTGCCTAGACCGCCCTTTTTTGGGGTTTTCGGCCCTAGTTTGGGTATTACTCTTTTGCACTAAGATTTTTTTCTTTTTTTTTATATATATATTTTTCTTAGACATAGTATCTCTTGAGCTTATCACCGCTTGACCGGGTGGACAAAGGGATTGCCGTCCAGTCTGCAAGCTTCATGGCTCCTCCCGATAGTATCTTACGCACCACATAAGGGCCGATCCAAACGGGTTCCCATTTTCCCGGGGTTGTCTGCGGTAGGGGCTTCACTTTCAACACTAAGTCACCCTCTTTGATGTCTACGGCCTTAACCTTTTTGTCAAACGCTGCGGCCATCCGCCTCTGGTAGGCTCGGGTGTGCTCCATGGCTTTTAGCCTTCTCTCATCAAGCGAGGCCAACTCATCATGCAGTGCGCAACCATTCTACTTCATTGACACTTTGTTTTCCAGGAGGACCCTTAATGACGGGATTTCCAACTCAGCTGGTAACACTTTGCTTCCATCCCGTAGGTTAAGGCAAAAGGAGTTTCTCCTGTAGGCTGTTCGACGAGACGTTCTATAGCCCCAGTGCCAAGTGCGGCTTTTCGGGCCAATCACGACCACGGGTGGCCATTTTCCGGATGATCCGTTCGAGCGTCTTATTAGCGGCTTCCACGGCTCCATTAGTACGAGGTGCATGTACGGAGACGACTTGTGGCGAGTGATTACGAATTACGACGGCAACCTATCGCAGTCCCCTTCAAAGTGCGACCCATTATCGGAAATGATCTCGTTGGGCACCCCATATCGCACATTATGTTTTCTTTGATGAATTGGGCCACTTTTTGGAAGTGAGGACCTTGTAGGACTTGGCCTCTACCCACTTGGTGAAGTAGTCGATGGCTACTAGCACAAATTCATGCCCATTGCTTCTGCGAGGCTATTTTCCCTATCACGTCAATACCCCAAGTTGCAAACGGCCAAGGAGTCATCATGCGGTACGGGTCATGAGGCGGGAGATGGTTGAGGTTGGCAAACCGTGGCACTTGTCACATGTTCGGACGTCTTGGACACGATCTGTTTCCATGGAAATCCGGTAGTAACCCATTCGAGGATCACTTGCATCGGGGCTCGGCATTCATATGAGGACCGCGGGGACCATTGTGGACTTCGGTCATCAACTCTTTGGCCCTTTCTTGAGTGACGCACAAGAGGAGTGGTCCTTGGTACCGCTTCTTGTACGGGTTGCCTCCTAGAATGACATAATGGGAGGCCAACCTTTTCAAGGCTTGCAAGCTCTTGGCTCGACACCTTCTTTCGGTCTACCTTCTTCGTCTTTGAAAGGTGACTCTCCATCTTTGAGGAAGCTGGTAAATTTGATTGTACCGGGGTTCCTTTATAGGCTCGGGTCCCAGGTCTACTTCACAACGAAAGGCTGGGGCTTCTCTTCTACCCACTCGGAAGGGTTTTATGGCTTTTCCTCGGGGATCTCTACCGATGAGGCTAGAGTAGCTAGGGCATCTGCAAATCTGTTCTTTTCCCTTGGCAAGTAGTGGAAGGTCACTTCTACGAAGCTGTCCGATCCAACTCCTCCATATGGGCATGATACCGCTGCGGATTAGGGTCCACGATCTTCCATTTGTTGGAAACACGGTTGATGATCGAGTGAGTCTCAGTAAACTTCGAGCTCCTTGACATTCCTTTCTAAGGCGGCTTCCAAACCCGGCCAATGCAAGCTTCGTACTCGCGACATTGTTCGTGGCGGGGAAATTCAACTTGAGGGCTATGGGCGTGTGCTCATCTTTCGGATCGACCGGTAGCATCCCGATGCCGTTTCCTCTTTTGTTAGCGGCTCCGTCAAAGAATAATTGCCATCGGTTTTCGGGCTCATTGCAAAGATCCCTTCATCAGGAATTGGGGTTCGGGCCCTCTGTCCTCATTCTTGGGGAAGTTTGCCGGAGTGGTCGACAATGCTTGACCCTTGATGGCCTTTACGGTCACATAGTTGATGTCGTATTACGCTAAGAAGAAGGACCACTTTGCTAGACGCATCGAGAGGGAAGGCTTATCAAAGATATACTTGATGGGGTCCATTTTTGAGACCAAATTCACGGGGTGGGCTTGCATATAATGCTTCAACTTGCCGACTACCCGGACCGATCCTGCACGGAGTCTTTTCACATCTTGAGTAATTGAGCTCACTTCCCTGCGGCTTCCGGCGACAAAGTAAATGGCGTTTTCTGCAGAGAGTCTTTCTTTTCTTGAGCAAGCATAGCCCCAAACTGCCGTATCGGTGACGGTGAGATAGAGCGAGAAGAGGTTTACGTCTATGTGGGGGCATAGCCTTTGGAGGATGTACCAAGTATGCCTTAATCGGGTCAAAAGCATCCTGGCATTCTTCGGTCCATTACGTGTCTACGTTCTTCTTCATGAGCTTGAAGATGGGCTCGCACATAGTGGTCAGCGGATTGTGGCTTGGCGATGTCTTTGCGGTTTTCCCATAAAGCTCTTGACTTACATGCAGGTTCGAGGTGGCCTCATATCCATAATGGCTTTGATCTTTTGGGGGTCAACTTCAATACCTCGCTCAGTGACCATATACCCAAGCACTTTTCCCCTTGTCACTCCGAAGGTGCATTTGGCGGGGTTTAGTCTCATGGAATGTTGTCTCGGCCTCTCAAAGAACTTCCGCGAGGTCAACAAAGTGCTGCCCATCCTCGCCTTTGGAGTGGATTATCATGTCGTCTACATAGACCTCAATCTCCTTGTGGATCATGTCATGGAAAAGCGCGGTCGCTGCCCTTTGGTAAGTAGCCCGGCGTTCTTAAGCCCAAATGGCATCCTTTGTATAACAGTAAGTTCCCACGGTGTGGTGAAGGGCATCTTTTCTTGGTCTTCCTCGGCCATCTTGATGCGGTTGTAGCACAAAGCCATCAACGAAGGATTTGACTTCGTAGTTGGCGGTGGAGTCCACCGGGATGTCTATGTTTGGCAAAGGGTAATCGTCCTTGGGGTGGCCTTGTTCGGATCTCGGAAATCCACACGGCGGACGCACCTTCCCATTGGCCTTGGTGACGGTCACAATATTGGATAGCCATGTCGGATATTCGATGACTACGATGAATCCTACCCGCAGTAGCTTCTCAATCTCTTCTTTGACCTGTAGAGACCACTCGGCTTGATCTTCCTCGGTTTACGCTGCGGCTTAGCATGCGGGTGCTAGAGGGATTACGTGCTCTACTATTGAAGCTGTCTAGCCCAGGCATATCCTGTATGACCATGCAAACACGTCGACGTATTCTGCGAAGCGGATCGATCGGTCTGTCCCGTTCAACCCCCCTGGAAGAAGTTTCCGATCTGTGTCTCTTTAGGTTCCTCGACGGTACCCAAGTTCACACTTGTCAAAACCTCCTCGGCGGCTTGGGCCCGGTTTTCCTCTTTTACGAAACACCTTAAAGATTTCTTTAATGTATTGTTCATTTAGTGTGTTTGCATCTTGTTCAAATGATTCATTATTAAGCTGTTGTTAAGTTTTGAGTTAATTTATCATTTGTTAAGTTGGCAATAAGAGGATACTCGAAAGATCTGTCATTTCATTCAAAATAAGGGGAAAGATGACATCGATTACATTTTGATAGTCCTCGGGCGTGAGGCCTTCGGATGACTCGGAAGGTGGAATTCAAAGATTCTGACTCGATTTGTATGGACAACGGGGTGTTTGACACGGCCAGGTTGAGAAGGACGGGGTACCAATCCAAGCTCCGCGATCATTTGATGTCGGGCGGCTATCGGTCTGAGAATGTCTCCCAATTCTTCAACGGCATCTCTGTCTTAGTTACCAAAGTGCGGGGATCAAAAGGATTTTCACCACCGTCTCCAATTACGGCAACTATCTCATCGTACGAGCTGAAGTCGATCAAATGCAGGATACGTGCTTCTTCATCAAACAAGCTGCAGCAAGCCCTACTCACTGTCTTCACTCTTGGCGGCTTCTATCTGGCTGATCTTCGGAAGGAGCTAACTCGAAGGCGGAGAAATCCATTACCCAGATGTTGACTCTTTGGCCCGTCTGAGTTCCCCTTGAAGACATACTCGTTACGAACGGTAGTGGTAGCCCCGGAATGTACGGCAAGTCAAGGAACATTCTTCGAACGGGATTGGTGGCCTTCCCTCATTTTCTCAAGATTTTCTAGAAGGGTTTTACGCAAGGAGATCGGTGATCACTTTTATCGTATTGCGTCCCGCCTTTTGTAAATTAATGGGTTAGGGATAAAGCGTAGGGATGAATCTGGACCCCTTTAGCTTTTACGCCATTCCGAGAATTCGGTTTGTACCCCAATGGTATACGGTAGTCTGTTCCTTTACATCGATGATGGTATTGTGACCACAAGTCTTCTACCCAATCCAAGTCCCGGAAGGTAACCCATTTTTCTCATCATTCTCATGGCGGGAGGGATTTTATCGGAAGTAGTGGTGAGGTCGGTGCAACATACTTGTGCTTTGGAAGGAGCTACGAGAGAATCCTGTCAATGCCAACCCTTCATCATCATGTTTGATTTCCAATATCGGGATATCTCAGTCTTTGGTTCCTTCTATCGTGACACTTGTCTCCGTAAATGGTGGTGATAGTGCCATCATTTGGTGAAATTTGGCCTTGGTGCAAAGTAGAGGCTACCCCATTTATCTGATGGATCCAAGGCCATCCCAGGAGAGCAGTAAATGAAATCGGAATATCGATCACTTGAAAATCAACGTCCATGACCTTTTTTCCGAACCACAGCTTGAGGGTAGCAATCCCCAAAACTAATCGTGCAGTGGAGTCATAAGCCTTAATAGTCTGACTAGAAGGCTTCAAATCTGTTGGTTTCAAGTCCAATAAGTCCATCATCTTGGGCGGCAAGACATTCATTGCAGACCCTCCATCGACTAATACCCGTGGCAATCGACGCTCCTCTAAGCTGAATTTGTGATGTAAAGAGGTTCGTTATGACTAGCCCCATACTTTGGCAGGTCCAAGTTAGTGAAGGTAATGATATTTCCGTAATGGATACTTCCAATCATTTGGACGACCTCATCTGGGGTGACATCTATGGGCACCATGGTCTTGGCCAAACTTTCTTCTAGCTTCAACTTATGAGGGTATGAAGAGGTTAACAGGGACCACAAGGAGATTTTGGCTTGGGTACACTTCAGGCGAGTCAACACTTTGGATCCTCTTTGTCGAGTCTGGTTTTCTACTTAGGCTTATAAGGCCTCTTATCTGTCTTTGACTCAGAGACGGCATTCCTTTTGTCACCCTTAGGCTGCTCAATACTCATCTGTCCCAGGCCGAGTCATCACATAGACATTAGATTTTCCCGGGTCATTATTCCCTCTTGGAGGATTACATTAGCTCTTTCAAAGTCGGAGCGGGCTCTTCTTTGGCGTATGGCCAATTCTGGCGATTAATCGATTAACGGCGCTCTGGAGGCATAGGCGCTTCTCGAACACGATCCCAAGTTAACGGCTTTCGACCTTCTCGGGGTTCGACTCTACGATTGGCTTAGCAATTGGTGGTTTCGGCTTTACCTTCTCCATTTAGAGCCTTCACGGTCTCATTCAAACTTTTCAAAGTCGGCATGCAACGGGAGTTATCACTTTCGGGGTTTGGAGCTTGGCGAATGGCTTTCTCATCCGGACCTAACAATTTTTTCAACGAGTGGGATCACATTCCTCATCAGCTTTGTCAAGCATGTCCCTTCTTTCTCTAGGGGGTCGGCCTTCGACGGCATCTTTGACGTTGGCCAAACATTTTACGAAGTGGGAAATTCCGTCGTCAATAAGGATTTACGCGGGGTCAAACCTCATGGCGGGTTTACGTTCTTTCTTGTCGGGAAGGTTTTACGGGCTTTTTGGCTTACGGGCTAACCACTCCTCTCTTGTTCCTTCCGGCACTTCGGCGTGTCTTCATCGGTATCACTGCAGTAACTCCCGTGGGAACTTTCGTCTTGACTTTGATGACCAATGAGGGCAAAAGCAGGTCGGGATACTTGATGCCATATAAGAGGTATCTTGGACTCCTCCTCTGACTTGGGAATTATCAAGAAAACATCATTGTCATCATGGGACATAAAGGGGACCAGGGTCGCCTCGAGACTTAAGACTCTTTCCAGGGCATCCATACACTCTTCTTCAGACCAGGTTTCAGGAGTGACTACTAACACCGTAATGAGTCTACTCTCACGATGAGAGTTTGGCTTCAGCGACGCTTACGTTTTCCAGATCAGCGGGTGGAGCCCACTTTCCTCTTTCAGCTAGGGCTTCTATTAAGTCTCTCCATTCACCGACCAAGTCTTTGTAAGGAGTATTGAACTCTAGGATGTAGGACTCATATGTTGCCTCATCTAAGCTAGCATCCTTTTCCTTTTCCGAGCCTTCACACAGGCTGCAAATACACTTTGAAGTGATTTCATCCCCTATTCCAGGTCTGTGGTTTTCTACCTCATCTTGCCCTTTGGGTTTCACTTCCGCTGACTCCAAGTCCATTCCTTCTCTTTGACTGTCATCATCACTGTAAATCCATCCATTCCTATTCTCATTTCCGACTGATTCTTCACTACCACTGTCTGAGAGATAGGCAAATTCACAGGCGTTGATGAAATTAGAGAGGTCAGGGTGGTACTCGGATTCCAGGGTGAGGAGATTTGGATTAGGCTGAAAGGAGGGAAAGAATCCCATGGGGGAATGCAAAGGCTGCAAGGGTGTCGGGACCCTGACGGCTTGGGATGTTGGGGAAGACTAAAAAGGGACAGTCTTTGGCAAAGGCTCATATGTGGATGGAGGAGGGGATTGGCTATAGGCTAGCTCTTCTTCCCTAGTCATGCAGTTACCCAAACCGGTGATGTTCTCTGTCGAATCGGACATTCGACTCTGCGGTGACCAAGGCGAGGATTACAGCGAGCGTACGAGAATCTGCGCTAACAAGTCGGCGGCCGGTGTTCTCACCCACTTCTTTCTCGGCTGCGGGAAAGGGATAGGAAAGGTTTAGACTCGGGGTAGGTGTTTAGGAGTGAAGGCTCGGGCAATATGCAAATTAGAATCTTCCAGTTTACTTAAAACAGTGTCGTTTATTAATATCTATTTGGTTGGAAAAGGGGATTTGCCCTTCTTTTTCGCAACTACTCTAGATCTGGATCGGTGGGTTCCGTCACTACGTCTATAAGCCCCTCGTATTCCACACGTATTTCGACCTCCCGGGGTGGGACGGCCACGGGCGAGGGTCCTATAGGGCACGCAGATCCCACCGACCGAGAGTAAAGAACGCTCCTAACGGGTCTAGCGGGTCATAGGAACTTCCAACGCACGAGCGATGCGGATTATAGTCAAGGCAATACCGGGAAAGTCTCGTCTTTCTGCCTTGATAGAATTTTGGCAGAATTTCGCTTGAGCGAATGACGTTTTGACTTTCGGTAATGTCCGAGAAGATAATAGGCATGGATCGGGCGGCGAAGCCGGATGACACGGTGTCACATTGAACTTCGTTGCATACGCGGGCGTGAGTCGAATTGAAGTCAATGCCGGGTCAAGATCTTGCCAATTTTTCCTTGTCGGAATTTTGGCAGAGCTTCGCTTGAGCGAAAGATCTTTTGATTTGTTGGCAAAGACTCGGTCTTGACTCTTACGCATTCCGTGCAGGTCAAGGTCAAAGTCAATGTCGGAGTCAAGATCTCGCCAATTTTTCCTTGTCGGAATTTTGGCAGAGTTCCGCTTGAGAGAAAATCTTGGCTTCCGTTATGAACTAAGGCTTGACCTTTACGGGGTATGCAAGCTGGGCTATATGACACGGACTAGACCAAAAACCAACCAAAAAGTCACGGTTTTGAAACGTGTGACACGGGTGTGCATTGGTCGACACGTTTGCCATGGGGAGGTTGGGATGATTCCGTGCGCGCCGGGAGCATCGTAAGGCTGTCCGTGGCTGCAGTGGAACCACCCTCGGGTTTGAAGGACGTGCGTGCAAAGTGTACGGGATATATCGGGTGCGCGTAGTGTGCGGTCTCCTAAAAATGTTCCTTTTTGAGTTAAAACAAAGATTTTCGAAATGTGTTTTAAAGGAATGATTTTCGGGACGGGGAGAATGCAACACGTAAGCACGTAAATTTTAAGGAGCCCGATCGAGTCATGGAGCCGAGTAGCCCCAAGGCTGCTAGGGCGCCCAGATTAACCATGATTTTTCCTGGTGGAATTGCCACGGAGGTCGCCCGGTCGAGAATCCAAGGAGGATTGAGCCATACGGCGCATGGATCAATTTTCCGGGTTCCACTCCTTTGCTATTTTCGGGTTGTTTCCCATTCAAAGTATGCACAGATTCCAAGATGCAAATGATGCAATGCAAGGTAAAGAAAGCAAGCACGATTAATGAAATCAGCGACGGGAGTCTAACCCGCTCAAAGGGAAAAGCTTTCTTTTATTTTTTTTTCAAAAAATTTTTTTCGAAAAGGGATACTGGTACGTGGGATTGTTAAACCACCGGTTATCCCAACTCCCACATCAGGGAGTGTACAGGAAGGGTAAGTGGTTTCCACCTATATACCGAGTATCGATTTTGTTTTGAAAATAAAAGCTTTTCTCCTTTGGGATATCCCCAGCAGAGTCGCCAAACTGTGAATGTGTGCCCCAAATTTTTTTGTTTATTTTTGGAAATTCACGCGAGTTTGAAGACATCCGGTTTAATTTGAAAAACGGAGTCGCCACGCCATTTTGATTACCTCAAAACTTTGAAAAAAGGGTTTTATGGGTTCGGAGGTTAAGTTACCCCTTGGGAAGAACGGATCGTCGTTCACCCAAGGTGGCTTGCTTGAGCAAGTCTCCCAAGATTCCATTAATCGTGCTTGCTTGCGTGCTTTCTTGTGTGCATGCGTTTGAAAATAAAAGGGAATGTCCCAAGTCATCTTCCGGACGTACAAACCATTTGTTGGTTGTCGCTCGGGATTTCTTGGATTTTATGTATTCGGGATTATGATCCCGTCCTCATCTTGGACTTGTGATCATCGCATTTTTGGACCTTGGGACTTGCGTGATCGAGAGAATGACTCCCTTTATAGTCAAAGATGAGGTTCTTTAGAAAAGGAGGGTCCTTAGCCCATCAATCCTACACTTTAAGACGGTCGAGCTCATATAGATGCTTCATACTCATCTTAAGTGATAATCGGAGATATAGGGTTCAAGGTTGTCCCTTTCTAAAGAAATTATGAAACCTTTATGGAAGGAACGATGTAAAGATAGGATATTTTACACCGGTCCGTTCCGAGGTTGCTAATGGGGGCATGGGGGGAATGTATGTAAAAATGACATTTTTAATGAAAATATGACATTTTTGGGTTGCAAAGGATGCATTTGAGTAAAAGAACTGATCTTTATTTGCAAATGATGCATAAAGACATGATTTTTATTTATGCAAATGATGCATTTTTGTGAAGAAATGGGTATTTGAATATGCAAAGGATGCATGAAGATTGATGTTTTTATGTAAAAATGGGGGTTTTAGGTGCAAAGGATGCACCTTTGATTCAAAAGATTACATTTTTAATGGCAAAGGATGCCTAATGCATGCAAAGGGGGAAAGGGGGTATAAAGATATGATCTTTAATCTACCAAGTCCCAAGCAAGATAATAGCTATGTATGAAATGCAATGAGCAATTATAATCACATAGGGCAATTAGGATGCAAGGTTAGGGTGTACGAGGTTACCAATGGCTTCCTCTTCTTCTTTGGACAGAGCTAGGAGGAGGACTTGATCTTGGGATCTTCAAGGAGGAGGGAGGTAGCTTCTTGGCCTTCTTCTTCACCTTCTTGGACTTCCAACAGCTCTTGGGAGGATTTTCTTCGTATTATGAGAGTATTATGCTTTTTGTTGATGATCTAAATGGGTAGAGGAGGGCTCTATTTATAGGCAGTCTGGATAAGGCTAATGAAGCCGTGCGGCCAGAGACCTTGAGCTAATGCAGCCGTGCGGCATTATCCCTTGTGACTCAGCATTTCTAGAAACATGCAAGGTGGCAAATTCTAGAACTTTCCTCCCAATTAAGAAAAATGTGTTTCTTAATTGGGAAGCTTCCCTTTCAGTCCCTAATTAATTTGGAACAGTTCCGGAATATTTCCGGAACACTAGGAAGGTCCGGGGAATTACCGGAAAACTTACCGAAATTGCCAGAAAATTTAACCGGAAGGCATGAGCCAGATTTGGGTACTTACACCTGCATCAGTACCGGATTTTCTACCCAAGGTCAGTTCGGATGTCAATCGGCACAGTTTGGCCCACAGAATCCAAGTGTTCAGTTTAATGGTTACGATATGTACGGGAATAGGATTCCCAGTTCAGTCAGTTTATTGGACAACAATATCAGCATCCCCAGTACTTTCGGTCTTCCCTCGGCTGCCTTGCCTATCAGATCTACTCCAGAATTTCCTGTGTCATCTTCGACTGTGGCTCCTGCTATTCCCCAGATTCCGGGTTTGACTCCGGAAGTGACAACTTTGTTAAGGCAGATGCAACAACAAATTGATAGATTGACTGTGGGTTCCAGTGGCCTCAAAGTGGTTGACCCGGCTCAAGTAACACCTCTTCCCCATAAGTTCAAGATTCCAAAGATGGATTTTGACGGCACGGACTGCCCAAAGACTCACATAGATACCTACGTCATGACGATGGGGGCGATGGGTTGCACGCCCGAGTTTATGACTTCTCACTTTCATCTGACTCTAAAAGGCCCGATGCTCACTTAGTTTTTGGCCTTAAAGCAAGAATGCCGCTCCACCTGGAGCCAAATCACCGAGACTTTCTTGGAGAAATATAGAGGAAACCTAGAGTGGCGTACTACCCGAGACGATCTAGTGGGCACCATTCAGAAAAATGATGAGTCGATCACGGAGTTTTATAAGAGGTGGAATGCCAAACTCAACGAGCTGTCGGAACCAATTCCCCTTCAAGATCAGAAAGATATTTTCCTGTCATGTGTGAAACCTGTGTTAAGGAAGGCCATTGGAAAGGGATGGTACCCAGATCTAAGAGAAATGGTTGGAATGGGCGCTCGGAGCGAGAACAGGCTCTTTAACCTTGCTCCGAATACAAACGCTGGCAGTAGTAGTGGAGCTGGAGGATTCCGGTATCGGGCACCCAACCCAATCTCTGCCATGGCGCCGAAAGGAAGAGAATTGGTCAAGGATAATAGCATCAACAATCTGCAAAGGGGAGGTAGTAATGGACAGAATGGGGGAAGATTCCAACCCAGACCGCAACCGAGGTTCGACGACTTGGGCATGTCCACAGAGGAAGTCTTCAATGGCCTACTTCGGACCGGCATGATTAAGCCGCTGGACAACTACAGCCTGTCAACCCTAATCCCAATCTCGACACAAGCAAATATTTCCGATTTCATCAGTACCCGGGGCACACCACCAATACACGTGTCACTCTCAAGAAGATTATCCAAGGTCTTGTTGACGATAAGAAGATCTAAAAGTATCCTCGCCCCAACGTCGTCAGCAACCCTCTGCCCAGCTGTAGACACCCCATTCTGAACACATCGGAACATACTTATACCACTCTAAGTCTCGCTTTGAGTCAAGAAGTAGAAATCCACCATTTCGTCATGTTTCGTTAAGTTTTGACTAACTACCGTTAGTTTGGGACTAAACTGCATACGAGATAACGAGGAAAGGACAAAAACTGTCCACAGGAGCAATATCTCGCCGCGAGATGGCGTGTCTCGCGCGAGATATCTCCCTCTCGCAGATGCGTGCGACGCTTCCCTCGTCGATTTCAACCTCTTTCCGGGATAAAACTTTATCTCTCCGGTCAACCAATGGGAGAGGAGGTCTAGAACCATCTGATAGGGTTTTAACTCTCCACTTCTTCATATCCAACCTCTATAAATACTTGGTGACTTCCAGGGATCGGAGGTCGGAGGTCGAAAATCCCAAACCGCGAATTTACACAACACACACACATTTTGTCGTTTTCTTTCCCTGAAAGAATCCCTCAAAATCACCCTAAAACTCACCTCATAGTTTGTTTGTCAACCTTGTTGATAAACAAGCATCACCCTCCAAATCAAGGACCAAGGCGAAGCTCTGTCCGTGTGAAGGGTCGACTCTAAACTTGAGTCGAAACTCTGCCCAAATCACCTCACGCAAGGTAATCCCTAATCTTCCTTCTAATTGATTGTTAGAGTGGTATAAGTCCATAGAATCTAGGATCGGCCTAGAGCCTCTCCAAATCATGGAGACGGTCTCGAAGCAATCGATTCTACATTCCGTTTGACCTCGTCAAATGGATCTTTATTTGTAGTATTTGGATTCGTTTTTTACTTCTTCTTTTGAAAAACCTCTCTTTTCTTTAGCAAGACCGATCTCCGGATTGGGTGAAATGGATGCCTTCTAAACCTACCCATTTCATAACCTAAGCCCCGAACTCAAATCTCTTTCAAATGGTTTTTCTATGTTTCCAATCAAATAATATAGGTGGCGACTCATAAAAATAAAAAGGAATCAGAATTTCTTTCTCACAACGCTACAGTGGCGACTCCGCTGGGGACTGAAAATTAAGAGGCTTAAACTTGCGTCAAAATTAAAAGAGAGGTTTTCAAAAAAAATTTGTAAATTCGAATGTTCTGCTCTCAGATGAGGCATATCTCGCACGAGATATCATATCTCGCGCGAGATATCGCCTCGGCAATCTGGTTGTTTTCTGGTTTCTCCCGTTCATCTCATAGTCCAAAACGAGAGCCGAACATGCAAGGGGGATCCCAGAATTCATTATCTGCAGAGTTCCTGCATCTTAAGGCCTCCCTTAAGGTGTAGAACTCGAACCTTTGTTTCCTTTAAATAATTGATTATTATTTATGAACTGCGTGCGATTGGGTTTTATTTAATTAAAGACCGGTCCATTGGGGATTCGGGAGTTGTAAATTAAATTATTTATCTCTCTTTATCTCTCTTTATGTGGAACTACGACGGCCTGAGTCTTCCTAGATTGGGAGAAACGTAGGCAACCACTTGGTGCGGCCACTATTTGTTTTCTCTTTTGATTTTCAAAAAAACTTCCTATTTTACTCTATCACATAGATTGACTATCACACACGCGCACATCATACTATAACTGTCATTGCACTGCATACCCTCTATACACCCGGGACCCACACTAAGAACGGATGACGGTAACCACCCAGTCGCCGGTCACTCCGAAGTTGGACAATCCCACTCCGCATATTCAATCCACTTAGATTGTCATATCGCGGGAGCCTAGCCTTCCACCCCGCATCGCCACATTCTCATGTAGATTGACTTTTTAGGATCACTCCGTGACCGGTCGGTTTTGACTCGGTGATCTTTTCTTGTTTTTGATCAAAACAAAGCCATATAAAATTGACAATAAGAAAGGATTCGGAAAAAGTCCCTTCGGAAAAAGTCCCTTCGGAAAAAGTCCCTTTGGAAAAAAGTCCCTTCGGATGTCCCTTCAAGAAAAATGTGCATATAATCCTTCAAAAAACAATCTTACATGGCTTTGTTTTACAAAAATCGGATTGATTGCTTAGTCGTTAGGTTCTGATAAAGGCCTTAGAAACCCCTCAAAACGAACTTTCCGTTCCGACCAAAAATTAGGGCTAAATAAAAATTGACTTTTCGTGTGATTATCTCGCGCGGGATTACTTATCTCGCACGAGATAATGCTTCTGTTTGCTGAATTTGAGCCTGAGCCATTTAAGCCTGCTTCCGACTCGTTGGGGCTAGATCCTGATATCTGCATATCTTCCGTCGCCCGAAGCTACTCAACTCCAAGACTCCCAACACAATGTCTGACATCAACAACATTCCGGGAAATGAGACCCTGTCCGAAAACAACCACAAACTTCTGGAAGAAGCCAATGATCGCCTAGAAGTGCAAGCTTCCCAAATCCACACTCTCGTGGAAGAAATTCAAGAGCTTAGGGCTGCACTAGCCAACAAAGAAAAGAAGAAGAAAAATGATTCTTCCTCCGGAGAAGAGGAGTCATACACCAAAAGGGCCAAGGGTCGCCGCAAAAGCAAAGGCAAGAAAAAGAGGTACGAGTCTAGCTCATCATCTTCCTCATCCGACAATGAAAGCTACACATCCAAGAAAGAAAGCAAGGGGGAAAGCAAGAATGAACCCCTTACCATGGCCATGCTAGAAAAGAAACTTGCATCCCTTGATGTGAGTAAGGGAGACTCGCTCTCTATTGATTACGATACCCTTCGTCAGTCTATGTCAAAGCTTCCTAGAAAGTACAAGACACCCGACATTGCAAAATTCAATGGCACCACCTGTCCCAAATCACATTTGGAGACCTACTCTTGGGCCATGCTACCTATGGGTGTTGATGACAACCTATTAGCCCAATGCTTTCCACAAACTCTCGATGGTGCTGCTAGAGATTGGTATATGACCCTCCCACTCTCAACAAGACTAGACTGGCCACTTGCTAGTTGTACCTTCCAAAAGCAATATGAGGACAACTCCACTTATCGCACCACTAGAAGGGATCTTGAGCAAACCAAGCAGCTTCCAAACGAATCCTTCACAGATTTTGTTAAAAGGTGGAGAACCAAGCTAACCGAAATTGTTGATAGGCCCAGCCTAGACGAGCAAATTCACATCCGCATACAGTGCCTTAGAGAGGAATATCAAGACAAGCTAGCCGGCAACTACTTTCCTAGCTTCGCCGAACTTCACAAGTCGGGCATACGGTTAGATGACCTCATCAAACAGAAAAGGGAAGCCAAGAAAGAAAGTGGATTCCGTTACAACAAGAGCTCTTCTTCCTCCTCCAATCCCAAGGATGCATCTGTCAATGCCATTGTCTTCAATCATCCCGGAAATGGTAAGTACTCTGCGGTACCTCCACCACAAAAGAAGAAGAAAGATAGGCATTATGACAAGCTTGAAGGAATCACCCAAGAAGAACTCTTCGAAGTGCTTGTCAAGAACGGGAAAATCAAACCAAGAGAAGGTGGACCTCCAAAGAAAGATCTTCCTGCCAACCATGCTCATCACCTCTTCTGCAAGTACCACAACTTCACCGGTCACGACACCAACTCTTGCTTCCACTTGAAAGACGTCATCCAAGATTTGTTTGACGATAAAGAGATAGGGTTACCAAATGTTGTTACTAATCCTTTGCCAAACAATGAGGTCAATTTAATAGAGATAGAAAGTAACTTCGAGGACCCTACTCGCCTAGCCACAATTGTGGACGAGAGCCCTCTTGAATTTAATGAATCTTCTTTCTCGTTATATGATGTCTTGGGAGGAAATCTTAGAACAAAAGGGAAAAGGGTCTAAAACAGTCAACCTACTCACACGATCCGGTCGTGTGATCACCAACAAAGACCCAAGGGATGAAAATCCTCCAAAACAAGCTAAAACCTCATCGCCAAGTGAACCGGAGGACCCTCTCTTAACTCAATTGAAAAAGACACAAGCAAATATCTCGGTTTGGGATCTCATAGGAGCATCTCACAAGCACCGTGAGATGTTGAAAAAGGCATTGGCTCAAATGACCATTTCCTCGTAAGCAACACCCGAAGAGCTCACTCAAATGATTGGCCAAGTGCGCTTGGCAACGTCATCACTTTCACCGACTTGGACCTCCCATCCTATGGGAACAATCATCATGAGGCCCTTTACATAACCGCTAAGGTGAATGGGTACCGAATGCCACGCATTTTGGTCGACAACGGTTCTCGCAATCAATGTCCTCCCGAAGAAAGCCTTATCATCATTAGGCCTCACCCACAAAGACCTCAAGCCATCCGGGCATACCGTAAGGGGGTACGATTGTACCGCTAGAACCGCTCCGGGATCGCTTGTAATACCCGTAGAAATGGGGCAAGTCACTATGAGCATCGAATTTCAAGTCATCGACATCCCGCATCCTTCAACTTGCCGCTTGGTCGCCCTTGGCTACACGACATAGGGGGTGTGCCCTCCTCCCCGCACTAATGCATCAAGTTCGTACACAACAACACGATAGTCACCATACACGGAGAGATGGTCACCGCTAGTCCTATCCTCGAAGTACAACATAGCACTTCGATTTCCTGCTCAAAGGGTTTTGAGATCGAGAAAGAAAGCACCGTGAATGTCATAGACACTTACAACGAGAACGACTACTCAAAGGCACTTAGGTTTTCCGGAAGCCTTCCCGTCCTGGAGAATGATGCTAGCAAAAGGGTACTTTCCTGGATTGGGGCTTGGAAAGCACTTACAAGGAATAACGGAACCACCACCGGTCCCCCGCCTCACACAAAGCATGGACTAGGATACGACATCTCCATCCACGATGAAGATGACATAGAAGAGTGGGGCTTCACTCAAATCAAGTGGGAAGGAACCTCGTACAAAGGCCGCAACGACCAAAAGTCCAAGGATTGCAACCTCAAACCATATCGAAGGACACTCAATGGCTACTTTGTTCGAGAAGGGGAAAGTATTCCCTACTTTATCTTTTCGTAACCATGGACTCGATGATAAAGGAAAGCGCCAACCGGGCTTTGAAATCTTCAACGATCGCGATGCTCCTCCGTATGAAATGTAATCCGTCCCACCGATCCCTAATGATTTGTGGGGCACGAAGGCGTAAAATGACAAGCGAATGGGACTTTGTGTTGGGAGAAGACATGCCGCGACAGCTTCCAAGACTCCGTGCCGGTTAGAAGACAAACCAGATTCATGCAATATCCAAGGGGGACGCTCCAACTACCGACTACACAAGACTAATACGTAAATGTGATGAGCCAATTCTAAACCGGCACGTCACCGGAGGACCAGCTTGTTGATAAAGACTTCATGATCAAAGAGCTTGGTTGCACTCCCCACCCTCGCAGAAGATAGGCCCTACAACTTTTACATTAGAAGTGTGCTCCACCTCCGATGAACTCACTCAAGAGGAAATCGAGGCGGTGGCCGAACATGTATTCCCTTACTTCCTTAATGAAAACTTTGATCTTTCCGAGTACCCCGAGATTGCTAACATCGTAAATGATGAATTAACTAATAATAATCAATATAACGAACACGTTAATAATGAATCATACGATGAGATAGATCAAGATAACGAACAAATCTTAAAAGAATTAGCTAAGCAAGTAGGTCGTCAGGAAAGAATGGCCCCGTTGACAACGAGGAAATGCAAACGGTTAATCTTGGGACGACGGAAGACCCTGTGAGAAACAAAGATCGGCAAACCTTCTTCAAGGGGGAAGACAGAGAAACCTTGACCCAGCTCCTCGTAGAATATGTCGACGTATTCGCTTGGTCCTACAAAGATATGCCTGGGTTGAATCGCCGCTTGTAGAACACAAGATACCACCGCTACCCAACGCCAAGCCGCCAAGCGTAAACTACGCAGAATCAAGCCTAATGGTCAATGCAAGTGAAAGAAGAAATCATGAAACTCTTGAATGTAGGGTTCATCAAAGTGATTGAATATCCGAATGGTTAGCAAACACGGTGCAAGTAGCCAAGTCGAACGGGAAAATACGAGTCCGTGTTGATTTCGTAGACTTGAACAAGGCATCCCCTAAAGATGACTTCCCGCTACCAAACATAGACATGTTGGTCGATGCCACAAAGAAAGATACGAGGTCCGCTCATTCGTCGACGGGTTCGCAGTGGTATAACCAAATCCTCATGGCGTAAGAGGACCAAAGACAAAACAAAGATTCACCACACCTCGGGAACGTTCGCTACACGGCCATGCCGTTTGGCCTCAAGAACGCCGGGGCTACCTATCGTAGAGCAGCCACGACACTATTCCACGACATGATCCATAAAGAAATAGAGGTGTATGTGGACGACATGATTATCCACTCGAAGGGGACAGATGGCCAACACTTCGTAGATCTCGTAAAATTCTTCAATCGACCGAGACAAAGACAAAATGAGACTCAACCCCGCCAAATGCTCATTCGGAGTAGTCAAAGGGAAAGTCTTGGGATACATGGTCACGTAACGCGGCATAGAAGCGTATCCCGCCAAGATAAAGGCCATTACGTACATGCCTCCACCCAGACACGTAAAGAAGTAAAGGGATTCATGGGCAGATTTCCAATATATCGCCGATTCATTAATCAACCGACTACAATGTGCGACCCCATCTTTAAGCCGCTTAAGAAAAACGCACCTCAAGAGTGGACCGAAGAATGTCAAGAAGCATTCGAGGAAGTTAAGCACTACTTGACTTCCCCACCTATCCCGGTTCCACCACACAAGGAGAAGCCCTTGAAGTTGTACCTCACGATCACGTACAACGCATTAGGGGCTATGCTTGCTCAAGAACAAACCTTCGCACACGTAAAATGCCATCTACTTTGTCACCGCAGATTCCAAGGCAGTGAAATCAACTACTCTCCACTCGACAAGTCATGCGCCGCTCTCGTCTGGGTATCACAAAGGCTAAAGCACTATATGGAAGCCTTTCCACCGTCTCATCGCAAAGATGGATCCACCGAAATATATCCTAGACAAATCAAATTTGTCTTCGAGACTAGCCAAATGGTACTTCATGCTCGCGGGTATGATATCACTTACGTCACTCGAAATCCGTCGAGGGAGTGTATTCGCAGATCGCTTGGCCGAATTTCCTTGCGACGAAGTGAAGGGGGAAGACCCGCGATTCCCCGATGAGGACATCCTAAGCATAGAAGAAAATAAGTGGCAATTATTTTTCGATGGCGCAGCCAACAAGAGAGGGTTTGGCATCGGAATGTTATTGGTAGACCCTAACGACATCTACACTCCACTAGCAAGACGCCTTGACTTTGACGCCACCAACAATACCGCAGTATCACGAGGCTTGCATAGCGGGGCTTGAGGCAGCCCTAGAACGCAACGTGACCGAACTCGAGGTATTCGGGGATTCCCAATTGATCATCAATCGACATTGAAGAAGTGGAGGGTCCAAGATCCAACCCTTCAAAGATACAAAGGCCCACCTCCAAGAATTGGCGCAACAATTTCAAGATGTCTCATTCCACTATCTCCCCGTAGACAAAAATCGGTTTGCGGACGCATTAGCCACACTTGCTTCTTTGGTCGAAATCCCTAAAGGAAAAGCAAGCTTAAACCCTTCAAGATAACACGGCGTGCAACTCCCGCATACCGCGCCGTTATAGATCTTCACGATCGCAAAGACAAATGGTTATCCAAAGGTGCCGCCGTTGAAAACTCCGAAGGGAAACCATGGTACCACGACATTTGGTATTTCATCCTAGATGGAACCATACCACCCGAGATGCACTCGAAGACTCGCATCGCCCTTAAGAGGTTGGCCGCCAATTACGTCATCACCGCCGGCCGTCTATTCAAGAAACATTCCCAAGGAAACCTCCTTTGCGCCACCGAGGAAGAGGCCCAGAAATAATGGACCATGTTCATCAAGGCATATGTGGAACCCACATGAGCGGAAACATGCTCGCCAAAAAGATCATCGACAAGGGTACTTTGGCCGACCATGGAAGCCGACCGTACCAAAATGGTCAAGAAGTGCCACAAGTGTCGATACACGCCAATCTTCAAAGATGCACCGCCTTCCTTTGCTGTACCCAATGACTTCACCTTGGCCGTTCTCTACATGGGGAATAGACGTGATTGGAAAGATCACACCCGCAGGAGCCAACGGACATCAAGCTGGCCCTAGTAGCCATCGACTATTTCACTAAATGGGTCGAGGCCGCCTCCTACAAAGTTCTCAATGCCGTAAAGGCTGCGTAATTCATCAAGCACAACATCATCTGCCGATATGGGGTTCCACAAGAGATGATATCCGATAATGGGTCACACTTCGAAAAGGAAACCGATCGCCATACCGACCGAGTACAAAATCACGAGACACAAGTCATCTCCTTATAGGCCTCAAACAAACCGAGCAGCTTGAAGCCGCGAACAAAACAATCGAGACTATCATCGAAAACGGCAAGCCACTGGAAAAGACTGCCCGACAAGCTACCATTCACACTATGGGGTACCGCACTTCCGCTCCGAACAGCCACAGGAGAAACTCCCTACGCCCTCACATTCGGGATGGAGGCCGTCTTACCGATAGAATTGGAAATACCATCACTAAGGGTTCTCCTAGAAAACCAAGTGAATGAAGTCGACCGGCTAGAAAGCGATACGAAGAGCTAGCCCTGTTGGACGAAAGAAGGTTGAAAGCGGCCGAACACACTCAAGCTTACCAAAGAAGAATGGCAAGAGCTTTCAACAAAAAGGTCAAGACAAAGAACATCAGAGTAGGCGACTGTGCTCCGTGAGCATCGTCCCGACCTTTCAACCCGTTAGGCAAGTGGGGACCAAGATGGATAGGACCCTACATTGTGAAGAAGATATTCTCTCGGGGGAGCCCTTCACCGGGTAGACTTAGACGGAGATCAACTACCGGCCGGCCAACATGGACAAGCTCAAGAAGTACTTCGCGTGACTTGGCCTCCTTAAGAACAAATCGCTCGCTAGGTTGAAAATCCCGAAAGGACGACCTAGGCAAAAATTAGAGCTAGCACAAGAAAAGAAGCCCGCTAGATTGAAAACCCGAAGGGGCGGTCTAGGCAAAAGAAAGGGTGTGCATAAAAAAAAAAAAAAAAAAAAAGGGGCCTTATCTCGCGCGAGATTACTCCACTACCGGAGCCATATTTTGTCCTTTTCTCAAAAATGAACTACGCTGACCCGAGCCTCTTGTTTAATTGCCGTAAAAGAGGAACGTAGCAAATTTCTTCTGGTTCTGGTCTAATCAAATAAATAAATCAAAGTTGTCCCTTTTATTAATCGAATGCGTTTCATTAATGACAATAGGGAAATCCTAACCACAACGACTAATTTGCTAAGCTAACAAACTTGAAAAATAATACTAATAAAGCGTAAACAATTGATCTATCAAAGCAATCTCGTACTCCTAAAGATCTAGCCTTTCATTAACTTGGTTGGCCGGGCGGACATGGTCTCCACCGTCGCCGTGATCCTCCTTGCGCTTTGAGCCTCTCAAAGCGTAACATCCTCGAGACGGTCAAAAATGTGAGTCGAGACGATTAAAGACAGATTCCGACAATCTCTTGAAGACATGAGGCCTATCCAAAGCTTGCGTCTTTCCAGCATTCCCTTGCCTCGCCTCTCGTACCAATCCCCATCAAGAAAATCCCGAGTTGGATCAGCCGCACATTAGCAGGATCGACCGAGCCTCGCTCCTTCGCAAGATACCGCTAGCTACAAAAGAATCTCTTAGCAAGGAAAGCCGCAAATCATCAATCTTCTCTCGCACTAGGATGACCTGCATGGAGGAACCAATCCAAATATTTGTCGACAGAAGATGCTTGCATTAAAAGTCCGAAGGTTCGACCAACGGTCCCGATTAGTTCCTTCACCCCATGCTTGAGCTAGCACTGCGCAAACTCTACACCAATATAAGACACTACACGAGAAGCTCCTTCGAAAAGATAAGTGTCCCGCCGTCGACCAAACCGACTGAGCACCCGCTGGGAAAGTAAAAGGAGGAATCTCGCAAACCCGGAAGAACAACCCCGTCAAAACCCTTGGTATTGGCAACATACTTGTTCAACCTCCAATAAGGTGGACACCAGAGAATATCGGCGCTTCGGCCTCGCAATCAACTTCAGCCCATTCATCCGCCGAAAGATCTTTGATCAACAACTTTCGCGTATGATATGTAAAAGGAGAATATTCCAACGGGGACCTATCAACTTGAGATGCTCCCTAAGCCAAATAGTCAACCGTGAGGGGACTCCCTTGAGTCATGACGCCGCTCCTATGCAGCTCATCAAGACCATGAAGGGTCTCACCCAAGATTAGCGGAATAATGTTCCTAGAACGTTTCCTAGCCTCGCGTAACAACTTCCACCACTGGGAATCGACCAAGCCGTCCCCGCACGTAAAACAAAACATCTCCGAAAAGAGAAAGAGCTGTAAAGTTCCGCTTATGGACATGAAAAGCATCATCATCGTAATCACCGCCGAAGCGTCCCTAAAAGAAGAGCAATCAACCCACTTGCGGTGAACCAACCCATAGCAAGTATCAAGGGGGATCCCTAACAATTCGTTCAAAGCCTCCGAATGATTCCTATGATACTTAGGAACAACAATCTTACCACCAAAGGCATATCCAAGATAATGGCGAATTCCTCCACATTAGGCACCATCTCATTCAAAGAAAAATTGAAAAGATGAATAGAGGGATCCCAAAATCGAGCAAAGACTCCCGCAATAACTTCCAATCCGGTTGGAGGTTCTTCAAAGTGAAAAGAATTCTAAATCCGAATTCGCGATAAACTTATTGCGAGACCGGTTGCGAAACGACCTTACAAAATCCCTTGATGCTTGCTTGAAAGATGCAATCACTTCAGAGGACAAAGAAAAATCATCGACAATCATGGACGCTGGGGCAATCTCCTTCGAAGCCATGGATCACGTGGTTGAAGAAGAAGACAAGAGTTTCACCCTAACAGGATATCTCTAGAGTTTGAAAGGCTAGAATGAGTTATCCGGCCGGACTACAGGTGATTTTATAGGGAAAACCGTCAAAATCCCGTTCGAAAAAGGAAGAGATTTCTCGGGTAGCGTGTCTCGTGCGAGACACCTTATCTCGCGCGAGATATCCCTACGGCAAAGTAACAGCAGTTCTACTCAAACAGTAATCTAGCCCCGACTTGACGAAGCAAGTCTCGAAAAACCCGCGTGTACAGTTCATAACATGCAATAAAACACCATACTCAGGCTCAAAATTGCGGCCTAACGGCCATTCCATTTCCGAAAAGCACATGGAAAGTCGAGAAAGTTAATTAACTAACTCATTAGACCTAGGATTAGGGATTAAGAAAAACCATTGTTTGTGCTACCTACGTGTTCCTAACAAAAATTTAAAAGAAAAAAAAAAAATTGTCTGGGCCCACACGGCCAATATGTACAAATCATCAGATAAAGAGAGAAAAGAGGGAGGGGATCACGCCATCAAGTCGCTCGAGCCGCCAGCACCTCCGCCATCACCACCATGGGGGCTACCATCCCTCCTCGACCTCTTGGCTCCGCAAGTAGGGGTCATAGCCGAGGCCACCGTCGAGGCCGCCGAAGAAGCCTTCTCGGGAACAGCCTCTCGGATGTGTCCGACACCAAAGCCATCAACCCAGCCATCTTGGTCGCTCCACGGTTGTAATCGGCCGCGGATATGGTGACCTCGACAATCAAAGAAAAGAAGATGCTCGATGAAGTCTGACATATACACTTATATGGACGAATACGAGAGACAATACAGACAGAAACATACCGAAGAGACATCAGCCGGGAGGCGGTAACCCTCGGGAATCTGATCAGGAGACGGGATGTGCCCCATCATCGGCATGCTCCCCATCATATACGTGTAGCTCAAAGGGCCGTAGTCTGGGGCAAAAGGCAGAGAACCTAAGAGCCTCGAGAGGAAGTGCTAGGGGTCGAAGAACCCGAAGCGTGCGCAGAGGTGGAGCCACGAGCATGTGATTGCCTATGCCCCACCATGAGGGGACCCATCAACCGAGGCCGAAACTCCGCATAAGAAGCCCCGGGGATCACGCAAGCCGTCGCCACATCCCCTACCAAAAGACTAGCATAATCATCCTCCGGAATAGAGTGGGTGGGATACATCGACCTCGGCGGATCCGCCTGGCACCCCCGTATGATAGTCTACCCCGCCATGCCGAGGGAAGACCCGCTCACCGAGATACATGGTATCTCCCTCCAAAGATGCCAGCATCCTCTCGCATCCCGTGGCATCCCAAGCTCGATGCACCTCCAGCCTCTAACAAAGTCCAAGGATATAGGCCCACCTCTCGTACTCAAAGGTGTCCAAAGATGGCCCGCGCCTCCGCCACCGTCAAAGTCCAATCCCGGTCCTCCTCCTCATCAACGGTCCGATTCGGGTGGCTCCACCTCCCGATATCCGGAAACAAAGGGGCCCGACTCTCCAACTCAAACCTATACAGCCCAAGGACAGTAGTAGCCCCATATCTCGCACAAGAAAACAATGTAATGTATTCAAGAGGGAAACACGGATAGAGCATACGTACGTAAAATGTAAAATGTAATCAAAGAGCATACCTCCTGTGCATAAGAATACCCCGACAGAGTATCCTTGGTGTGCCTACACGCCTCATCCATGGCGCGTAGCAGAAGGCCGCCCCGCCGAGCCCCAATCATAGCCACTCACTTCATCCAGATCAACCAACAAACGTAATAGAGAAAGACGAGCCGTAGAAGAATGGTTCGCAAAGAGGGTCTCGTAAAGGATATACCAGAGGGCACCTCACCAATCGATCCGTGATCGCATTTGGCTTCTCAAAGATAATCATCAATCCGACGCCGAGGGGTGTCAACTCAAAGAAGAAATCCCTTAACCTTGTTAGGGACGAAACCAATCAACCGCTCCACGCCGCCGGGACCCGCAGCTTGAAATTCGGAAACTTCGGCAGGGGATCGCCAATGAACTCTAGTCCCGTGATGGCCGAAAGTCGGGCCTGGTCATAGTCGCTTCCCGAAGCGCAAATGGACCGTGTGGGTAGTGTCCCACCACCTTTCCCCGGATAGCCTCAAGAACTTGGGGAGTCCTCCTTATCCCCCGAAGATTGTCAATGAAAGTCAACAAACCCGTTTGGGCCACTCCTAGCTCGGACGCCTTCAAGATCCTTGATCTTGTCCCAAACCGCCTTAGCCATTTTCTGACTCCTGACAGTTCTTAATTGGCTTATACGATCGCAAAACAGAGGAAAAACAGAGAGGGCAACATTAGAAATCATTCCATGTCAAGAAATCAATGAAATAGAAGAAATTTTTCATTGGGGCATTTCATCGAACACTTGGCGTGCGTACAAGAAAAGCTTTCTGCCCCAAGGATGCCATTCATGATCCGAATCAACCTCTCCTACAATCCATGATATGTAGGAGGCTCATACATACACAATGCAACAACAAACATCCAAAGAAAATGCACAAAATCAAAGCATGCAAGGGGAACCTAGTTCTAAACACAAACATGAACAAAGGCCATTGAGGGAATTTTGAATTCAAGGGAAAGGGATTCAAGATCAATGCAATACAAGAAACAAGAGGTGAAGATAGAGTTCTTACCAAGCCCTCCCGAATGACAAAGGGAGATATGCGCGTTCCTATCAAAGGTAAGATCATCGCGAGGATAATCCTTCCCTAGCAAATAGCTTCGCAAAATCGGATTCCTTTGTTCTTGAGCCATGGATTTTGGAGGAAGGAGGAATTAAGAATGGATTAGAAGGAAGAATCTCCAAGCAAATCCACGAAAAATTGCACAAAAACGACCTTGGCTCGAGCTAGGGAGGGAAATTTTGAAAAGGATATTTTCAAAATGAGCTAGAGCCGTCGTTTATATGCCCCGACAAGATATCTCGCGCGGTATATCTTATCCCACCGCGAGATAAACCTTTCCGGAAAAGGACAAAATTGTCCTCGACAATAAGCGTCTACGCAACGTCAAAGTTCAAAATTTTGACACATTTACCTGGAAATGATAAACTAGCAAGGAAACGTGGAAAACCGGTACCGCAAGTCACGGAACGAGTCAAACGTGACATGCGCACAATCGCCCGCAGACGGCACTGGGCCGCCCGAGAACCGAGTGGTCCAAAGATCAACCCAATTCACATGATTCGTGAGCCCGTAAAGGTGAATCATCAAAGAAAAAGCCCGGTCCAACGCCCCAAACAGTGGATCGTCATCAAAAAGCCCGGCCCAACGCCCAAACAGTGGATCGTCATCAAAAAGCTCGGTCCAACGCCCAAACAGGTGGATCGTCATCAGGAAAAGCCCGGTCCAACGCCCAAATAGGTGGATCGTCATCAGAAAAAGCCCGGTCCAACGCCCAAACAGGTGGATCGTCATCAGAAAAAAGCCCGGTCTAACGCCCAGACAGGTGGATCGTCATCAAAAGACCGGTCCAACGCCCGCAGTGGATCGTCGAACCATAAGCCCGATTCAATGCCCAAACAGGTGAATCGTCATCCCCAACAGCAAAAAGCCCGATTCGGAGCCTGTAACGGCGAATCGTCACAAAAACAACAGACTCAGAGGACCGGACAGTAAGCCTTTGTTTTCTAACATATTTCCCGCAGTTCGGAGCCCGACATGTGCGAATCTTCGTACAGACATGTATATTCGTAATTGGGTCTTGATTTGATTCCTCAGTATGAATTTGCCTTTTCAAAAAAAAATATATAAAATCTCCTCGATTTTCAAAAAACGTTTTTCAAAATACCTAAAGCAACCTTTTCGTGTTTTGGAGTCGAACTACGTTATGGTCTGATTCTCCGATAGAGATACGTAGGCAGCCGTGCGGCACGACCATCCCGATGTTCAGAATGATGTCTTTTCTATCGTCGACATGACTTCTTTCATAAGACTTGTCGCCGAGGGGCTCTGTAGATACCCCATTCTGAACACATCGGATCATACTTATACCACTCTAAGTCTCGCTTTGAGTCAAGAAGTAGAAATCCACCATTTCGTCATGTTTCGTTAAAGTTTTGACTAACTACCGTTAGTTTGGGACTAAACTGCATACGAGATAACGAGGAAAGGACAAAACCGTCCACAGGAGCAATATCTCGCCGCGAGATGGCGTGTCTCGCGCGAGATATCTCCTCTCGCAGACGTGCACGACGCTTCCCTCGTCGATTTCAACCTCTTTCCGGATAAAACTTTATCTCTCCGGCCAACCAATGGGAGAGGAGGTCTAGAACCATCTCGATAGGGTTTTAACTCTCCACTTCTTCATATCCAACCTCTATAAATACTTGGTGAATTCCAAGGCTCAGGTCGGAGGTCGAAAATCCCAAACCGCGAATTTACACAACACACACACATTTTGTCGTTTTCTTTCCCTGAAAGAATCCTTCAAAATCACCCTAAAACTCACCTCATAGTTTGTTTGTCAACCTTGTTGATAAACAAGCATCAACCTCCAAATCAAGGACCAAGGCGAAGCTCTGTCCGTGTGAAGGGTCGACTCTAAACTTGAGCCGAAACTCTGCCCAAATCACCTCACGCAAGGTAATTCCTAATCTTCCTTCTAATTGATTGTTAGAGTGGTATAAGTCCATAGAATCTAGGATCGGCCTAGAGCCTCTCCAAATCATGGAGACGGTCTCGAAGCAATCGATTCTACATTCCGTTTGACCTCGTCAAATGGACCTTTATTTGTAGTATTTGAATTCGTTTTTTACTTCTTCTTTTGAAAAACCTCTCTTTTCTTTAGCAAGACCGATCTCCGGATTGGGTGAAATGGATGCCTTCTAAACCTACCCATTTCATAACCTAAGCCCCGAACTCAAATCTCTCAAATGATTTTTCTATGTTTCCAATCAAATAATATAGGTGGCGACTCATAAAAATAAAAAGAACCAGAATTTCTTTCTCACAACGCTACAGTTTGGAACAGTTTCGGAATTGCTCCGAAACTCTAGGAAAGTCCGGGAAATTATCGGAAAACTTATCCGGAAGGCATGAGCCAGATTTGGGTACTTACAGGGGGTGACGGGTAAGGTTTAGACACGGGAAGGCCGTTTGGATAAAAGGGGGGAAAGCTCATGTGACATGCAATTTCCGCTTTTGATTTATGATTTTTTTTGTTGTTTTAATTTACTTAAAACCGTGTTTTCTCACAATCCTAGGTAGGTTGGAAAAGATTGCTCTTCTTTTTCGCAACTATGCTAGATCCTGGGTCAGTGGAGACCATCTGTGCGACTATAAGCCCCTCGTTTTGCACCTGTATTTTGACATCCCAGGGTGGAGAGCCCCGAGCGAGGGTCCTATAGGGAAAGCGGTTTCCACCGGCCTAAAATAAAAATCGAACCTAAGGACCGAGCCCGTCATGTTCGTTTTAATGCGTTAGCCATGTGAATAGTGAGCCGAGCCGGCCCCTAAGTCAAGATCTGGTCGAGAGTTCGTCATTACCTCTCTTTACCTTGCTTGCGCAAGGGATCTGTGATGTTAGGCGTTGGCTGGGTCATATCGTCATGACTGACGTATTAAAGGCTTGATGACATGGTGTCATGGAGGCATGGATGTATATCCGGGACGGAGCATCGTCTGGGTGTAGCTTCGGAAATCAAGATCAGGTCAAGATTTTAGCATGACCTTTCATTGCTTTGCTTGCGCAAGGGATCTTGAGTTCCGAGCTTCGACTCAGAAAATGGCTGGCATGGGATATGTATCCAAAGCCGTATGACACCTGACGGATAAAAACCAACCGAGTCTGGACAGAGTGTGACGCAAGCGTGCATGGTTGACACTGGCTAGGATGTGATGTTTGGAATGATCCCATACGCGTCCGAGAGGCGTAGGAAGGCCAAACGAACTGCAACTAAGACCACACCGGGTTAAGGGTTGTAGTGCGCAGTGTATCCGAGGCAGCAGTGCGCGAGCGTGCGGTGTACCGAGGCAGCAGTGTGAGTAGCGTGTGGTGTACCGAGGCAGCAGTGCGAGTAGTGTGCAGTCTCTAAAATTCTTTTTCTGAGTAAAACAGAAGTTTTTGAAGAATTTTAAATGTATGTACACAGATGTATATTGATGCATTTTTTTTGTATTTTTATTTTTTTTGTAAAATAAAAAAGTAAAGCACATGCACACACACACAACAGTTAAAGAAAGGGGTATAAAATGAAAGTTTGACCCTCATCATCGTTTTAAAAATCTTTTTTTTTTGTTTAAAAGTTTTTAAAACAAAATATTCCCCAGCAGAGTCGCCAACTGAAATTACCCGGATCCGAGAAGCAGCGCAATCGCGCCCCGGCATCTGGCATTTTCGCATTTGCGTTTTTCTGTTTGCGTTGGGTCGCATTGGAAGTGTCTCGCTGTGTTTTGCTTGTAGAGTCGCCACGCCGTTTTGATTAAGCCCAAAACATTGAGAAAAGGCATCAGTTTAAAAATAAATAATAAATTGATTTTGTGTGATGAGATTTTGAGTTCGGAGGTCAGGTTATTCCTCGGGAAGAGAATATTAGAATATTAGAACTCACCCGACTAGCCTCGTAAAAACGAGTCTTTCGACACCCCTTCTTTCTTTAAATATTGTGTGTGTGTGTGCTTTTAAAAATGCATGCTGTGTCGGATGTCTACATTTTACACTGCTTATTGAAATGTATTGAAATAGTAATGGAAGGAAACCTTACCAATATTGGTTCGTGTCTGTCTTCCGCTGGGGAATAGTGTTTGAGGATGGAATAGTATTTCGGAATGGACCGGGATTGCTTCGGGATGTGCCGGTTGTCTGCGGACAGAGCTTCGGCGTGCCTCGGGATTGTCAAGTGTGCACTCGGGCAGAGTTTCGGCGTGCGTTGGGATCGCAGGGATTGTCGGTTGGATTCGGGCAGAGGTTCGGCGTGCGTCGGGATCGTCCGTTGCGTTCGGGCAGAGTTCCGGCGTGCGTCGGGATCGTCGGTTGCATTCGAGCAGAGTTCCGGCGTGCGTCCGAGTTGCCGGTTTGACTCGAAAAGAGCCGGGACGCCTCAGGAAATACCGGGCAAGGCCTCGGAGTACCACGAGGGGCCTCAGAGTACCTCGAGAGTGCCTCGGGACAGCGCGGGAGCGTCTCAAGAGCGCTCGAAAGGGCTTCGGAGCACCACAAGGGAGCTCGAAAGGCCTCGGAAGGAATCGAAAGGGGCCGAGAGTGCCTCGGAAGGACTTAGAGGGGGAGCCTGAAGGCTTAGGGAGAGAGTAGAAGAGGATGGTGTGTGAAATGAGGGAGGGGGAGCGCTCTATTTATAGTGTGGGTATTTCTGCAAGAAGGTCCGTACGGACCTTCAAGGTAAACCAAAATTGCTGTTTTCCATGATTTAGGAGAATCTCGTGGACTTTGGAGGGATTTAGTAATTATGAGAGTTGGTAGCACGAAGGTCCGTACGGACCTTTTAGCATGCAAAGAGGTCCGTACGGACCTCCCTGCTTTTCCAATTTCTGCATAATTCCCAAAAAGTCCTTTTGTGTTTTTTTTTGTCCCATAAAGGCCCCCCTTGGTTTGGTTGGTGGTTTTTTGGGCCTTTGAGGGTTTTTGAAGGGTTTGGAGGGTTTTTTTAGGGTTCCGGGTGTTCGAGACTGCGTTTGAGTGAGTCTGCGTTGTTTCTCGGGGGCTCGGAAGAGGGTGATCCAGATTGGGGTACTTACAGAGGTGCTTTGACGTCAAGTGTCTTTTAAATGACCCATAACCACCTCCGTGGATAAAGGCAAATTTTTGAGGGCAATGGTTGCAAAAAACAGTGTATTTATTGGTACCTTCAATTGGCACTTTTGAAAAGTGCACGGTCATGATGTCGGACCTCCCCGTGGTTCGACCTCCTCGACCTCAACCTCGGATTTGACCAACCCCTCGCGCTTTGGGTTTGAGTGGTTTGAGTGTTACTCCCTTCGGTATGACCATGACCACCCATTGGAAATGTTGCATCAACTTCGTCATCGCTCAAATCAAGCGTTTCATGTGGTTGTATATTAATATTATTCCAAATGGAATCATCGGGGGGGAATTGGATGCGTAGTTGCCTTATTCTTTCCCTTATCGCCACCGCCGCCACGAGATGAAGACATTTTTTTGGTGAAAAAATGGAATTATGTGAAAAAAATGAAATTATGGAGACTTTGAGACTTTGAAAGTTTGAGATAATATAGAGATTGAGAGAGATATTGAGAGAGAGATTGAGAGAATGAGTAGAGAATGGTGTGAAAAAAATGAAGGGATGGGGAGGATATTTATAGGTTGGAAAATGGAGAGAAAAAGAAAAAAAAACTTTTTTTTTACATTTTGGTCCCTAAACGGTCAATTTTTTTTTATATATTTTGGTCACTAAACAGTCAAAATGACCGTTAGCTAACGGAAAGAGAACAGGTGCCGTCGGATCAGCCAAATCAACGGCCCAGATCAACTAGCCGTTAGGTTGCCGGTTCCGGTTCATGAACCGCCGGTTCCGGTTCACGGTTCATGAACCGGCGGTTCACCGATTTTGGAAAGTGCGAACTGTAACCGGACCGGAAAACCGTCGGTTCGGTTCAGGGGCGGTTCACGGTTCAGGCGGTTTGGTTTTCCTCCGATTTTGGGCCGGTCCGGTTTCGGTCCGAACCGGCAGTTCAGGACCGGTTGGGCAACTCTATGTCAGTGCATATATTATTAAGTAGCAGTGTAAAAATGATTTTTCCTTAAAATTAGAAAAAAAATATTTTTTAGAAGATCAACTCCAAATTAAACGAAATAAAGGTAAAAAAATGAGTAATAAATAATAATAATTGAATGAGGCCTTGTAACCCTATATACTTTGTTCAAAACAAAATTTTTCAAGGCTCCCTTGTTCAGGATTTTTCTTTTAAATAATACCATTTTAAAAATCTAAATCACAAAATAACTCACATTTGAAACTATTTGTCAAAATGACCAATTTTTTGAAACTCGCTATAATAACTCACATTTGAAACTATTTGCCAAAATGATCAACTTTTTGGAACTCGTTACACGGTGTAGCGAGTTTATAATTTTTCAAGTTAAAATCGCTACACGATGTAGCAAATTTAAATTTGCTCAATTTTATTTTAATTTATGCTATTAAAAAAAATACTAAAATTTGAACTCGCTACACAATGTAGCGAGTTCAAAATTGACAAAAACCTCTCCTCCTACAAAGGTCCAAAGTCAAAGTAATAAGTTTGTACTTCTCTGCCTCACTTTAAATTACAAAAAAAAAAAATACAAAAATTATGTATTATTAAAGAAAACTAAATAGAAATATTATTTTTTTCATCTCAAATAAATACTTTAAAAAATATACTTCTATAAAAAATTATATTCTTCATTTCAAAAATAAATATTACTTTCGACTCAAAATGAATAGCAAAAAAATAATACTAAATTTTTTATCAAAAAAAATGAGCATTACTTCCTTCATCCCAATGAATATTTTAAAAATTAATACTACTTCATTCGCCTCTAAAATTAATGTTTGTAATGTTAGTGCGTTCATCTCAAAATATGACATTAAGATGACATTAATTTTTTAGACGAATAAAGTAGTATTCTTTTTTTAAATGTTCAATGAGACGAAGAAAGCAATGTTCATTTTTTTGGACATAGAAAAAAATTCTTATTTTTAAGAAAAAAAATTCCTTCAATTCAAAAATGAATATTGCTTTCGTCCCAAAATTAATACTACTTTCTATATCAAAAAAAAAATTGCTTCCTTTGTCTCAATGAACATTTATTAAAAGAATACTACTTTACTTGTCTCAAAAATTAATATTCATTTTCTGAGACGAAGACACTAACATTATAAACATTAATTTTTACAAAAGAATACTACATCGTCTAAAAAAATAAATTACTATCTTCGTCCCAATGAATATTTTATAAAATATTATTTCATTTGTTTAAAAAATTAATGTCATATATTGAAACTAAGGCACTAACATTACAAACATTAATTTTTGAGGCAAATAAAGTAGTATTTTTTTAAAAAAATATTCATTGGGATGAAGAAAGTAATGTTCAATTTTTTTTGGACAAAAATGTAGTATTATTTTTCGGTTATTCATTTTGAGTCGAAAGTAATATTTATTTTTGAAATGTGGATTATAATTTTTTTATAGAAGTATATTTTTTAAAGTATTTATTTGAAATGAAAAAATTATATTTTTATTTAGTTTTCTTTATTAATACATAATTTTTGTATTATTATTTTGTAATTTAAAGTGAGACGGACTTATTACTTTGACTTAGGACCTTTGTAGGATGAGAAGGTTTTTTGTCAATTTGAACTCGCTACACTGTGTAGCTTTTGAATTTTAGTTTTTTTTTAATAGGATAAATATTAAAACAAAATTGAGCAAATTTAAATTTGCTAGATCGTGTAGCAATTTTAACCGGAAAAATTATAAACTCGCTACACCGTGTAGCGAGTTTCAAAAAGTTGATCATTTTGACAAATAATTTCAAATACAGTATAGATTATTTTGGGATTTAGATTTGTAAATAGAATTATTTGAAAAAAAAAATCCTTATTCAGACTTACTCCCTCCGTCCCATGATAATTTACAAAAAGATTTCTTTTGAACGTTCCACAATAATCTGCATTTTTTTAAAATGGAAATGGGACCCACTTCTCTCTACTCACAACCAATGCCATTACCCACTTACTCCACTTTCTCTCTCATACCCAAACATCTACACTCACAACACATCACCTTTTACCTTAATTCCCGCGCCGCTCCAAAAAGTGCGCATTTACCTGGGACGGAGGGAGTAACTTGTTTATGAAATTATGGTTAAATACAGGGAACCAAAAATACAGGGAACCAACAAAATTACCAAAATATCCATTTATATAATTTTTTTTAAATTTTTTTTTTCATTTCATATTCAAACAACACCATTGATACCGTCACCGTAACTATCAAGAGCAGAAACCCTAGGCTTAGTTTGAGGCTCGATTTCAACGGTATCGGATTTACGATCTAATTCAAAATCGTTGGTGTTCATGACTGATATCATCGGTACGAACTGGACAACAGACGGGAACCCTAAAATCAACTGAATACGGATTTAATTAGCAAAATCATACCTATCTGTTAGTCACGGCGGAGGTTGACGAAGCGCAACTATTAATGCTCGGCGGCAAAGCCGTGAAACTAGAAGAAAAAATGGAAACAGCTGCAATGATCGGCGGAGCTGTGACAAATTAAAACCCTAGAGAGTGATTGATTTCGCGATGGTTGCCAAGAAATAAAACATTTTTTGAGGGAAATTGTGGGTAACAAAGGGATATGAGTATGTACGAGATATCATCTATCGTCTCGTGTAAATATACACGAGATGATAAATTACATCTCGTGTAAACTTATCCGAGACGTGCAAGAGCAGCATTCTTTCCATCTCGTGTAAATATACACGAGATGATAGATGACATCTCGTGTATACTTACACGAGACGGGCAAGGACAGAGTTGAAATTTTTCGTTCTCTGTATTTAGTATTTACCTTATGAAATGCCATTTCCTTTATCCAAAAAAAAAAAGATTTTTTCCTAATCATATTCCCCATACGCCCTCACCTCCCTCCTCTCTCTTCGCATTTTTTCTCTTCCTGCTATCTCTAAATCACACAGACACACACACAAAAACTTACTATTCTCTCTCTCTCTCTTCTCGAATCGCCTCCGATGATCGGCAACGACCGCCTCTCTCCCTTCTACCTGTTCTCTCTCACTTGCGCTGCCATATCTCTCAACTCCGGCATCTTCTTTCTACCTAGATCTAAGCCAAATCTGAAATCCTAGGCTGAAACGAAACCCTAGGCTGCAGATCCATCTCCGGCGAACATACACCATAGCATATCCAACGCCCGAGGGTAGATCTTCCACTGATTCACTTTCCCCTAGTGTTGTGCATTTGCCTCATGAAGGTTGTTATTTTTACTAACTCCTCATAGATGTGTGGTAGCAATGTTGGACAATCATTGTTGTGCGTTTTACCAACAACGATATTGTTGCTCAGATCGTGTGTCTGCAAGCATTGCTGGGGATATGATTCTTGCCGCTGCTTGCTTGTGCTTGTGAACTATTTAAGGTTGGGCTCGCCAATTATGCAGCATATGTATGTGTGATTATTTCCATGGAATATCTTTCGTTTTAATTCGTACTTACTCCTTTCCAAAAGTAAATGTTCCACTTTGACTTTTTGTTAATTTGATTATTTTATTTTCTAAACTTTTGCTTTGCTTTGAACTTGTTTGGTCTTTCAGGTGCTTCAAGGTTATGAAATGATGGCATTTGAACTTGTTAGAACCACAAAAGTTGTTTTTTTTTTTTTTTTTTTGCGGCGTGAACCGTGGAGTTTGGTACCTTGTTGATGATTAGTGGTTAGGCAAAATGAGATGCAATGTCCGGATTGATGTTATATCTATTATACAATACATGGGCAAGAAAACTGTTTTTTAGCTACCATATAAATGGTCGCTGAGATTGAAAGTTGAAAAATTAATCGAACGACTGAGATTGAATCTTGAAAAAAAACTTCCTACTCATCACACACAAGACAGTTACTACTAGCTCTCCTCCCCAACCGGTAATACACACACAATGGGCAGAGAATTCTTAATTTCAATCAAATTAAATAATAAATCAGTAAACTTAAATTACTTGCGACAACACAAAAATTGCTAGAACTGGATCAAACTAATCAACCTAGAAATGCAAGTATTACGCATTCATTTAGTAAATTAACATACCTATCAAAACGAACTGGATCAAATCAAACATCACAGATCAATGCAAATGATCATTTTCATTGAATCAATCAAATCAAACATCACAGATCAATGCAAATGATCATTTTCATTGAATCAACGAACTTAATTAAGAAGTTCAATTACGAGTAATGCGAATGTAACAATTGTAAGAACCCTAACCTGATTAAGTCTAGGAACGAATCAAAGAAAAAAAATCAAATTTTCAGAGTCGTATGGGTGTGGAAGGCTGCTCGATTTTTTTTCCAGATCTGTTTCTTTGTTGGATCTGATTTTGTATTTGTTTTTCATTGTTTGGTTTGGTTTGATTTGATTTTTTGGTGTTGTTGTTAGTGATGGTAGAGAGATGGTGGCGGTGGGCTGGTGGTGATGGTAGTGGGATGGTGGCGCCGGTGATTGTGGGAGGCTGCCGAATTTCAAGAGGTGGAGGAGGGCGGCGGTTGGGGGAAGAAGAAGAAGGTAGGGAAAGAGTGTGTGTGTGTGTGTGTGTTTTCTTAGAGAGAGAAAAAATAAGATAAAAATGAGATAACTCAATGGACCCCCTGAAGTTATATTTTATACACTTTACCCTTAATACTTCCACCTCAGCCTATTTTATAAAATTTTAACGGTCAAATGGATGATCAACTAACTGATGGAATGACGACATCACAAAAAAAATAGTAGGTTAAGGGGGTAAACAAAAAAAAATACATTTAGGACCAAAACAAAAAAAATGACTATAGGTTGGTGACGAAATAAATTTGAATATTTTTAAACATTTATTTTGGGACGGAGGGAGTAAGATTAACTCCACTTTGGCCTTCAACCTTAAAACTGTTATTTATTTTTGTTTCATGATAGTTTTCTGGATCATCAAGAGAAGCATAACTTTTTGTCCTCTATATTTAGCATTCTTTAATATATTTAATGATGTTTATTAGTTTTATCCTATCTATCATCTCTTAGTCATGGTGTCTCTTCTTCGAAAGACAAACTATTTAGAACAACCATCCACCACCGACAAGAGTAATTGATGGGCTATTGACTCCTTTATCCGTTACAATGAATCAACTCAGTTTAAATCAATTAAGTCAGTCAATTGGTCTAATTAATATCTATAATGGAGAGCAAAGTTGGGGGGTTACATTCATTTTTCTGACATTGAGAGATTATTGTAATTGCAAATATTGTATGTCAGTGAATGTGATGGGGGGTTTGTCTATTCAGATGTACAATGATGTAATATGGCGAACAATCAGTCACTGACATAGGAGTAAGGATGCAGCTCCGTGGACCGCTCGTCGGCCTGATAGGTGGTGGTATCACACCCTTCTCTAAGGAACCGTACGTGAGACTCTCGCGTCATACGGCTCCGCCCCGAAATCAGGGCCTCCCCCTTCCTTTGACCAACGGGTCCTCAAACCTGAAAGTCCTTCCTTTCTCTTTCTCGGTAAGCACTTTCTTTTGAATTCATTGATTGCTTAAGTTTTTTTTAAGAGGATATTTTATACTTAAATTTTGAATTTGGGTGGTTGTTCATACCGTTTCCAATGACATGGTACACTCTTATATTCTTCCACATTATAAGTTTGATACTTCAATCTCTGACATTTGAATTTTTATTTACTATCGAGTTGATGCACGAGTTAAGAATGCAATATCCATTTGTAGTTTGTGATTGTTTGCTACTGTATTTTAATGAATTTTGAGATATTGATGTGATTTTAATGGTGTTCTTTTAATTTTCTTCAATTAACCATCATGCATACTGTTCATGAGCTGCATACTATTCATGAGCCGCATACTGTCCCCGTGCCAATGGCACGGGTAAGAGAACACTAGTCTATATTACAATAGGGGTGGATTTCAACCACCACACAAAGAATGGTCAAGATTTAATATAAGAAAAGATAAAGAGTGGTCAGGATTAAATCTAATGAACAAAAACAAAAACTGTCACTCAGCTTCTTCTCCAGCCGATCTTATCCTCTCTGTATCTCGCCTCTTTCTCTCTTCATCACCCTAATCTCCTAGCACCCTAACCAGTCGATCTTCTCCTCTCTCTATCTCACCTCTTTCTCGCTTCATCGCCCTAATCTCCCAATTCCTACTTCTCCTAGCACCCTAATCTCCCCAAATCCTTCTCCTTCTCCGTTTCAATCTAACAAATCCTTCTCCTTCTCCGCTTAACCAAGTCATAGTCCTACTCCTACTTTAATTCCTATTAACCCAATCAAAATCCTACAATCTGAATCCTACCTTCACTCCTATTTCCTTGCTTCTGTTTAAATATGGCCTTCATATGGTTTCCGTCGCTGCTCCCTTTCATCCACTTCTTCTCAGCCCCGACCATCTTCCACGACACGTTTCTCCCTTCTGTGACTGAACTCACTGGAGAACTCTTTCAGGTACGTACTCTTTCTTTTGGTGTTTCAAATTGTTGTGATTTCTGGCCTTTGTTGATCATTAATGTTTCAAATTGAGTGTTAAAGAGATATTATGGTTTTTTGTGCGATTGTTTTTATGAAAATTTGGTAGTTTAGAGATAGTAGAAGATACCTTTGGTTAATGCACATATAAGGCTTTATTTTCGGAAAGTGAGTTTGATTATCTTCATTGGTTTATCATTGTTGTTTCCAGAATTTAAGTGATAAAGATATAGTGCACTCCACCTGTTTGTGTGTTTGCTTAACCCAAACTTCGACATATTTTTAACTGTTGTTGGTTTAATTTAAGAGTGAAAGAGACAATTACAAACATATTCTCATTAATCTGTGTTCTTTAAATCTCAATATGAGGTGGGAAAGAGAGAGGTGAGGGAGTGTTCACAAAATCATTATCATGTGCAGTTTTTGTATTTGATATGATGTTGATGATTGTTTGTATTTATGAGATGCTAATGCTTCGTGTCAAAAAAAAGAAACTGTTGTTTTCGTTTTGGGACGGAGGTAGTATATAATTCAGCTTAGGTGGTAAGTTCAATTTGGTTTCAGATGTTGAGGTTTCTAAGGATGAGTTTTTTCTGCAATTTCATTCTGAATTGTCTTTATGTTTTATGAAAGTAACATCTGTTTGACCATGCTGATTACTATCTTCATTGGTTATGATATGAGAGTTCAAAATCCCATAGGTTTCAAAGGATGAGTTTTTTCTGCAATTTCATTCTGAATTGTCTTTATGTTTTATGAAAGTGACATCAGTTTGACCATATTGATTACTATCTTCATTGGTTATGATATGAGAGTTCAAATTCCCATATAATGCTTTTTTTTCGGAAAGTGAGTTTGATTATTTGCTTTAGAGTGTTAATGATTCGTGAAATATTAATGTATAAGTGAAAGAGAAGAAGACTGGAAATTATGAAAGATCTCTAGCATGCATATGTTTGTGTTTTTGACAAAAGGAAACATATAATGAGAATGTATATTTGAGTGTCTTTTCTTTTTTGATCGGAAAAATAAGCTATTTCTGGATGGTAAAAGTACAGAATATTGTGTTGCATTGAGTAAATTAGTATTCAAGAACAAATCCTTAGTTGTGAAATAGCTTCGATGATTTTTCCTTAGAATCATGTGACCTTAGGTAATAAGAATCATCAGGCGTAGATGATCTCCTGCAATTGATATTGAGAAAATTGATACTCCCTTCGTCTCAAAATGAATGACCAAAAAAAATTGAAATTTGCTATTGATCAAAAGCAAATTTGAAAAGTTTTTGGTTTTGGGACAGAGGTAGCATAACTTTTTTTATGCTTCATATTAGATGATAAATAGTTCATTTGGAAGTCGACTGTAAGTGGAAGTTGCTACAAATTTTTGGACCATTTGACATTTGCTTAGCATAAATCTGTGGGCATTCAGATCCACATACCTCAATGCTACTCTCTAAGCCATTTTCTCTATTACTTGAGAAAAAAAGAGTCTCAACCGCTATAATGGATAACTTTTAAAATAATAATTTCAACCCTCATTGCAATATATAAACTCTGGGACCTCGAGTTTTTTCTCTTGAAAATGGTTAGTTTCTCATTCTGCTTGATTTACTATCTTTCCTGTTAGGACTAGAGCTGTCAAAACGGGCCTACGGGGCGTGTTACCGAGCCATTTTTTTGGGAATAACAACGACAACAAAGGTCAAATTTCTCCCCAATATTGCCCGCGGGCTTGAAAAGCCCGCTGCGAAATGGGCCGGGGCGGGAAAGCCGCGAACATGACGATCCTAAAAACTCTTGGCCAGCCCGCCCCGCATACGGGCCGCGGGTAAAACGGGCCAGCCCGCAAAAATACACTCTATCAAGATCACTTCTTCCATCAGTCAACAAGATCAATCCAGGATTCTAAAGCACCCAATAAGATGATCAAATGTCTTCCCAATATTAAGACTAGACAACTAAAAAGAATCAGTTGAACCCAAATTGGCATCCTCCATTGTTGATCAATTCAAGTAAATCGAACTGGAGTGGCTTCCCACACGACTCACAAATCATCCTCTAGTCACTTCCCGACGGTTCATTCGGCGACGGAGGGGCTTCATTAAGATCGAATTCAAGAGCCGGCTTGGTGGGTCGATCATTTGAACCCATATTGGCATCCTCCATTGTTGATCAATTCAAGTAAATCGAACTGGAGTGAAGGAACTGAACTCAATTTGAATACGGGAGAGGTGAATGAGCATTATACAGAAGAAGGTGATCAAGTGAATTGAGCTGACCGCACCCACCACCGACTGAAGATGATATTGGGGGAAGGGGAAATGTAACGCATAGAGAGAGAAAGTGAGGCTTTTTTAGAGTGAGAGGGAGATTGAAGAAAGGGGCCTGGGCCAAACAAAGGCTTATCTTTTCTTATTGAAATGGGCCTGGGCCAAAAAAGGCTTATGATCTAATTTAAACGGGCTGCCCGTGGCCTGCCCTGCCCCAACCAGCAAAAGCCCGCGGCCCGTGCGGGCAAAGCCCGAAAATCCCGCATTCAAACGGGCATTGAATATCCTAGCCCAACCTGCCCCTAATAGGTGGCGGGGCGGGCATGCCCGCGGGCTTTTGCCCATTTTGACAGCTCTAGCCAGGACCAATACCTGACGGTGCTGACACAGTTGTTCAAGTAGAAGACACTGAATTGGTAGAAAGTGCTTCATCTGATTCAAAGCGAGTCAGAATATTATTAAAAGTTAGCAAGGGAGTTGATATCCGTCCAGTGGTATGAATTCTTACTATTTGTATACATCTTTGTACTTATTGAAAGTAAACAAATACTAAAAAGTTACTGATTTTCTATTCAAATAAACAACCCGCATGATGGAGTAGAAGTCATATTTGTATGGTGAGACTAAGCAAATTGGATTCTAAATTTTAAAAGTTGACTTGCGTCGGTGGTATGTATAATGCTTCTGTGTCCAAAGTAAAATTAATTTCTCCTTTCATTGGCCATCTATTATAATTTGTTTGTGTGTCCTGACCCAAACTTCGGCATCTTTTTTTCTGTTGTTGGTTTAATTTAAGAGTGAAAGAGACAATTATATATCAACGGGAGGAAATACAGACATATTCTCATTAATATGTGTTCTTTAAATCTCAATATGAGGTGGGAAAGAGAGAGGTGAGGGGAGTGTTCACAAAATCAATCTCCTGTGCAGTTTTTGTATTTGATATGTTGTAGATGATTGTTTGTATTTATGAGATGCTAATGCTTCGTGTCAAAAAAAGAAACTTTTGTTTTCGTTTTGGGACGGAGGTAGTATATCATGACTGCATTTCCTTCCCTAGGTTGAGGATTCTGCAAACTAAATCGAAAATCTTTTAAACTGAGAGTAGTCATCCATCATTCTTCTTTCTTTTTTCTTTTTTCTTTTTTCTTTTTTCTTTTTTCTTTTTTCTTTTTTCTTTTTTCTTTTTTCTTTTTTCTTTTTTCTTTTTTCTTTTTTCTTGGGATTATGTTCCCTTTTTCATTCTCTTGATTGTGCCAGCTTATTGCGAGTAACTGTTTCTTACACCCACATTAGTATTAGTTTGAACATTAAATGTTCTAGCAGCATTGCATGTTTAGCGTATGAAATCTAGATTTTCTGACTTTGGAATGCATTTGGATGTTTTGATGAATAAGGTCCAAGCCCCGATCAAATTGGAAGAAGATTTATCATGCCATCTTCTTTTATCGGTGGGCCTAGACAAATGTATGAAAATTTTCAAGATTCTATGGCTATTAAACGCGCATACAAGCATCCAAATATTTTTTTAACCATGACTGCCAACCCTGCATGGCCAGAAATTAATGATGCTCTCCTACCTAATCAAACAGCAGCTGATCGACCATATTTAGTTGCTCGCGTTTTTGAATTGAAGAGAAGACAATTGATGAAAATAGTAAAAAATAAAAGGGTGTTTAGAAAAATAGAAGCATATATTTTTACTATAGAGTTTTAGAAAAGGGGATTGCCTCATATGCATGCGTTGTTTTTCCTCGCAGAACCGGATAAGATCAGTACGCCGGAACAAGTTGATCAAGTGGTATGTGCTGAGTTACCAGATCAAGAGAGTAAGCCTGCACTTTTTGACACAGTTACGAGATGCATGATACATGGACCATGCGGTGTAAGAAACTCAAATGCACAATGTATGGATAAAGGTTTTTGTAAGAAAAGATATCCAAAACCATGGGCCAAAACAACTTCTATCGATAATGACGGTTATGCGATCTATCGTCATCGCGATAATGGAGTAGTTGTTGAAGTGCGAGGGAAAGGGGTTGATAATCGAGATGTTGTACCTTACAATCCTTATCTCATTGAGATGTTTAACTGTCATATTAATGTAGAGGTGTGTGCTGGATTGACATGTGTAAAGTACATTCATAAATACATATACAAAGGTCATGATCGAACAACAATTGTTCTGGGGAGAGGTGATGAGATTAAACAATATCTTGATGCGAGGTACATTGGTCCGCCAGAAGCTGCATGGCGACTATTTGGCAACACTTTACATTCAGAAGTTTCTAATATTGTTCGATTGGATCTCCATCTACTGGGGGAGCATACTGTTTCGTATTATTCAAGACTTTCACAAGATGAGATAGTTCAACAAGCTGATGGAAAAATTACAAAATTAATGGCCTTTTTTTACTGTTGTGCTACTGACATAAGAGCTCAAGATTTAACTTACCAACAAATGCCAATGTATTACACATGGATGGGTAAGTATTGGAAACGAAGGCATCAAAATCATCAAAGCAACGCAATTGGTAGAATATATTTTGCAAGCCCCTCAAGTGGTGAGAGGTTTTACCTTCGCCTCTTATTAATTACTGTTAAAGGGCCAACATCTTGGAAAAATTTACGAACATATAATGGTGTTCGATATAATACTTTCAAATACGCATGTGTTGCTCGGGGTCTTCTTAAAGATGATGAAGAATGGAAGCAATGTTTAGAAGAAGCATCAGTTATGAAGACTGGATACCAATTGAGAAGATTATTTGCGTTTATTCTAACACAATGTTCACCGTTACATCCCGATGAGTTGTGGAATGAGTTTGCAATTAATATATGTGATGATATTCCTCACAAATTGGGCACACAATATGAAATTCCAAATCTGAATGAAAATCAAATAGCAGATTATGGTTTGCATCTCTTGAATGAAATATTGCAAGAATCGGGGAAATGTTTACAAGATTTCCCTCCAATGCCCCTCCCCCTTCAAAATTGGACACAAATGATGGGAAACAATAGGCTATTGTGGGAGAATAGACAACTTCAAAATGATGATCGCACTACTGGTGCGAAAGATAAGGATGCAAAAACATGACAAACATTTAATCTTTATTTAAGGGGGTTAAACGTGCATTGGAGGCACTTTAACAAGCAATTTAAAGCAAAAATGACCTAAAATAGAGTCAAAACAAACTGACAGAAAGTAGCCTGGAGAAAATTTATTTCGAGGAAATAGTAGTCGACCGGCCAGAGGACTGCTAGCCGTCAGGTAGGACGGTATGGTTTGAACCAGCACCATAAACTTTTCCAGATTGCATTTTTATTACTAAATTTAACAAAATTAAGTATTTTTAGCGGAAACAAACAAATTTAACGAAAACTAGACCCACTAGAGAAATAAAAACAAAATGTTTTTCCTTTTAAACTTTCCCAAGTGAAGTCTCCACTATGGATGCGTCGATCTGTTGCGGTCTTTCGTTTTAGTTTTTTACGGTTTTAAGAAAGTTGTCATAAATATTTTTTTAAAAGGAAAAACAATAGAAAAATATTTTATTTTAAAGAAATCTAGGTTCAGAGGTTTTGTTACGAAGTGGAAAGGTGTTACGCACCCAACTCGCCGGTCCGTTAGGACCAAATTTCTGATTTGTGTGTGTGTGTGTGTCTTAAAAAGGGGCAAATTACAAATAAGGGTCCAAAATAAAGGGGGTGATTGCACCAGTGGCGAATCCAGGATTTTTAAATCGGGTGGGCTTGGTACCCCCTATTTTTTTTTTTTTTTGTGGCTTTTTTTTCGAAATGCAATTTTGTTCGCTTTGAAAACCACGAATCAATAAAAGTAGAGAAAGAGAGAAAATCAGAGGTGGATTAACATAGCATTTTTCTTCCTTCCCTTTATCTTTCCACAGTAATTAACATTGAACTATAACAAGACCACAGGGAACTGCAACATAAGTTAGATAACGGCATAGACGCGCTTTGACCCACTTAATTTTGAAAAAAAAATGCATTAAATTATTTTCTTTGACCCCCTTGTATACCTCAATTATAATACTTATCCCATAAGCTACCTTGACCCCTTTCCGAAAATTTATGGCTTCGCCACTATAATAAAATCATCAAACCATTAAACAAAAAGAGAGAATAATCGAAGTATAGAAATCAATCTGAACAAACAAAATAGAGATAGAGAAAAACCTCAAATGAAGATTTTGCTGGAACTTCCGGTGATGATGGTGAAATTCGGAGGTCGCCGAGGGCGGAGAAGAGAGGGAGTAGGGAAGATTCTGGAGAAGGTAGAGTGAGAAGGATGAAGAGACTAGAGAGAGAGAGAGAGAGAGAAGGAGGGATTGCGTAGAGTGAGAAGGATGAAGAGTGGCTGACAGGATTTTTTTAAATGTGCGGCGTGGGAGAGATAGCGTGTAGATGTAGGCATAATTAAAAAAAAAAATCTAAAAATCTGGGGTGGGCTTGAGCCCTACCCACCCCTTACTTGGATCCGCCCCTGGTTTGTACTACAGGGCCCAATGTATTTCTTTTTTGCTATTGAGGGTCTAAAGTCGTGAAAAGTTGACAGTTAATTGCTTTTTGACGGAAACGTTAGATTTTTTGGTTAATCATCATGTGTCGTCCACATTACACTTAACAAAGGATATTTTGAAAACAAGCATTAGTGAATAAGGGGTATAATGAAATTTTAAAAATTGAAAGGGCTTAAATAATTTTTTTTTTAAACAGAACACATATAATTCACCCACACCAACAACCATTCTTTCACCGACGTCACCCTCCCATGCCACCTCCATGGTCGCCGCTGCTCCTCCTCCCCACACCCCCTATCTCTCTCTTATTACTGTTATTAGCCCTAAAACTAATTAGAAAAGCAAAAAAAATAAACCTTTTTCTTCATCTTCTTCTCCATCCCATCTCTAACCCACCACCGTCTACCCTCGTCGTCACCCATGTCCACACTATCACCTCCTCCCACACTGCTCCATGCACCGGTGATTTACCCTTCCCTTGCATCTTCCTCGATTCATTCCCTCTCAGATCTAGATCTACACTAGATTGAGATCTCCTCCATTTCTCTTTCTACTGCAAAGTGGTTCTTCTGGATTTGTGTAAATTATTCGTCAACTCAACTTTAAGTTGTCATAACTCTTTCAATTTAAGTCCAAATAAAACAAATAAATATTCTATGGAAAGATATCACGATGTAGAATAAAGTTCTTATTGACATATTTCATCATATATGTGTCTAACAATGTCAAAAAAGCCATAAACTTCCAAAATAATGCAATTTTTGAAAATTAAAAATTGCAATTGCTCAAAACAGATCTCAAATTAGTCATAAAGAATAGTGGTATTATTTTCGTTATTGGTTGTGGTGGTGTTAGTGTTGGTGGTTACAGTGGTGATGGTATGGTCATGGAGGAAATATAATTTGTTTGAAAATATTATATTTGGGGAGGGGCTTTTAAGTTGTAGTTGAAATTAGAAGGGCTAAAAATTAAAGACCAAACTGAAAAAATGTGATTGTAATGACCAAAATATGTTTCGTTAAGTGTCACGTGGAGGACATACGATGATTAAACCAAAAAATCAAACTTTTTCGTTAAAAAGCACGCAACTGCCAACTTTTCACGACTTTGAACCCTCAATAACCAAAAAAAATATATTGGACCCTAGAGTACAAACACCCCCATATCTTGGACCCTTATTTGTTTTAGCCCATTAAAATACTTAATTTTGTTATTTATATAACAGAACCGATAACGAAATTCATTATACCTGACATTAATTGCCGATCGGAGATTGAATAACAACTACGGGACCTCACAAGACTTCGATTTCCTTCATCTTATTCAATGGTGATGGGCGGATCTCGAAGAAAATGATCTCTTGAGATGAACTTTAGGAGCAGACTTTACTTTAGGTGGGGAGTTTATTTGTGCAGAGTAACTTTAGGATGATATGAGGGACTTTCGCGCCTTATATATATGCAAAATAGAGAGAGTTTATGCTTGCTATAACCTTTGGTTGCAAAAGACACCGCGTGTGCTTGGGGGAATATTGTATGATGTACGGAGAATGTGTGTCTTCCTATGATGTACGGAGAATGTGTGTCTTCCAAGGTGGTGCAGGGTTCCTTTTATAGGTGGAGGGAAGGAACGGTAACCTGAAGTGGAGCTAATCTTGTGGAGATCGTTCCTACATTCCACGAGAATTGGGGATTACATTTAGGTTTTTGGGGGTAAACCAACGTAAAAAAAACGTGTGAAAATCAACTATGACGTTGTCAAGGCGATCATAGTCGTCCGACTATCAATGGTAGCCGGTCGGCTAGGACTGCTTTTCCACGTGATTCTCACATTTCTCCCCACGTGACTCACATGCTGGTGGGTGTACGAAATGGGATGTTCAGAGGGGATATTCACTAAGTGTAGGGTGAAGGCTAAGGTGTGGGTGTCAACAGAAAGTTAACTGAAGAACTTTGGCGATTAAAAATATAATATGATATATATCAAGGGTAGGTAGATTAGGGAAACAAACTAAAGTTGATGTGTGTTGACATGTATAGTGCCAATCACTTTTAATCCATGAGTTAATGCAGAAAAGTTTCAAATATGATTAGCTTAGTGATACAAAAATTTATATAAAAGGTGGATTGAGTAGGAGCAATATCATGGTCACATAATCGGTAAATGCGGTACTTTTGAAATAATTTCCAACTTCCACATAATTGTTAAAGAAAAGATTGATAATGGAGGTCCATAGAAACCTCCATTTGAAAGATAAAAATGATGGTTGCGACCGCATATTTGGTTGAAATCAACAATAGGACGTGAGAAATTAAAAGATTGGCAATGGAAGTGGTGGTGGGGGAGGCCGATGGGTGGCGGTGATAGTGGGTGGTAAGATCTAAATTTGAATAATTACAAGTTCATTGAACATACTACACCCCCGTTTACGTTAAAGGTAACACACTAAGAATTAACAACATAATTTAACGTACTTTTGAGTCTCATTACAATTAAGGTAACTCCGTTAAATAACATTAATTTTTATTAACAAAACGAACCAACACGTTACATAAAATAAAAATCGTTAAAAAAAACATGGATTAACACCTATGTACCCATAACTCAAACAAAAAAAAATCTAATCCAAAAATCAAAATTAAAATAAATAAAAAAAATCAAAGTTTCACAAACATCCTCAACAAAAAAACCCTCCTCTTCTTCTTCTTCGAGCTTTCCTCCGCCCCAATCTCACTCACTTGCCACCCTCTCCTACCATTTCAATGCCACCGCAGCCCCTTTCCCCTCCCCCACACGTCTCTCTGTATCATCTCTTCCTCACACACCGCCTCTCACTACCATCCGACCTTTCCCTCCTCCACCTTTGATGCCTCCCCATCTCCCTCGTCTCTCAATCTTCCAGATCTGGGCAAACATGAGTCTCTTTTCTGTCTCACCCTTACAGGAAAGTTGCCTCACCTTACATGTCGTCTGCCATCCCCATACCCATTCCAACATTCACCTCCCACCTTTCCCAAACGGCGCCTCCCCCCTTTTTCTGGTCCTGCTTCACCCGCCTTCGTCGGCCGCTGCACACACACCCTAAACTCCTACCCTTACCAGATCTAGCTACATGAAGATGAAGATGAATTAAATTTGGGATTTTGAAGGTTTTCAACGACGTTTTGATTTTTTTATCTTTTCGATTTATGATTAAAACTAAGTATTTCTTTCTTTCTTTTTTGATTTATGTCTGAATCTATGATTTTGAAGTGTTTTTTGGTTTTGATTTATGTCGAAATCTGAGATTTTTGTTGCTTGGTTATCCAGTTCTTCCCCATTGCTCTCTCTTTTTCATTTTTTTTTTTTAATTTAATGTTGGCAATTGATGATGTTGGGGCGAATAGTGGTGATGACAATGGGTGACCATAGATTGTTTGAAATGGATGCTTGATATTTTGGAGGTGGAATTAGGAAAGAGGTTGAAATATAGAAAATATTTCTTTTTTAATATTGATAATATTCGGTAAAATTTATTGATGGTTGTAGGAAAACAAATGTTAAATATATTTAACGAGTGTTAATTTTTTCTTTTTTTGTTGAGATTTTTGTTATCTTTTTAACGCTGTTAGGTACGCTCAATTATATGAAATGAGATGAAAAGGTACATTACATTAAGATGTCAAACCGTAGTATGTTTCATTAATTGTAAAAAATCGTATAGTACGTTATTCAAATTTGTCGTTTATCAGATCTAAATTGATCAAATTTTATGGACTTTAGACCCTGTTTTATAACTGTAGACCACACAATACAAAAAATCAAAATTGTCCTCAATATTTTTCATGTAAGTGGCACATGATCACTTACGTATTTTTTTTTTTTATGAAAATCGTCAAAAATCTCTATTTTGGTCAATTTTTGTCACATTATTCCCTAAATGAACAAAATTGAAAAGCGAGGCCCGAATTTGTACCACTGCACATGCACATTAGATCCTGATTTGTAATTTATCCATTTAACTTTGATTTGATCCGATAATTACATGAAACAAAACTCAATTTGAATGGAGAGAGAGAAGAGGGACAGATAATGGATGAGGGACTGAAATTGCTGCTTAGCAAGGGTAATAATAAAATGTTAAATATAAACTTAAAATGTTTAAATAGTGAAATGAAAATATTGAAGTAAAACAAAATAATAGACCAAATCGTAGCCTACATTTAATGGAAACAAAACCAGAAAACTTATAACAACCAAAACAAGGGAAAACCGTGGCCATCTGGAGAACTGAACAAATAGGCAAAAAGCAACATAACATTTAGAGCTGTCAATTTGAAATAACATAACAGCAGCATGAGATAAAACTATGATATCCCACAACTACGCGGGACGGGACGAACATCCCAGATTCTTCGCGGGCCTGAATTCCAGTCCCGTCCCAAATTCACCTCGGGCCTCGAGTCAATACGGGATAATGCGGGAAAATAAGACGCGATCACAAGAGACGGCGATCACAAGAGATGGTTGTGCAATTAAAAGTGAGAAATTAAAAATCCAACGAGAAAGAGAAAAGATCTCAATAAAATCGAGATAATATAAGTGCAACTCTATATACTAAACCAAATCTACATGGAGAACACATAATTAGAAATGAACCAAGTTTCAACCACCACTCCAAACAGCATATTTCAAAGTAAATAACAAAATGCAAAATCCAACTCTTTACATAACAATATTAGAAACAATCATAATCAAAGTTTACAACAAAATTCAACTCTTTATATTGAAGTAGTAGAGATAATATAATCAAATCCAACTTAAGTTTAAAAAACAAGGCATGAAGGCAGCAACCTTTTTTTTTTTTTAAGAATTTAAAGGTTAAAAATAAATAAATAAAAAATGTGGGACGTCCCATGTTATGTCTCACCCAGTCCCATCCCGTCTTGCGTTCCAAAAGGGATGTCTCGAATAGTTCCACATTTAAACAGGCTTAGATAATATTATTATCTCATTACATCCCAACAAAAGCAACATATCAAACTCCCTCCTTCTTGTAGCAAATATTGTGCCTTTCTTTCTGATCCGTCCCAAAATAAATATCACGTTTTCAAATAAAGATAGTTTCAATTTTACTATTGTATCAAATATAAGTAAAGTTTATTCCTTTAAAATTGTTGACAAGTTAACTGCGACATTTATTATGTGACAGAAGAGGAAGAAGTAGGAAAACAAGTCTTGAAGTTTGCAGCTCATTCATGCGCTTCAGATATCATAACATCTGTGTACACACATTACATTGTCCAGAATCACCACCAAATACAAATTCTGCAAAAATGTGATTTTCGCTTTAGCCATCAGATATCTATTCCTCCAAGTAATTGTGGGGGTAGTGAGAAAACTTATATGTAATTCTTTCATCAAGAAAGAAAAAAAAAAATCAATTCCATTACTTTTTAACTTGAGAAAATTACGTCATAATCCCTCAATATAATCAAAACTACATATTAAACGTGAAATTAACAATTCTACCTCCTAATCCTACTTTTAAAATAAATTAACCATATAATCCTTTATTCTATTTTTTATGAGAATTGTTATATAAACCCGTAAAATTGTTGAGTAAACCCGTAAAGTGGAAACTTCAAAAATGCCATCGAGTGAAATGACAAAAATATCCCTAAATCTATCCCCTCATTTACTAATGTTAAATAAACCCGTAAAATTGTTGAGTACACCCGTATTTGATTTTCACCACCTTCCCCCCTCCCTCATCAATTTTACCCACCTTCCCCTCCCTCCCTCATCAATTTTCACCACCTTCCCCCTCCCTCCCTCATCAATTTTCACCTCTTTACTTATTCACTTCTTCTTTCTTTTTTTACTCCTTAAAAAATTACCTCCTCCCTTACCTTCCTCTTCCTCTCCAAAAAAAATAAATTCATACACATTTGTGTTCCAAGACAAGAGATTCAGCAGCTCATCATGGATCCTCTAGCTCTACCATCGAATGATAATGTAAGTTTTCTAACCTTTAAATTTGTTAAAAATGTCATTTCTGTTTCGTAGCTAGAATTCGGCCAGTGACCGAATATTTGTTCAGGTTCGGCCAACCCCGGCCGAAAATAAGCTATGGTTCGGCCACACCCGCCGAAATTTTAAAAATTTTCGGCTCTGGTTTGCCGAATGCTGGCTATTTTTCGGCCGCAGTGACCAAATATTTGAATATTTCGGCCAAGAGTGACCGAATATTTTAACTATTTCGCCACACCCACCGAACCGTCGATTTAAAATTCGGCCATCACCGGCCGAACCCTTATTTTTCTCGCTTACACCTCCCTTATTGTTTTATTTAATTGTTTCAAGATCCCCGGGTGACAACAATGCCCTTGTTTTGCGAGACTACACTCCGAATTCACAATGCCCTTGTTTTTTCGAGACAAAAAAATAATGTTTGAATGGGTGCGTAGAAAGGGGAAAGAGCATGGATTTGTCATCGTAGTCGGTCGGTCGGATAACGGGAGCCGTAATTCCGCTCCTCGAATGACGCTTGTTTGTGATCGCTGGGGTGTATACAAGGAAAAACCAATCTCTCTGTCCTCTCAAGGAACTGCCAACCTTGAAATATTGGAATTGGGAAAAAAAAAGAAAAATAGAGAGAGCGGAACAAAGAAATGCGGTTGTAAGTTTCAGTTGAACGCCAGACAAGTCACGGGTGATGGTGAATGGCAATTAAAAGTGGTTTGTGGCTTTCACAATCATCCTATTTGCGAATCCATGTTGGGTCACTCTTATGCCGGTAGATTACTGAAATCAGAGGAGGAGTACGTGATAGAATTGTCACATGCAAATAGCCGGCCGAAGGATATTTTACATGGATTAAAAGAGAAATTTCCGGAAAATGAGTCCATAATACGGACTATTTATAATGCGCGAGTGAAGAACAGGGCAACTGAGCGTGCGGGTCGTTCTCAAATCCAACAGCTCATGTTTAAATTGACCGAGCATGCTTATCACTTCGAATATCGGCAATGCGAGAATACGAATGTCATTAAGGAGATATTCTTTGCTCATCCGAAAAGCATTGAATTGATGAAGGCATTTCCATACGTCTTGTTCATGGATTGCACTTACAAGACAAATAGGTACAACTTACCTTTGCTTGAGATTGTGGGCGTGACTTCAACCAAAATGACCTTCTTAATTGCTGGTGTATACCTAGAGGCTGAGAAAGAAGAAAACTACACGTGGGCATGCGAAGTGCTGAAATCTTTGATGGATCGATCATGTCTTCCCAATGTTATCGTGACCGATAGGGAGCTTGCCTTAATGAATGCAATTCGTGAGACGTTCCCAACGACAACTCATTTGCTTGTCGATGGCATATCAATAGGAATATTCTAGCAAAATGCAAGAAAATGTTTGATATGCAAGAGATTTGGGAGGCGTTCATTCTTCATTGGAATGTAATGGTCAAGGCTGATACGGAGGCATCGTTTGATGACTATTTACGGCGATTATCAGAAGATTTCAGTCAATATCCCGATGCGGTCAATTATGTCCTGAACCAGTGGATTGTGCCTTACAAAGAAAGATTTGTCTCGTGTTGGACAAACCATGTTATGCACTTTGACAACTTGACTACAAACAGTATATCGGGAACTTTATGTTTATGTCATATGTTTTGATGTTTTGTTAATTATATGCTAATAAATTGCGTAACCTATGTTAGGGTGGAGAGTCAACATGCCTTATTGAAGAAACAACTTGGATCGAGCCAGGGAGCATTTGAGACATGTTGGAAACAAATTCATAAACTCATCGAATGCTCCCATATTGCAATCATTGCCTCATTTGAGAAAAGCAGATCGTGGTTCAACACAAATTCAAGTCATCGCTATGGAGTGAGGTTAGAGGCATGGTGTCCATAAATGCATTGGATTTGATTTTCAACTCACTGGATTCTCTATATGATGGTAGCCGAGATCCATTGTTGTGTGGGTGTGCGGTGAGATCGGCATGCGGGCTCCCTTGTCCACATGAGCTTGCACAGTTCATGCAATTCAACTCGCCCATCCCACTTGATAAAGTTCATGCATTTTGGCGTAAGCTAGATACCCTACCGATCATGAGTTTCGATGATGATATTGAAGAAGAGATTCGAAATCGGTACAATGAGATTCGCAATACCCTTGATTTAAGATTTGAGGCAGCTCCACGTACCGGAAAGAATTTGATTGTTCGGAGATTGACCGAGATTTGTCATCCTGCAACAACAATGGCCAATGAACCTGCAGTTAAAACAAATAACAAGGGTCGTCCTAAAGCAAAGAGTGCTAAGTTCCTCAAATCCACGAAGCGGGATCCTAGCGCATTTGAGTACGTGGAGGCCATACCCGACCAAGTGTTATTCAACACCGATGCAAATCAAGGGTCTCCGATGTTATCTGCAAAAGCCAAGTTACAGGTAACCTCAAAACTATTTATATTATTCAGTTAAACTTTTATATCATGAAATAATTTTATTTATGTTTAATTTTTTCTTTTTTTGAATTTATCTTATAGCCCGTTCGTCGAAAAAGTCAACATGCAATCAAATATCTTAATCAACTACCGGTTTTCATGCATGATTATATTGAGAAAACAATTGATGTGCGGAGTGATGGGAATTGTGGCTTCCGGTGTATTGCGGAGTTACTTGGCCGTGATTCAAATGATTGGCGATGGGTTCGGGGAGAGTTATATCAGGAGGTTTTGGGAAATCAAGAGTTGTATGCCGAGTTATTCATGGCCGAGGATAGGGTGGATAAAGTCCTTTCGGCTATCCACTGGTTTGATGGACCATGCGGAGAAGAAAATTGGTTTGACTCTGCAGAAATGGGTTACGCTGTTGCAAATGCATTCGACGTTGCGTTGGTGACTTTGAGTAACACCTTGTCATTGACCTTCCTTCCTCTACGAAAATCAATGCCACATAACCCAAAATTGATTTGTATATGCTACGTCAACAACAATCATTACATTCATGCCAAGTTGAAGGAAGGATGTCCATTGCCACCGATACCATACAAATGGTATGATTGTCGAAATGAATGTGCAACCGGATGGCTAGATTTTTATCAAACTCGATTAATACAAGTACCCGAAACATCAACATATGTAATTGATATTAAATAGTTTTATTTATGTTAAATATTATGATTTGTGGTGTTACATATCTTTAAATAATTTTCATTTATTATTAAATTCCATTTTTATTAACTAAATTTAACTAAATTAATTTAACTAAATTTAACTAACTTTAAATTAAATTAAATCAACACAACCCAAAAATTGTAAAGACCAACAAAGATAACATCCTAAATTCCATTCTACATCAACCAAACAACAAAACCCACGAACAAATCATCATGTCATGGTTCGGCCAGGTGTGGCCGAAATTTTGGAAACGGTTCGGCCAGTAATGGCCGAAAATTAGAGCAGGTTCGGTCAGTACTGGCCGAAAATACAAAGAACATTCGGTCAGTACTGGCCGAACCATTGTAACTAAGGCAAAAAAAAATTTCAAAATTTCAGCCAATGTTTAGAACACGTAGCAATGTTTTTTCGTGAACGGTTCCCAAAAAAAAAAAAACAAGCTTATTCTAGGTCTCGGCCAGTAGTGGCCGAACAGATCCAAGGTTTTCGGTCAGTACTGGCCGAACTTCTCTACTGGTTCGGTCAGTACTGGCCGAAATTTTTCCAGTTTTTCGACATGTCCTTGCTCTATTCTGCACTAACCAGGGCACGTCCCCGACTCGTCTATGCTGCAACCATCAACCATACAAACATATATATACAAACCATAAATCCATACACCAACCAATCACCCCCCCATACACATAAAACCATAACCATAAACCATAAAACATGAAATATAAAACCATACACCAATTACTCCATAAACCAATTACTTCAAAAATAATTGTTCATACACCAATTACTCCATAAACCAAAAATAATTGTTCAAATACAATACCAAAAATAATTGTTCAAAAAAAAAACCAAAACTGCATATCTATTGTCGTCTTCTACCAACTTGAGAAGTTGATGTCCGCGCTGGGGTTTGAGTTTGAGTTTCTGCCAATGCTTTAAACATGACGTCCATAGCCTCCTCCAAACTAAATGAGCGGTCTCCATTTGTCCATCTCTCAGCCATAGGCATAATGACGTTAGGACATTCATAAGCATATCCCACGGATTAGGGGCAACAACTTCGGTTGTCCTCCCGACGGCCCGTGAGACCGCTCAGTAATGGGGTGCACAATGGGGTGTGAATATTCAGAGTACCATTGCAGATAATCATCTGAAGCATGTTGAGGCACTCTACATCCCGGTAACTTGCGTTTATCGAGGCAATTCCCCTTCCAGTCAAAGAATGACTGGGCAAACATGATCCACCCCATTAGAGACTTCTTATCTCCTCTCGCCATCCCAAGACCAAGTGGAGGGTGAGGTATTGTCTGCATGTACCCAAACTGTCGCAATACCCGGTCGGGAAGATGTGGTTCCACCACATTACGGAGCAACTATAGCACCTTGGTATAGCGCGACTCTAGGAAAAGGATGTGTAGAACGGATACCGACATACGGCGTCCAAATCACCTACAATAAAAACATAAAAAATATTAATATAGTTTCATTTAAGAAAACAAAAATACATGTGAAAATTATTACTAAAAATAATACTTACATCCGTGTCTGAAGAATATCAATATGTTGCCTCTTCACTTGCACGGAGGCAACTGTCGCTGGTTGAGCCCGAGGTGGTAGCCACTTCAATGTGAGCGGCAAATTGGGTAGATAGTAGTTGTTGAAACCGTTCCTAAACGCAGGAAACCTCTCATAAACCCAAGCCTCCAACAAGGTTAAGTGCCCGGAAATCTGATGGCAGTTAAACCTAGATCCTTTTCCTAGTTGCCGGTACAAAAAGCTAACGCTCCGGCTCCCCAAGCATAATTCCCTATTGCCTCATCATCTCTCAAAAAATCTAGATAGCTAGCGTTGACACATGTCCCGGTCTTATCAGAAAAGATTGTGCACCCCAATAAATATAAAAGATATGCCTTAGCGGACACATGACTTTTCGGGGTGCGAGGAGTACAACTGAGGAGAACTTCAATCTAAGCCATTCTAAATTGACCAATGCCCCCTTGGCGGGAATTCCATCTTTAGCAATTTTTTGGTCACTCCCAAAACCTCACAAACCTTATTTTGAGGTGGCCGAGTAGCATAAACGGGATTGTCAAATAAGGGAAGACTCGACACTAAGCAATGTAAGACAAGACACATCCTCCAAAGTGATGGTCATCTCTCCAATGGCATATGGAAACTATTAGTTTCCGGATGCCATCGCTCAACAAAAGCGTTGACCAACGTTTTATCTACGTTGTCATACGCTCCACTTCCATTAACTAAGCTCGAGACCGGAATTAATGATAAGCATTTGAACCGGCTCGACACTTTATTCAAGTCCAATTCCCATTTTTCAATTTACCTATATGATTAATACATTTTAAAATCCTATCATCTTTACCCTCCCAAATTGATTTAGCAATATGGGTTTCATAGGAAAGGAGTAATGTTTTGTACCTAGGCCCACCGGGATAAGACGTTACCTCCCCACCTCCCTCCTCATCATCCTCATCATCATCATCATCCTCATCTTCCTCGCCTTCCGGCTCATCTTCCTCACCTTCCGGCTCGTATTCCCGTTCATCTTCCGGGTCACTATCATTTTGAACCGGAATAAAGTCTATCCGAGGCTCAGGTGAGGTTTCCATAGGCTCATTGTAGACCGACAAGCGAGGATCAACGGTTAAATCCTCAACTGGCTCTTGGTTCTGTGAAGTTTGCCCTTGAGTACGTGCGGCTACTTTTTCACTCCTTTCGGAAGGGCTTGGACGCTTTCTCCTTGTAAACATTTGCTTAACTGCAATGAAAACATACAAAAATCAAACTCGTAATACATTTTATAACATATCATATCAAAAACAATGCATATATAAGAAAGAAAGAACAATGCATATATAAGAAAGAAAGATTGTCAAAGATCGCCCATGCCAAAAATTCCAAGAAAATAGAAGAAATTTTTCATTGGAGCATTTCATCGAACACTTGGCGTGCATAGTAGAGAATCATGCACAAACTTGCGTTTGGCTACCCAAATCAATCCCTCCTACAGTCCAAATCATGTAGGGCACTCATATATACACAAATGCATCATCAAAATTCAACAAAGGCCTGAGAAATCTAACATGCATTGACATTGAACCTAGTTCTTAATAAAAGGAGTGAAATGTCCAAATTTTGATGAATAGATGGATTAAAAAACATGGAATTGATACAATGCAATCAATGAAAAACTTTGCCTGTAGTGGCCGAAAAATATGAGCAGTTCGGCCGGGGGTGGCCGAAAAAATTGAGCAGTTCGGCCGGGGGTGGCCGAAAAATTGAGCAGGTTCGGCCGGGGGTGGCCGAAATTTTGAGTTTTTTCGGTAGGGTGTGGCCGAATTTGTGTAATAAATCGGCCAGTAGTGGCCGAACCCTTCAAAACCCAGATTTTCGAAATTTTTCAAAAAATCACAATGAGATTCTCTCAAAATGAAGCAAAACTAAAGTAATTTCGATTGAAGAAAGAATAATTACCTGATTTCCCTAGGTTTGACATCTTGAATCTTGAATTGGGGTTGAATTTGCTTGTTCTTCTTCTTCTTCTACCTAGGTTTTGCTTCTTCTTCTTCTTTCTTCTCTCTCTCTCTCTCTCTCTCTTCTCAGCGTTTTCCTTTCTTCTCTCTCTCTGCGTTTCACGTCTTTCTTTCTCTTTCTCTGTCTAGGTTTGGTTGTGGGTGAGGATGAGTGAGAGGGAGGGAGTAAATGAGAGTTAATTGGGTGGGTGTGGGTGTGGGTGTGGGTGTGGGTGTGGGTGTGGGTGGGGTATAATGGGAAAAGTGGGGGGTTTGTTTTTATTTTTTGGGGTGAGTTAAATGATACGGGTTTACTCAACAATTTTCCGGGTTTATATAACAACTCTCATTTTTTATTCTATTTATAAGATCTTGAATGAAATTACTACACCCCTCCCCTCCCATTCCCACGTCACACACACTCTCTCTCACACTTTCTCTCTCTAAATTTTTCTCTCAACTCTATCTCTCCCGTCACCCTTAATTCCGGTGAACCCCTCCCTTCCTCCACTTCCGGCGAACGTCACCCCAACTCCGGCGATCTATTACTCCGACGACCGTCCACCTCCTCTACTCTGGCGACCTATTACTCCGGCGACCCTCTCCTTACCCCCTCCGGCCATCCCTCTCCTTTGCGATCGAGCTTCCTTCAAGTTATCCACCTCCAACGCCGTCTATCTGCAGATCCAGTCACCCTCTCCCTACGAGATTCACTTTCTCCATCCTTGCAACAGTAGATCTGGTTTCCTTTCTTCGTGATTCACATCATCATGTTGCAAGATAAAGTACTTGCTAGAAGTGTAAAAATGTTAGGAAAACAAACTGAACTCCCCAACATCCCAAGTAAAATCAGACGGCAACAATTTCACCTGTGGAAATCTAGATAATTTCAGAAGTTTCGAGAAAGCTAGGCTCTCCTCGTCGTTTCTGCAAAAGGAAATATATAGTAGTCCTTTTCATTTCTTTACTTTTCTTTTGTAAGTGTCACATTAATTTAATTAATAATCTCCACACCTGTTCTTTTTACATAATTTTATGTTTATGTTTATGTTATTTCTTTATCTTTCATTTATATAATTATATGGCAAAAATATCATTGAAAAAATTGTTTTCATTTTTTTATAGTTCATTATATTATTGCAAAACTAAATTTTTGAAATGGAATAGAAAGAGTGAAAACTTATTGATTAATTAAGTTATTAATTGTTTGGTTGCCGGAGTTGGTGTTCGCCGAATTTATCGTATTCTTAGTAGTTTAGTTGACAACTGAGAACTTACTGATAAGTTCTCAGTTGTTTAGTCGCCGGAGTTGGTGATCGCCGGAGTTGATCGTGTTTTTAGTAGTTTAGTTGACAACTTACTAATAAGTTAAGTTCTCAGTTGTTTGGTCACCGGAGTTGGTGGTCGCCGGAGTTGATCGTGTTCTTAGTAGTTTAGTTGACAACTGAGAACTTACTGATAAGTTAAGTTCTCAGTTGTTTGATCGCTGGAGAGGTCGCCGAAGTTGGTGGTCGTCGAAGTTAATCGTGTTCTTAGTAGTTTAGTTGACAACTGAGAACTTACTGATAAGTTAAGTTCTCAATTGTTTGGTCGCCGGAGTTGGTGGTCGCCGTAGTTAATCGTGTTCTTAGTAGTTTAGTTGACAAATGAGAACTTACTGATAAGTTAAGTTTTCTCAGTTGTTTGGTCTCCGGAGTTGGTGGTCGCCAGAGTTAATCGTGTTATTAGTAGTTTAGTTGACAACTGAGAAATTACTGATAAGTTAAGTTCTCAGTTGTTTGGTCACCGGAGAGATCGCAGGAGTTGGCGATCGTCAGAGTTGACCGTGTTCTTAGTAGTTTAGTTGACAACTGGGAACTTACTGATAAGTTCTCAGTTATTTAGTCGCCGGAGTTGGTGATCGCCGAAGTTGATCGTGTTCTTAGAAGTTTAGTTGACAACTGAGAACTTACTGATAAGTTAAGTTCTCAGTTGTTTGGTCGCCGGAGTTGGTGGTCACCGGAATTGGTGGTCGCCGGAGTTGATCGTGTTCTTAGTAGTTTAGTTGATAACTGAGAACTTACTGATAAGTTCGTAGTTGTTTAGTTGCCGGAGTTGATCATGTTCTTAGTAGTTTAGTTGACAAATGAGAACTTACTGATAAGTTAAGTTCTCAGTTGTTTGATCTCCGGAGAGGTCGCCGGAGTTGGTGGTCACCGGAATTGGTGGTTGCTGGAGTTGATCGTGTTCTTAGTGGTTTAGTTGACAACGGAGAACTTACTGATAAGTTAAGTTCTTAGTTGTTTGGTCGCCGGAGTTGGTGATCGCCGGAGTTAATTGTGTTCTTAGTAGTTTAGTTGACAACTGAGAACTTACTAATAAGTTAAGTTCTCTGTTGTTTGGACGCCTGAGAGGTCGCCGGCGTAAAAAAAAAAAAGTCGCCGGAGTTGATGGTTGCCGAAAGTGTTGACCGGAGAAGATGGGGAGGGGGTGACCTAAGGTGATGGTGGTTGGAGAGAAATTAAATTGATAAAGAGGGTGGACTTAGAAAATTATAGGAGGGTGAACTTTGTAAAATGCTAGGAGGGTGTACTTATTAAGCTAGGAATTATATGGTTAAGCAAAATATAAGCAAAAGAGTGATTATATGATAAATGCCCCTTTTAAGCTATCAATCCCCAGGTTTTAGTACGCATGAGATTAGGAACCCCTATTTCATAACAATGTCAATTTCAAAAACTCTGCATAGGGGAGGAAGAATCGCAATTTCATAACCCTAGTTTTCTGGTTGACAAAAGATATCGGGCGGGAAGGAGATTCTGTTTTGCCGTTGTTGGAAGAAAGAAACGTGCAGCGTATTTTTTACACAAACTGTACGCACTAGTCTGCATACGAAAGGCCAATTATATATACCTAAACCCTAAAAGAAGAAAGGGGTGGGGATAAACACTCTGTTTTTTTTTATACCACTCTACAGCAAGGATTTACTGCATTAAGGGGGCTCTTTTCTGATAGAGATAATACTGATGACCTTCATGTCAGCGAACACTACATAATTTCACTGAAGTGACAAATGTTGCATCAAAAGCATCGATAATTACGAAAGCCATAATTGGCTTTGAATGATAGCCCTGTTCATAACAAACCATACAAGAGGTTTCTGCTGGTGTCAAAACGTAATTCTTACACCATTGCTCAAAATCAAAACTTAAGAAAGGGCTTTCTCTAAGTGAATGCAAGTTGACATGCCCGTGATCCCCTAGGGACCACCGACATCTTCTTGACAAATTCAAGCTCGTCTTTCTCTGACATAGGACAAGTGCTAATTGTCATCAATTGCAAAACATGTGCATTCTTCACAAAGTACCTTAACATCTCAAGTTGATCACAGCAATCAGATAACATGTAACTTAAAGAAATAGTAGTAAAGTAACTCTTGACAGCAGACACTTGGGCACATTGCTCAGTCTAGCATAAACAATCAACTCCCTCTATCCCGAAATATATGTCTAAAAATATTTCAAATTTACTTATGACAAGAGCAAATTTGAAATATTTTTATACATTCATTTTGGGACGGAGGGAGTAGATTGTTTTGGCTGAACTAGGCCTTTGAATGTGCCCAAGTGTCTGATGTCAAGAGTTTTTGAAATATTTTTGGACATTCATTTCGAAGCGGTGGAAGTAAAAAATTCAAACTTCAACCCTGTACTTTTAATCCATTGATATATCGCCCCCACAAATCAAACTCTCATCAGATTTTTGGACAAGAATGTTAATCACTAGAGTTCGCCTTGGGCTTATATTGTCACACACAAGCACACTCAATAAAATAGTCTTCCATACTGTTTTTATTTTCCCACTCTACAATATGGATTTACTGCGTAAGTTACGGAAGAGGGCTTTTGAAATAGAGATAACACTGACAACGCTTCATGTAAGCGAACACTACATAGTATCAATAATGGAAAGTAAAATATAACCGTAAAAGTTTATATGATTAAATGTGACTATCAATGTAGGATAGAGGGAGTAAAACAAAATTAACTGAGGTAGGACAGAGGGAGTAAAACAAAATTAATTGACCAAATCATAGCCTATACTCAAAAGAAATTAAAGCAGAAAACTTAGAATAACCTCGGCTAACAGAAACATGCATAAAGCAACATATGAATTCATTCACACATTGTGCTTTAGATATCATAACATTTGGTGTACACCACATTGTCAAGAATCGCCACCAAATAAATTCTGCAATAACTTGATTTCAAATTACTTATCAGATATCTATTCCTCATTTCCTCTATTTAATTGTGAGAAAAATAAACTTACACTATTATTCTTCAAACTGTACAGCCAAAAAACACCAAAATGTTACACACCTATCTGTTACTTATTTCGCTAAATAGTACTCCCTCCGTCCCAAAATGATTGTCTCACTTTTTTTGCATTTATTACGAAGAAACTTTGAACAATAATTTTAGGTTGATTTAATTATACAAATGAAGATCTAAAACTTGCAATTGATAGTATTATTGATAGTGTATCAATAATGAGTTTTAGATTTTCATTTGTATAGTTAAATAAACCTAAAATTATTGTTCAAAGTTCCTTCATAATAAAAGCAAAAAAAGTGGGACAATCATTTTGGGACGGAGGGAGTATGTGCTATTCCTTCCGATTATTATTTTATTTTATTATCTTTTTTGAAAAAAGACCTTGTCAGCACGTAGACATGGCATCGACTCAACCTCCTCAAGTATTTCCACAATTTGAAGGTCTTATTTCAGTCTTAAAACGGCTCGCTCTAGTTCCACGTGGCCCTGTTTTTCCATATGCTGAGCCATCCACATTTAACTTTATGCTACCGAGATTCAGTGAAGCTGAAATCCTTTCCATTGCTCTTTAAAATATGTAAACCTCACTTCATCTACACTCATATATGCTTGCATTTGATTGCCTTTATTTTTTGTTTTCTTAGCGAGATTCAGTGAAGCTGAAATCCATTCCATTGCCCTACCCCACTAACGCTCCTACCACACTTTCCATACTCACGACACCCTAAAATTATTCACTTTTCCTTAATCCTCGTGTCATCTCATTTTGTCTAATTTGAAATGGGACAGAGGGACTACATTGAAAATCAGAGCATTTGTATAAGTATTTTGGTCGTTTAATATATTCGCCAAGTAGAGTTAATAATTGCAACCCCCTCAAAATAGTGGCAACGCGAGTGAAACACAATCCTCTTTACATCCTGTCCGGTTCTATAAACTATGGTAAAAGCTACTATTGCAGATTGCTAAGAAGACAAAAAAACGCTGAGGTCCCCGGCCATGCTACCGAGATTCGGTGAAGCTGAAATCCATTCCATTGCCCAATTTTGTTCTAAAAACAAAGCGATTCCTAGCTTTTCCACGCAACCATAACATATATTGCGACCCAACCTTTTTTAAAATGATCCTAGAATAAACCAAAGCAATTCCTAGCTTTCAATCTTTTATGACACCATTTCCACTACCCAGCAGGCAGTGGCGGACCAAATACATTTCTTAAGTGGGTGCACAAATTGAACTATAAAGCTTCAAAATGTAGGTTGTAAGAAAAATTGCTTGTTGTAGGACTTGAAGTCTTGAACCCACAACCACAAAATTAAAAATCTAGCACTTAATCAAATGAATTATACAGACTATTAAATTAAATGGGTTCACTTGCACCCATATAGATAGTCTTAGATCCGCCACTAGCACCAGCTAAATACCCTACGCCGTGCAATGAAAGAACCATCCTTTCCTATTTATTTGTCCTGTCAGATAGAGAGAAAATGAGACTGAAAAGAGCCCTTCTTTCCCACCTTAGGGGACAGACAGGGTCAAAGAGGGGTTTACATACAACCGAGGCAAAGTTGTTTATGATTGAATCTCAGAGGCACTCTCATCATTTAGTAGATCCAAGTCCATGGCCTATTTCGAGTTCACTCGGAGCTTTGGCAACCACTTTAGGAGGTGTGATGCACGCATTTCAAGGGGGTGCAACACTTCAGTTTGGGACTGCTCTTTCTCCTATATACCATGTTTGTATGGTGGCTATGAGACTCTGGTTCTAGTGAAAGCGATGAAAGTATAGCTGTGCTCCTATCACGTTCTTCACCTAAACATTAGACCACGAACAAATAATACAGAAACATTTTGTTGATACTATGCTTTGAGCAGATCACCAAAGGATGAAACTTCAGCGAAATACAACTGCTCCAAACTACCCTATGTCGCTCAAAAATAACTTACCGTCTACACTTCTCAAAAATATTCACAAAACACATCCACTCTATACGGATGAAGCTCGTCAAGGCACCAATCGAATCTATCATCTTTTGATATCCAAAATAATGTTCCAATGGTCTTGTACAGTTACCATTCTGAAAAATATTTATGTTTCCCCTCATTTTCATATCCAAACTAATGTTCACAACTATTTCCTTCACAAGGCCAACCACTTTAAAACATAGCTCTTTACTAGACATCGCCTTGCACTTATACATTCATTAAAACAGTTTTCCCTGCTGTGTTTTTTTCTACCACTACAACATGGATTTACTGCATAAATTGCATAATTATATAGTAAGGGGGCTCTTCTAAGATAGAGATAATACTTATGACACTTAATGTCAGTGAACTCTACACAATTTCACTAAAATGACAAATGTTGCATCAAAAGCACAAAAAATCACGAAAAGCAAAAGTGGGTTTGAATGATAGCTCTGTTCATAACAAACCATACAAGAGGTTTCTAATAGTGACTAAACGTAATTCGAAATCCAAACTTGAGAAAGGACTTTCTAAGTGAAATCAACTTGACATATCCGTGATCCCTTAGGGACCATTGAAACCCTTTTGAGCAATTCAAGTTGTTCTTTCTCAGAAATAAGACGAGTGCAAATTTTCATCAATTGCAAAACTTCTGAATTCTTCAGAAAGTACCTTAACATCTCAAGTTGATCACAGCAGTGAGCAGTCATATAACTGAAAGAAATAGTAGTAAGTCTCGACAACAAACAATTGGGCACACTCAGAGGCTCAGTCCACCAAGACCGATGAGAGCAACCGTCAATCCATCCCTAATCACAACAAAAGCAAAAATACATGATTAATGAATTATAGAAAGGTTAGGTATAAGAAATGGCATTACAACTCTTCCAACCTTCATGACAAGATGTTCCAAATTATCCATGTTTGCCAGAAAGTTATTGATGATAACAGCCAAGTCAAGGCAATCGTACAACTCTAACTCCAACCGCGTTAAATTATGGAAACCTGGTGAGATAATTGCTGATGCAGTCCTCCTGAAGGCCTGCAGAAACAACAAGTTTGTTGTTAAGAAATGCATACTCTGCAGCTATGATGAAATGGATAGTATTTAAACAACCAAAATTGAGAAAGTTACCGTCAGCGCATGACCTAAAACTGACAGAAACTTCACTTTGTAGAGACTCCTTATAAATTTGGAAATGTTAACGCAGATATCCATATCGACATCATCCTCTTCAATGAAGGCCAATTTGACCTTTGCTTGGACCAAGGAAGATAAGTTCTCTGCAGCTAAATACGCCAACTCATCATCGAGATCTAGGTACTGAAGTGCAGGAGTATCTATCTCAAGTATATGTGGGCGATCATATTTAAAGCCGGTAAAATGTAGTGTAAGGCTTTTAAGAGAAGGTATGCGAATGATAAGGCATAATATATCATCATAATCATTTCTCTCAATGACGAGGTCTTCAAGAACAGGGCAGCAAGAGAAAAGTCTATGAATTGAATCTTCATCAGCGAACTCAACACAATCGAGACGCAAATTCTTAAGACTGGGAAAGCTAACAGACGAATCACTTGCAATCTCAAAAGTGAGCATATACAGACAAAGGGTTTGCAGACTAGGGAAGCATATTGAGGCTGCTGCAGGAATGTTCAAATGTATATAGCCTTCCAGCTTCAAGACCATAATGTTGCTATAGATATCCCTTAGAGGCAACTCAAAAGAATTTTCCAACATAAGAATGAGATCCAATTCTTGAATAGTGCGTCTAAAAGCGGTAGAAATCATAGAGTTTATATCGGAAGGGTCAAAGTGTTCATGCTCACAAACACAACTGAGACGGAAATTCTGTATAGAAGGTGGATTTAGTAGGAGTAATACCCTGTTCACAAAGTGGGTAAATTTATTCCTCTTCAAATTATGTTCCTTAGCCCACAAATTTCCACGTTCGTCATAGACGAGATCAAGGTTAGTAACAGAAGTCCATAGGAGCTTCCATCTGGTAGATAAAACGCTTGTTGAGACCGCACATTTGGTTGGAAGCAATGACAAGATGTGAGAAAGTAAGCCTTCTGGCAAATCGCTAATCCTATCGATGCCACCATTGAAACGCTTGGAACTTTTCGATTTCACCATCTAGTACTCGGAGGATAGGATATATATTGCGGAAATCAACAGTTAACGGGTGTTAGGGTTAGGGTTAGGGTTTCGGGCCAAAGTAACAACCTTGATTGATTCCGCATAATATTTTCCTGATTTCTTGGAAAATTTTAAAAGCCCTATTTCCTTATTCTTAGTTCCAATTGAAACAGAGCGAATATTCTCAATATCTATCCCACCGTTGAGAAACAAACTAACCTGGAAACATCTAGAAGAACCCCATGATGAATCTAAAGCTAAACGTCTGAATCCAGCCACCGTGTGTAAGAGTTCTAGTTATCGTATTCTGATGAGTCCGTCCAAAATTGAAAATTATATTTTAGTTAATGTAAGTTTGAAAAGTATACTATCTACAGTGGTTTCATCCCATTTTTTCATTTTATCTAACACTTTTTACACTTTTTTTCATTCATTTAATATTTTATCTATCTATTTCATTTAAACCCCCTGCAATAGCTAAATTAAATTAAATTTCAATTTCTCTAACTCACCATTCTATACCTCACCATTTTTATTTTATTTATATTCTCTATTTTTATGATTAGTAAAATAATAATAATTATTATTATTATTTATAATTAAAAAAATATTTCACACTTAATTAAAAAAATATTGCATCAATTTATAGAAAAAAAATTGATGATTTTTTTAAAATAAAGGCTAAAATGAAAAAGGATAATTGAGAAATGAGTGTTTTTTTTTGTTCAAATCAAATGAAACTTGTATCAATTTATAGGGAAAAAAAAGATAAATTTTGGCGAAAAAAATTAAAAAAATTAATTTACTAGATCATAATTCAGCTCAAAGATTTGGGATAAAAAAAAAACAAATTTGAAAATTTTGAGAACCAATCACATGTCGCCACGTGTAAAATCAAGAAAAAACAAAAAAAAAAGAAAAAAACGAACGCCTCACGCGCCTTGTTGGGGCGTGAGGCGCACTCGCCAAGCTCGGCCCAATCAGAAGTCGCCACGTGTCAGTTCAAAATTTTTTTTTTTTTTTCAATTGGCTGAAATTTTTCATTCTCATTTTTCATTCAACCCCTTTCATTTCATCCATTGCACCATTTCATCCAACTAACTCCCATTTCATCCATTGTACACGGTCTTAGTCATAAGACTTTTTAATATTCTGGATCAATCATTATACTTAGAATAGTTTTAGTTGGGTTACTTCAGTCCTAAAAATTACAAATTAGACATTGAATTATTCAGATATTTCATTTATGCCCAAGAATCTTTTTTTTAATATATTTCACATTATTACATTCTAATTAAGTCACTTATTTATATAAATACCAGTGATTCCCACCAATTTGAAACCCATCAAACTTCCTTTTTCCCCTTCCTAAAACCTCCAACTCCAATTCAAAAACTTCTTTACAAATATCATCCTACCAGAATCACCATCATATCAAGAACAAGTCCAATATTAATAAATTAAATCCATATCCCAACAAAGGCAAAATCCTTTGATTCTTTAAAATGTGCAAAATTGAAATATGCAACACATAAATCTGGCATATCAAATCCCCACAAAGGATCATTCTTTTTTGTTTTTTTTTTAATTTGCAAAATATTTGCATTTTTTAGATCTACAAAATTTTGGCGTTTTACCCTGAAAATGTAGATTTGAACAACCCAGAAAGATTATTCAAGATTCTCAGATGCTTTTCAGAATATGAAGAGTCACCATGGAGAGAGAGTTAGGAGATAGGAGTGATAGACGAGCTTTGGATTAGAGAGACGGGATGTAAAAAGAACTTGTACCATTGATTTTTCAGTGTAGAAAGGGAGAGAGGTCGGATCATGGCATTTTAGGCAGGGGTTACTAACCTTGCTTGTTGTAGTATGGGATCTGCGACTGAGACTTATTTTGTTGACGAGGATATTGTGGTGGGGAGAAGATCAACTTTTTGAGGATATGCGCAATAATGTGGGGAAATTGGCAAAATTCTGGATAATTCAGGAAGTTTGGATGTGGATTGTAAGTTTACAAGTGATATTTGATGGATGTGGTTTTACACATTCAAAATATATGTTTCCAAGCTTATTTAATGCTCAAAACATTGGGAATTTAATGTGCTTTGTTAGTGTTTTGAAAGTACAGGGATTGAAGTGCAATTAGGCAGAAAATGGAGGATATAAGCTTGTTTTGGAAGTCCAGGGACCGAATTACAATTATGGAAAACTAGGGGGTAAACTGGTATTATAAAGTTCAAGGGCTAAATTGCAATTCAATGGAAACGTATGGACCAAAGTACAAAAGAGGAAAGTTCATGAGCTAAACTGCAGTTAATTGGAAGTAGGAGGGCTACAGCTGGATTTTAGGCTGGTCGGCCAAGGGCAAGGTCGTGGCCGAGAAAATGGGGCCAAGGCATGAGCCATGAGCAGCTGGCCGAGAAAACTAGGCCATGGCCGAGAAAATAAGGCAGCTGGCCGAGCGAACACGCAGAAGGGCCGGGCGACCGCGCCATTTGGCCAGAAACTAAGGGCGACCGCGCAGCACATGTTCGAGCGGCCACGCCCATGACCGGCCAAGGCATCAGTGACGAAAATCTGTGACGAAATTGTTCAGTCACATAATTAAAAGGCAGATTTGCTACAAATTTGTGACGAATTTTCAGCAGAATCCTTATTTGACTAGGAATTGACCTCATTTGGCTGTAAATTAGGAATCCCTCCTCCCTCCTACTATATAAAGGATCCCTAGATAAGTTTTATAGATCTTTCATTTCTCTCATCTCTTATCATCATCTCTTCTTTTCTTTTTTTTTCTTTTTTTTTAAACCTTTTTTTTCCACTACTCACACACACACACACACATGCACGCACAGAAGCGCCTAGAAGATAAATCCTAGGGAGAGAAAGCCTTCCCTCTAACTTCTGGGGGGATCGAACCCATGACCTCCAGGTTGGAAGCCATGAGCTCAAGCCAGCAGGCCAAATCCCCATGTGCCATCTCTTCTTTTCTTGTACATATTAGATTAAGGTTTTTATTTATTTTGAAGATTCAATAACAAGGTTTATTTATTTTAATGGTCTTTCAAGGCTAATTTATTTGATTCGCGAATTGTGGTAAGTAATAATTTGATCTTTATGCTAGGGTTTTAATTCTTCCTATCTCTCTCATTCTTGCGTGGTAAAATATTCTTAATTCGTTCTAGGATTTCGAATTTATGTTAAGATATTTTTGGCCCTAAAATTTGTGGGTATCCATTGTTACAGTAACTCGAACATAGATACATTGACCATTATTTTACTACTTAGATCTAATTAAGGACGTAACTGAATTTAATTGGGTTTAGATTCATATATTCTTTTGATCTTAATGAATTCTTCAATTATTATATATACGTAACTGGAGTATAATAAAAAGAAAATATTTGAGTTGCAAATAGCACACCAAACCGCCCCAACTCATGATTTTATGAATGAACCCAAGAATGAGATTGAATTTTTTTTACATGATTTAAAAAATATAAAGTGATAATTGTTATGATCCCCAATCCATGAATCTCTTGTTTCTTGATTTCTTTGCTTGTTTTATTTTGCTTTCTTAGATTAATAATTAAACCAATCAAACCCCTTCTTTTGGTTACTTTTATACACTAATAAAATACACTTGTTCCACCTTAGTCCCTGTGGATTCGACCCTTGCAAGTAAGCATATTACTACATTGATAAACTAGTGCACTTGCTAGGTAATTTTAATAAGAGGGAGATTTTCTTCCATCAAGTTTTTGGCGCCGTTGCCGAGGACTTGTGTTGCGAACAAGTTAATTTTGTTAGTGTATTGTAAATATTTTCTTTTATTAGTTTCTTTTTAGTGTAAATATTTTTCTTGTATTATTTTTCTTTTTCTAGTTGTTTAAAAATTAAAGGTTATGCATGAATCAAATTCTAATGAGAAGTTGGCCGGGCAAGTTAAACAATTAATTGCTATGTTCAATGCGAAAAATGCTTCGCCTAGTTCCAATATAATACAAGATGCATGTTCCTGTTGTGAATTATACTCTCATGCTACTAATGATTGTCCGTCTAGGACATATTTTCAAGAGTATTCTCCACAGGTACAAGAAAGAAGTTCGTTCTAGCCATGACAACCACAATATGATTATTCCCCCAATTGTTATACACAATGGAGGGGAAACCACTCATGTCGAGCATGAAACAATTATGATGCACATTATTATGATCCACCGCAACCTAAAAAGCAATCATGGGAAGAGGATTTGACAAGATTGAAGGAGGAAATCGTCAACAACAACAAAAATTAGGTACAACCATGGATAGGTTGGAAGAACAAGTTACTAAAATAATAGAAGCATTGAGAGGTTGTGAGCGAGATACTAGTTCTATCCAACTTGAACGTTATGAATGGGAGGACGCTTCCATTAATGATGAACTACCGATGCTCTCTCCGTCTCCTGCTAGTGATAGTGTGGTTGTTGATGAATATGTTGATTGTGAAGAAGATGGGGTGGAAGAGAAATTAAAAGATGATGAGGGCATTAATGTTGATGAGGTTGGGCCCGACCAAATTGACGCAATGTCTCAATGAAGACCTTCTCTATCCCATCGAAAGTGTGAAAGATTATTTTTCCATCATTCTTGTACCTCCACCTATTTTTGAGGGTGAAGAAAGTGGCGAGGATTGAAAGAGAAGAAGCCCAAAAAGCTGAAACGTCAATAATTTCCTTGGGCACTAAATGATTTGATGATGAAAGGAATATATATGGGGCATAATCTGAAAATAAGGACCCGCGAAATCATTAAGTGGGCTAAAGGACGAAAAGTGAAGTCCAAACGTGAGCGACGGTCGGGCTAACGACCTTAACCAAATGCGCTTATTGGGAGGCAACCAAAGTAGGTATGTTTTATTTGTTTTATTTATTTGTTTTGTTGTGTCATATCATCCTTTGAACCCAAGGCATGTTTTAGTTCTCTTTGCTATGAGGACATAGCATGTTTTGAGTTTGGGGGTAGATTTCTTCGAGTTTGTGGGTTTATAGGGGAGTGTATATTGTGTCACTCTCCAAAAAAATTAGAATTTTTTTTGTTCTTTTCATATTTTGGGATGGTGGCAAGAGTCTATGATGATTTGAGAGTGCTTTAATTTTAAAAATCTTGAGTGTTATTGTCAATATGGGGTTATAATTGTATTGAAACATGTAAAGTATGATTACTCCACCTTTCACTTTCATGCTACTTTTCTTGATCATTGTTACCAATTTAGGAGATCTTTATAGGATCACTTTGGCATTCTCGGGGTCCCTAAAACATGTTTACATGACTGTCAATAACACATCAATTAGGCTATTCGGGAAGTGATATTTGACTATTTTCTTTGAACCCTATTTGTGAGCCTTTAACTTTCTAGTCATTTATAAATTTTTTCACTAGAACCCCTTTTGAGCTTTAAAAAGAATGGAATCTCTCACAAAGTGAGAGGTTATTTTAGACCATCATTCGTCTTCTTTTGATACCTACATTATCCTACCCTTTTAACTTATACCATATTTTCTCACTTTTTCAAGAAAGTGAAACTAGGGAGTGAATGAGAATTGTGGGTGATGTGTGAAAAATTAAGGGTAAAAAGTGGTCATGAAAATAAATAAAAGAGTTATGAATTGTATTGAAAAGAGGGGCTTGAGCATAATATTGAATGCACATTCTTCGTGATATATATGTGCAAAGAAAAGAAAAAAAAAATCTGAAAAGAAAGTCTTGCCCTCTCTAATGTTGAAGTGGAAAGTGACCAAAAAGAAAGGAAGGTGATCAACCCCAAGTGTGAAAGTATGCAAAATTATAAGTTTGGGGGTTGAATCAATGGGTTGGCATGGAGCGGAGTGATAAATTTCAAAGTGAGGATGTATGATGAAGACTTTCCGATTTCACTACTTGACTTCGTATGTCCTTATCTTCTTTTGCAACCGTGAACCTAGTCCGCGATTATCGCGATACGTTACAAGCTATAAGCCATATTTGATCCCTAAAGAGTAGCCGGGTTAACAGTTGTGTTTAAATATGCATATGAGTGACCTTGTGTAGAAATTTATCTTGTTATCATTGATTTAGAGCATGACACAAGTGACCCTATAAAATATCTTATTTTGGTAAACAATGATCTTTCATATTTCATTCATCTTTCATTATGTGGTGGAGAATTGTAAGTTAGATGCATCCATGTAAATATAATCCCATGTTCATGATAATGCTTGTAGATTATGTGTGTTGTGAAAAATGTGAGACTTGTCGTGCCAACAACCTATTATATGAATTGAACAAATTCCAAAAATATTTTCTTTTGTTTTAATTAGTTAGTTAGTTTTTATTTTGTTTTAGTTTTGTTTACTCGAGGACGAGCAAAAGATAAGTTTACAAGTGATATTTGATGGATGTGGTTTTATCCATCCAAAAGATATGTTTCCAAGCTTATTTAATGCTCAAACCCTTGGGAATTTAATTTGTTTTGTTAGTGTTTGGAAAGTACAGGAGTTGAAGTGCAATTAGACAGAAAATTGAGGATATAAGCTTGTTTTGGAAGTCCAGGGACCAAATTGCAATTATGGAAAACTAGAGGTATACTGGTATTATAAAGTTCAAGGGCTAAATTGCAATTCAATGGAAACGTAGGGATCAAAGTGCAAAAGAGGAAAGTTCATGGGCTAAACTGCAGTTAATTGGAAGTAGGAGGGCTACAGCTGGAATTTTAGGTTGGTCGGCCAAGGGCAAGACCGTGGCCGAGAATATGGGCCCAAGGCATGAGCCATGAGCAGCTGGCCGAGAAAACTAGGCCATGGCCGAGAAAACAAGGCAGCTGGCCGAGCGATCACGCAGAAGTGCCGGGCGATCGCGCAGCACATGGCCGAGCGGCCACACCCATGGCCGTCCAAGGCATCAATGACGGAAATCTGTGACGGATTTGTTCCGTCACAGAATTAAAAGGCAGATTTGCTACATATTTGTGACGAATTTTCAGCAGAATTCTAATTTGACTAGGAATTGACCTTATTTTGCTGTAAATTAGGAATCTCTCGTCCCTCCTACTATATAAAGGATCTCTAGACAAGTTTTTATAGATCTTTCATCTCTCTCATCTCTTATCATCCTCTATATCTCTTCTTCTCTTGTACATATTAGATTAGGGTTTTTATTTATTTTTAAGATTCAATAACAAGGTTTATTTATTTTAATGGTCTTTTAAGGCTAACTTATTTGATTCGCGGATTGTGGTAAGTAATTATTTGATTTTTATGCTAGGTTTTTAATTCTTCCTATCTCTCTCATTCTTGTGTGGTAAAATATTCATAATTCGTTCTAGGGTTTCAGATTTATGTTAAGATACTTTTGGCCCTATAATTTGTGGGTATTCATTGTTACGGTAACTCGGACATAGATACATTGACCATTATTTTACTACTTAGATCTAATTGAGGACGTAACTGAATTTAATTGGGTTTAGGTTCATATATTATTTTGATCTTAATGAATTCTTCAATTATTATATATACGTAACTGGAGTATAATAAAAAGAGAATATTTGAGTTGCAAATCGCACACCAAACCATCCCAACTCATAATTTTGTGAATGAAATCAAGAATGAGATTGAATCCTTTTTACATGATTTAAAAAACATAAAGTGATAATTGTTATGATCCCCAATCCTTGAATCCCTTGTTTCTTGATTTCTTTGCTTGTTTTATTTTGCTTTCTTAGATTAATAATTAAACCACTCAAACTCCTTCTTTTGGTTACTTTTATACGCTAATAAAATACACTTGTTCCACTTTAGTCCCTGTGGATTCGACCCTTGCAAGTAAGCATATTACTACATTGATAAACTAGTGCACTTGCTAGGTAATTTTAATAAGAGGGAGATTTTCTTCCATCAATAGTTAACTATGCAAATGACAAAAATCCATCGATTCACAAGTGCCAAGGAGCTGAAGGTTTGAGTGTTCTGACAGATGACAATAAAATATGATCGGCCACATATACTTGAGATAGTTACTCCTGCACTTCAGTACCTAGATCTCGATGATGAGTAGGCGTATTTATTGAAGAGGATGATGTCGATATGGATATCTGCGTTAACATTTCCAAATTTATAAGGAGTCTCTACAAAGTGAAGTTTATGTCGGTTTTAGGTCATGCGCTGACAGTAACTTTCTCAATTTTGGTTGCTTAAATACTATCAATTTCATCATAGTGGCAGTGTGTGCATTTCTTAACAACAAACTTGTTGTTTCTGCAGGCCTTCAGGAGGACTGCATCAACAATCATCTCACCAGGTTTCCATAATTTAACGCGGTTAGAGTTAGAGTTGTACGATTGCCTTGACTTGGCTGTTATCATCAATAACTTTCTTGCAAACATGGATAATTTGGAACATCTTGTCATGAAGGTTGGAAGAGTTGTAATGCCATTTCTTATACCTAACCTTTCTATACACTACTACATTTTTGAACAAATGTAACGCATCAAATGCATCAAATGCAACAATGCTTTAGAATGGTGTTGCATTATTTCATCAATGCAACGGTTTATTTGAGATATTACAACAGATATGGCCTTTGCGTTGCCTTAGGTTTCTAAGCGTTACATTAGATTCTTCTATTGCAATTGCTATATTACTAATGCAACGCCTTCAATAATACCCTTGCATTAAGTTACTTGGCGATGCATTATATCCTTCTAATGCAATTGTTATATATCTAAAGGTTATGGTTTAGGGTATAGGATATGGGCATATGACATATGGTTTAGGGTATAAGTTATGGTTTAGGGTATAGGTACGGGTATATGGTGAATAGTAGTAGTCGTAGTAGTCGTAGTAGTAGTAGTCGTCGTAGTTGTAGTCGTAGTAGTAGTAGTAGTAGTCATAGTAGTAGTAGTAGTCGTAGTAGTAGTCGTAGTAATCGTAGTAGTAGTAGTCATAGTAGTAGTCGTAGTAGTAGTAGTAGTAGTAGTAGTAATGGTGGTGGTAGTAGTGGTAGTAGTAGTAGTGGTAGTGGTGGTAGTAGTGGTAGTAGTAGTAGTAGTAGTGGTAGTAGTAGTAGTAGTAGTAGTAGTGGTGGTGGTAGTGGTAGTAGTAGTAGTAGTGGTAGTGGTAGTAGTGGTAGTAGTGGTAGTAGTGGTAGTAGTGGTAGTAGTGGTGGTAGTGGTAGTAGTGGTGGTAGTGGTGGTAGTGGTAGTAGTGGTGGTAGTGGTGGTAGTGGTGGTAGTGGTGGTAGTGGTAGTGGTAGTGGTAGTGGTAGTGGTAGTGGTAGTGGTAGTGGTAGTGGTAGTGGTAGTGGTAGTGGTAGTGGTAGTGGTAGTGGTAGTGGTAGTGGTAGTAGTAGTGGTAGTAGTAGTGGTAGTAGTAGTGGTAGTAGTAGTAGTGGTAGTAGTAGTAGTGGTAGTAGTAGTAGTGGTAGTAGTAGTAGTAGTAGTGGTAGTAGTGGTACAGTGGTAGTAATACTTGATAGTAGTAATGCTTGATAGTAGTAATACTTGATAGTAGTAATGTGATAATAGTAATACTTGATAGTAGTAATACTTGATAGTAATGCTTGATAGTAGTAGTAATGCTTGATAATAGCAATAGCAGCGATTATACTTGAAGTAGTAGCTTGATAATGCTTGAGTAGTAAGCATACTTGATAGTAGTAGTAGTAATGCTTGATACTTGATACTTGATAATACTTGATAATGCTTGATAGCGATAGCGATAATAGCTTGATACTTGATAATACTTGATAATGCGATACTTGATAATGCTTGATAGCAGCGATAATGCTTGATAGCGATAATACTTGATAATGCTTAAGCGGATAATACTTGATAGTAATGCTTGATAATGCTTGGCGGCGATAGCAGCAGCAGCGATACTTGCGATAGTAGTAGTAATGGCAGCGATAGCAGCGGCGATAATGCCAGCGTGCAGCAGCGATACGGCAGCGATACTTGGCGATAGTAATACTTGATAGCAGCGGCAGCGGCAAGCGATGCGATAGCAGCGATAGCGATAGCAGCGGCAGCAGCAGCAGCAGCGATAGCAACGATAGCGAAATAGCGGCGATAGCTTGGCGATACTTGATAATGTGCAGCGATAGCAGCCCGATACTTGATAATACAGCGATACTTGATAATGCAGCCCGATAGCGATATGATAATGTGATAATAGCTTGATAATACTTGTGATACTTGATAATAGTGATAATACTTGATAATAGCGATATTAATACTTGATAATACTTGATAATACTTGATGAGTCGTAGTAGTAGTAGTGGTAGTAGTAGTAGTAGTGGTAGTAGTAGTAGTGGTAGTAGTAGTAGTGGTAGTAGTAGTAGTGGTCGTAGTGGTGGTGGTGGTAGTGGTGGTAGTGGTAGTAGTGGTAGTGGTAGTAGTGGTAGTGGTAGTAGTGGTAGTGGTAGTAGTGGTAGTGGTAGTGGTAGTAGTGGTAGTGGTAGTGGTAGTAGTAGTGGTAGTAGTAGTGGTAGTAGTAGTGGTAGTAGTAGTGGTAGTAGTAGTGGTAGTAGTAGTGGTAGTAGTAGTGGTAGTAGTAGTGGTAGTAGTAGTAGTAGTAGTAGTAGTAGTAGTAGTAGTAGTAGTAGTAGTAGTGGTAGTAGTAGTGGTAGTAGTAGTAGTGGTAGTAGTAGTGGTAGTAGTAGTCTTAGTGGTAGTAGTGGTAGTCGTAGTAGTAGTAGTAGTAGTAGTAGTAGTAGTAGCAGTAGTAGTAGTAGCTTGATAATGGTAACGACGGTAGTAACTTGATAGTAATGCGAGAGGAGTAGTAGCTTGAGAGTAGTAGGAGTAGTAGTAGCAGTGGTAGCGGTGGTAGCGGTGGTAGCTGTGGTAGCGGTGGTAGCGGTGGTAGCGGTGGTAGCGGTGGTAGCGGTGGTAGCGGTGGTAGCGGTGGTAGTGGTGGTAGTGGTAGTAGTGGTAGTAGTGGTAGTAGTGGTAGTAGTGGTGGTAGTGGTAGTAGTGGTGGTAAAAAAGGTAGTGGTAGTAGTAGTGGTAGTAGTAGTAGTAGTGGTAGTAGTAGTAGTAGTGGTAGTAGTAGTAGTAGTAGTGGTGGTAGTAGTAGTAGTGGTAGTAGTAGTAGTAGTGGTAGTAGTAGTAGTGGTAGTAGTGGTAGTGGTAGTAGTGGTAGTGGTAGTAGTGGTAGTAGTAGTAGTGGTAGTAGTAGTAGTGGTAGTAGTAGTAGTGGTAGTAGTAGTAGTGGTAGTAGTAGTAGTGGTAGTAGTAGTAGTGGTAGTAGTAGTAGTGGTGGTAGTAGTAGTGGTGGTAGTAGTAGTGGTGGTAGTAGTGGTGGTAGTAGTGGTAGCGGTGGTAGCGGTGGTAGCGGTGGTAGCGGTGGTAGCGGTGGTAGCGGTGGTAGCGGTGGTAGTGGTAGTAGTGGTAGTAGTGGTAGTAGTGGTAGTAGTGGTAGTAGTGGTGGTAGTGGTAGTAGTGGTGGTAGTGGTAGTAGTGGTGGTAAAAAAGGTAGGGGTAGTAGTAGTGGTAGTGGTAGTAGTAGTGGTAGTGGTAGTAGTAGTAGTAGTAGTAGTAGTGGTAGTAGTTGTAGTAGTAGTAGTAGTAGTAGTAGTAGTGGTAGTAGTAGTAGTAGTGGTAGTAGTGGTAGTGGTAGTAGTGGTAGTGGTAGTAGTGGTAGTGGTAGTAGTGGTAGTGGTAGTAGTGTTAGTAGTAGTAGTGGTAGTAGTAGTAGTGATAGTAGTAGTAGTGGTAGTAGTAGTAGTGGTAGTAGTAGTAGTGGTAGTAGTAGTAGTGGTAGTAGTAGTAGTGGTAGTAGTAGTAGTGGTAGTAGTAGTAGTAGTGGTAGTAGTAGTAGTGGTGGTAGTAGTAGTGGTGGTAGTAGTAGTGGTGGTAGTAGTAGTGGTGGTAGTAGTAGTGGTGGTAGTAGTAGTGGTGGTAGTAGTAGTGGTGGTAGTAGTAGTGGTGGTAGTAGTAGTGGTGGTAGTAGTAGTGGTGGTAGTAGTAGTGGTGGTAGTAGTAGTGGTGGTAGTAGTAGTGGTGGTAGTAGTGGTGGTGGTAGTAGTGGTGGTAGTAGTGGTGGTAGTAGTGGTGGTAGTAGTGGTGGTAGTAGTGGTGGTAGTAGTGGTAGTAGTAGTGGTAGTAGTAGTGGTAGTAGTAATGGTAGTAGTAGTGGTAGTAGTAGTGGTAGTAGTAGTGGTAATAGTAGTGGTGTGGTAGTAGTGGTCGTAATGGTCGTAGTGGTCGTAGTGGTAGTAGTGGTAGTAGTAGTGGTAGTGGTAGTGGCAGTGGTAGTGTTAGTAGTAGTGGTAGTGGTGGTAGTAGTGGTAGTGGTGGTAGTGGTGGTGATAGTGGTGGTAGTGGTGGTGGTAGTGGTAGTGGTAGTGGTAGTGGTAGTGGTGGTAGTGGCAGTAGTAGTGGTAGTAGTGACAGTAGTGGTGGTAGTATTGGTAGTAGTGGTGGTAGTGGTAGTGGTAGTAGTGGTAGTTGTAGTAGTAGTGGTAGTAGTGATAGTAGTGGTGGGGGTAGTGGTAGTGGTAGTAGTGGTAGTGGTAGTAGTGGTAGTAGTAGTAGTGGTCGTAATAGTGATAGTAGTGGTGGTAGTGGTAGTGGTAGTGGTAGTGGTGGTAGTGGTAGTAGTAGTGGTAGTAGTAGTAGTGGGGTAGTAGTGGTAGTAGTGGTAGTGGTGGTGGTGGTAGTGGTAGTGGTAGTAGTGGTAGTGGTAGTAGTGGTAGTGGTAGTAGTGGTAGTGGTAGTAGTAGGTAGTAGTAGTGGTAGTGGTAGTGGTAGTGGTAGTAGTAGGTAGTAGTAGTAGTGGTAGTGGTAGTGGTGGTGGTAATGGTGGTGGTGGTGGTAGTGGTGACAGTGGTAGTAGTGGTAGTGGTAGTAGTGGCAGTGGCAGTGGCAGTGGCAGTGGCAGTGGCAGTGGTAGTGGTAGTGTGATGGATAAAATCCTCTTGTAATAAAATTCCTTACAAGTGTACAAGTTACCGAAGTAGCAATATACAAAAGTAAGGGTCGAACCACTGAGATTTGTGTGTTGAACCAATTGATTTAATTAGTGTAAAAAGTAACAAAGGGAAAAGGGTTTTGATTGGTTGAATTATTAAACTAAGAAAGCAAAATAAATAAATTAAAGATATCAAGAGACAAGGAATTCATGGATTGAGGATCATAACAATTTTCACTTTATGCCTTTTATTTCATGTAAAAAGAATTCAATCTCATTCTTGGGTCCGTTCATAAAAACCTAGGGTAAGATGTTAATATATTCCGCAAGGTCAATAAGAACATTCGAACCCTAATAACTCTATCTTGTTCATATATTCCGCAAGGCCAATATAAACATTCAAGAATTCAATTAAAAGCTTAAGAACAATGGAACCTAGATTCGTTTGATTTCCGCAAGGTCCTCAATTGAATCTATTCTTCTCAACAATGGTCAAATTACAAATCATCCACGCAAGTGCAATGGTTTATATCCAAATAAATTCAAGATATCAAAAGTATATTCCGCAAGGTCAATACAATTGATCTCAAGACAATAATTAAAAACGTTGAGATGAACAAGAACGAAAAAGAGATAGGAAGAATTAAAATCCTAGCATAAAGATCAAATTGCTACTCACCTCAATTCACGAATCAAATAAATTAGCCTTGAATGGCCATTAAAATAAATAAATCAAAACCTTATTCTTTAATCTTCAAAAATAAATAAAAACCTAAACTATGATAAAAGGAAAAAATATAGAGAGAGAATGAGAAAAATCAAAGATTAAAAAGATCAAAAGATTAAAAAAGATAATCAAAAACTAGTCTAGGGTTCTTTTTATAGGAGGAGGGAGGTAGAAATCCTTTTTGAAAACAAATTCTTGTCAAAATCCTAGTCAAAATAGAAAATCTCTCGAAATCCGTCACTGATTCTGTTGAAAATCTGTCAAAATCACGTTTTTATTATTTGTGACGAAATTAAATCCGTTGCAAAACCATGGCCAGCGGTCGCCCATATCAGCCCACGCATCCGCCCATGTGTACAGAAACTCACGGCCCTGGAATTTGATTCTTTAGTGGCCGCCCAAAACAGCATCAGTGACCGCCCAAGATTTGCATGTGGTTGCCCAAACTGCCTTGGCCCATTGCAGCCTTGGCCCATCTTCTTGCATTGGCCGGCCACCCTTGGCCCCATTTGTTTGCTTTGGCCGGCCCTGTTGTGCAATTCCTTCCTTTGGTTTGGCCATTTTGTATTCGATTCGTCTCGCAATTGCACCGTCGCACTTTAGTCATTATAAAAAATTCTTTTGCACCTAGATCCTTGAAATTTTATTTTTCACTTTAGCCCATGAATTTTCATAAATCAAATTCCTCCCAATTTTTCACATTTCCAGTTTGGTCCATGAATTTCCAAGATTTACGTTCTGGCCCTTGAACTTTCAAAATACGCTTTTCTCCTCTTTTTCTGTATTGTTGCACATCAACCCCTGAACTATCAAAACACTAACAAAATACATTAAATTCTCAAGGTTTCGAGCATCAAATAAGCTAGGAAATATATCTTTTGGATGGATAAAACCACATCTATCAAATACCCCAAAACTTATCTTTTACTCGTCCTCGAGTAAAACAAAACTAAAACAAAACTAAAACAAAATAAAAACTAACTAACTAAAACAAAAGAAAATATTTTTGGGATTATTCAATTCATATAATAGGCTGTTGGCACAACAAGTCTCAGATCTTACAACACACATAATCTACAAGAATTATCATGAACATGGGACTATAATTACACGGATACATCTAACTTATAATTCTCCACCACATAATGATAATATGAATGAAATATGAGAGATCATTGTCACCAAAATAAGATATTTTATAGGGTCACTAACCACATACTCTAAATCAATGATAATAAGATGAAATTTCTGCACAAGGGACACTCATATGCATGTTTAAACAAAATTATCAACCCGGCTACTCTTTAGGGATCAAATATGGCTTTACGGCTCGTAATGTATCGCGATAAACGCGGGCTAGGTTCAAGGTTCCAATTGACAGTAAGGACATACGAAGTCAAGCAAGTGAAACTAAGAAGTCTTCGTCATACATCCTCCCATTGAAATTTATCACTCCGCTTCATGCCAACCCATTGATTTAACCCCCAAACTTATAATTTTGTATACTTTCAAACTTGTAATTGATTACCTTTCTTTCTTTTTTTGATCACTTTCCACTTCAACATTAGAGAGGGCAAGGCAATTATTTTTTTCTTTTTTTTTTCTTCTTTTTTTCTTTTTTTTTTTTTCATTTTTTTCTTTGCACAAATATATCACGGAGAATGTGAATTCAATACTTTTGCTCAAGCCCCTCTTTTCATTACATAACATGACTCTTTTCTTTCTTTTCATGACCACTTTCCACTCAAATCTTTGATTTTCCAAACTTCACCCAAACATTTCCATTCTTTTTCTAGTTTCACTTTCTTGAAAAGGTGAGAAAATTGTGTATAAGTTAAAAGGGTAGGACAATGAGGGTACAAATGAAGGCGAATGATGGTCTAAGATAACCTCTCACATTTGTGAGAGATTTCATTCTTTTTCAAGCTCAAAAGGGGTTCTAGCGGAAAATTTCATATAAGTGACGAGAAAGTTAAAGGCTCACAAATAGGGTTCAAAGAAAATAGCCACATATCACTTCCCGAATAGCCTACTTGATGTGTTATTGACAGTCATGCAAACATGTTCTAGGGATCCCGAAAATGCCAAAGTGATCCCATAAAGGTCTCCTAAATTGGTAACAAAGATCAAGAAAAATAACATGGAAGTGAAAGGTAGAGAAATCATACTTTACATGTTTCAATGCAATTATATCTCCATATTGACAATAATACTCAAGATTTTAAAATTAAATCACTCTCAAATCCTCATGGACTCTTGCCAACTTTCCAAAATATGAAAAGAACAAAAAAATTTTAATTTTTCTTTTTTTTTGAAGGGTGACACTATATACACTCCCCTATAAACCCACAAATACGGAGAGATATCTACCCCCAAACTCAAAACATGCTATGTCCTCATAGCAAAGAGAACAAAAATATGCCTCGAGTTCAAAGGAAGATATGACACAACAAAGCAAATAAATAAAGCAAATAAAAACGTACCTACTTGGGTTGCCTCCCAATAAGCGCATTTGGTTAAGGTCGTTAGCCCGACCGTTGTTTACGTTTGGACTTCACTTTTCGTCCTTTGGCCCACTTCATGGTTTTTCGGGTCCTTATTTTCAGTTCATGCCCCATATATGTTCCTTGCATCATCAAATCATTTAGTGCCCAAGGAAATCTTTGACGCTTCAGCTTTTTGGGCTTCTTCTCTTTCAAATTTTTGCCACTTTCTTCACCCTCAAAAATAGGGGGAGGTACAAGAATGATGAAGGCAAATATTTCACACTTTCGATGGGATGGAGAAGGTCTTCTTTGAGGCATTGTTCTTCAATTTGGTCGGGCCCAACCTCATCAACATTAACGCCCTCATCATCTTTTAATTTCTCTTCCACCACATCTTCTTCACACTCAACATCTTCATCAACAACCACAATATCACTAGCATGAGACGGAGAGAAAATCGGTAGTTCATCATTAATGGAAGCGTCCTCCCATTCATAACGTTCAAGTTGGATAGACCTAGCATCTCGCTCACAACCTCTCAATGCTTCTAATATTTTATTCACTTGTGCTTCCAACCTATCCATGGTTGCATCAAATTGTTGTCGTTGTTGACGATTTTCCTCCCTCAAACTTGTCAGAGCCTCTTCCCATGATTGCTTTTTAGGCTGCGGTGGATCATAATGATGTGGCTCATAATTGTTCCATGTCCGGCTTGAGTGGTTTCCCCTCCATTGTGTATAACAATTGGGGGAATAATCATATTGTTGTTGCCATGGGTGGAACGAACTCTTTTCTTGCATCTGTGGAAAATACTCATGAAAATATGTCCTAGAGGGACAATCATTAGTAGCATGAGAGTATAATCCACAACAGGAACATGCATCTTGTATTATATTGGCACTAGGCGAAGCACTTTTCGCATTGAACAAATCAATTAATTGTTTTACTTGCCCGGCCAACTTCTCATTAGAATGTGATTCATGCATGACCTTTGATTTTTAAACAACTAGAAAAATAAAGAAAATTATTTACACTAAAAAGAAACTAATAAAAGAAAATATTTACAATACACTAACAAAATTAACTTGTTCAAATCACAACAAATCCCCGGCAACGGCGCCAAAAACTTGATGGATAAAATCCCCTTGTAATAAAATTCCTTGCAAGTGTACAAGTTACCGAAGTAGCAATATACAAAAGTAAGGGTTGAACCAAAGAGATTTGTGTGTTGAACCAATTGATTTAATTAGTGTAAAAAGTAACAAAGAAAAAAGGGTTTTGATTGGTTGAATTATTAAACTAAGAAAGCAAAATAAATAAATTAAAGATATCAAGACACAAGGGATTCATGGATTGGGGATCATAACAATTTTCACTTTATGCTTTTTATTTCATGTAAAAAGAATTCAATCTCATTCTTGGGTTCGTTCACAAAAACCTAGGGTTAAGATGTTAATATATTCCGCAAGGTTAATAAGAACATTCGAACCCTAATAACTCTATCTTGTTCATATATTCCGCAAGACCAATATAAACATTCAAGAATTCAATTAAAAGCTTAAGAACAATGGAACCTAGATTCGTTTGATTTTCGCAAGGTCCTTAATTGAATCTATTATTCTCAACAATGGTCAAATTACAAATCATCCACGCAAGTGCAATGGTTTATATCCAAATAAATTCAAGATATCAAAAGTATATTCCGCAAGGTCAATACAATTGATCTCAAGACTATAATTAAAAATGTTGAGAAGAACAAGAACGAAAAAGAGATAGGAAGAAGCATAAAGATCAAATTGCTACTCACCTCAATCCACGAATCAAATAAATTAACCTTGAATGGCCATTAAAATAAATAAATCAAAACCTTGTTCTTTAATCTTCAAAAATAAATAAAAACCTTAACTATGATAAAAGGAAGAAAATATAGAGAGAGAATGAGAAAAATCAAAGATTAAAAAGATCAAAAGATTAAAAAAGATAATTAAAAACTAGTCTAGGGTTCTTTTTATAGGAGGAGGGAGGTAGAAATCCTTTTTGGAAACAAATTCTTGTCAAAATCCTAGTCAAAATAGAAAATCTCCCGAAATCCGTCACTGATTCTGTTGAAAATCTGTCAAAATCACGTTTTTATTATTTGTGACGGAATTAAATCCGTTGCAAAACCATGGCCAGCGGTCGCCCATATCAGCCCACGCATCCGCCCATGTGTACAGAAACTCACGGCCCTGGAATTTGATTCTTCAGCGGCCGCCCAAAATAGCATCAGCGTCCGCCCAAGATTTGCATGTGGTTGCCCAAACTGCCTTGGCCCATTGCAGCCTTGGCCCATCTTCTTGCATTGGCCGGCCACCCTTGGCCCCATTTGTTTGCTTTGGCCGGCTTTGTTGTGCAATTCCTTCCTTGTATTCGATTCGTCTCGCAATTGCACCGTCGCACTTTAGTCATTATAAAAAATTCTTTTGCACCTCGATCCTTGAAATTTTATTTTTCACTTTAGCCCATGAATTTTCATAAATCAAATTCCTCCCATTTTTTCACATTTCCAGTTTGGTCCCTGAATTTCCAAGATTTACGTTTTGGCCCTTGAACTTTCAAAATACGCTTTTTCTCCTCTTTTTCTGCATTGTTGCACATCAACCCCTGAACTATCAAAACACTAACAAAATACATTAAATTCTCAAGATTTAGAGCATCAAATAAGCTAGGAAATATATCTTTTGGATGGGTAAAACCACATCCATCATAGTGGTAGTGGTAGTGGTAGTAGTAAACTATATTTTATGTGTCTAACGGTTCATCATTAATAATAGATTTGAAGATAAAGAGTTTCGGAAAGATTTGAAGCTTGTTCCTTCGAAGATTGTGAAAAAGGAAGGCAAGCATTTTATAGAAGCCATGATTAGAGATGGTGAGACTAAGGATAGCTGAAGCATTCCTAGGAAAGAAAATCAAGGATGTTGTTGTTACTGTTCCAGGTATATTTGGTTCATAGTAAATGATAATTGTAGCTGGGATATGATTCTTGATATTGACTTTCAACCTTGTATCATTTCTGCAGCTTACTTCAGTGATGCCCAAAAGCAAGTTACCATCTTTTCAGTCAAAAGTTACCATCTCACCAGAACAGAACAGAGTGATTGAGATACTAGCTGGTTGAATGGAGGTTGGAAATTGGCGCACTCATCAGGTATATAGAGTTATTAATCATTTAAACACTCCATGTTTATGAATAGAAGCTGACTATTCTGAATGTTTGTGACATTACTGTGGTGTAAATGCTCCATTGTGCTATAACCACAACAATAGTTGGTCTCTATGTGAACACTGGTACAGTTGGTCTTCTTTGTGTTGTACCTTCCGCACCAATAGTTATACATCACTGTGTGATATGTCATGGCCATTTGATACGTGGGGGATTGATCTAATAGGACCGTTCCCAACTGCCCGAGGAAGTATTAAATACGTTGTAGTGGCCGTGGATTATTTTACAAAGTGGACAGAAGCAAAAGCTTTGGCCACCATCTCTGAGGAGAATGTTATCAATTTTTTCCACGATCACATCAAGTGCAGATTTGGGGTTCCAAGAGCAATAGTCTCGGACAATGGCACTCAGTTCACTGCAAAATTTACAGCTGAATGTGAGAGAATGGAAGTTGAACATCGCCAGTCCGCAGTAGCTTATCCCCAAGGGAACGGCCAAGCTGAGGCTGCGAACAAATTAGTCATGTCCGCTCTAAAGAAAAATTTGGAAGGACGAGGAGGACGATGGCTGGACGAGCTCCAGACCTGTAAGTACCCCAATCTGGATCACCCTCTTCCGAGTACACAGGAAACACCGCAGACTCAAAAACGCAGTCTCGAAGACCTTTGACACTCAAAACCCTCAAAAACCCCAAGCCAAACCAAGGGAGGAACCTTTCTGGGATAAAAAGAGACAAAAGGACCTCTTGGGAATTTTCAGAAAATTGGAAAAGCAAATAAGGTCCGTACGGACCTCTTTGTTTTAATAATTACTGAATCCCCTTAAAGTCCACAATATTCCCTCAAATCCCAGGGAACATCATTACTGGAATGTATGGTTGATCCGTACGGACCTCTTTGCATGCCTAGTTGGTCCGTACGGACCTCTTTGCAAAGGAGACATCATCATTCCAGAATATTCTCAATTATCACATATTCCCTCAAATCGAGAAAAACCAAAAAACTAGATTACCTAGAAGGTCCGTACGGACCTTCTTGCAGTTTTCTGGCACTATAAATAGAGGGCTCCCCCTCCCTCATTTTCACACAATTCCCTCTTCTCTCCTCTCCCCCCAGCCTTCAGGCTCCCATCTAAGACCCTTCGAGGTACTCCCGACCCCTTTCGGATCCTTCCGAGGCCTTCCGAGCCCCCTTGCGGTGCTCTGAAGCCTCCCCGAGCGCTCCCGTGACGCTCCCGTGCTGCCCCGAGGCACTCTCGAGGTACTCTGAGGTCCCTCGTGGTACTCCGAGGGCTTGCCTGGTCTTTCCCGAGGCGTCCCGGCTCTTTCCGAGTCAAATCGGTGATCCCAACCCACGCCGAACCTCTGCCCGAATCCAACCAATGATCCCAAACCACGCCGAACCTCTGCCCGAATCCAACCAACGATTCCAACGCACGCCGAACCTCTGCCCGAGTGATCCCTACGATCCCAACGCACGCCGAAACTCTGTCCGCAGACAACCGGCCCCTTTTCCGAAGCAATCCCGGTCCGTACCGGAACACTATTCCGACCTCAAACACTATTCCCCTGTGAAAGACAGACACGAACCAACATTGGTAAGGCTTCCTTCCTATACTATTTCAATACATTTCAATAAAGCAGTGCACAATGTAGACATCCGACACAGCATGCATTTTTAAAAGCACATACACACACACACAACAGTTAAAGAATATTAGGGGTATCCGAAAGACTCATTTTACGAGGCGACTCGGGTGAGCTCTAAGATTCTAATATTCTCTTCCCGAGAAGTCATCTGACCTCCGAACTCAAAAATCTCATCACACAACAAAAAAAATAGTTTATTTTTAAACTGATGCCCTTTTTCAATGTTTTGGGCTTAATAAAAACGGCGTGGCGACTCTACAAGCAAAAACACGGCGAGACACCTCCCAACTAACGCGAAAAGCGGAATAAGCCAGATGCCGGGGCGCGAACGCGCTGCCTCTCGGATCCGGGCGACCTTCCCGAAACGCGACGCAAACGAAAATGCGAGATGCACGGGGGCCCCTCCGCGCGCGAGCCGGATCCCGGGTAATTTCAGTTGGCGACTCCGCTGGGGACGTTTTGTTTTAAAATCTTTTTAAACAAAACAAAAGATTTTTAAAACGATGATGAGGGTCAAACTTTCATTTTACCCCTTTCTTTAACTGTTGTGTGTGTGTGCATGTGCTTTACTTTTTTATTTTTACAAAAAAATAAAAAAAAATGCATCAATATACATCTGTGCATACATTTGAAATTACGCAAAACTTCGTTTTACTCGGAAAAAGAATTTTAGAGACCGCACACTACGCGCACTTTGCCTCGGTTACACCGCACACTACGCACACTGCTGCCTCGGTTACACCGCACGCTACGCGCACTGCTGCCTCGGATACACTGCACACTACAACCCTTAACCCGGGGTGGTCTCAGTTGCAGTTCGTTTGGCCTTCCTACGCCTCTCGGACGCGCACGGGATCATTCCAAACATCCCATCCTAGCCAAGTGTCAACCCTGCACGTTTGAGTCTTGAGTCACACTCTGTCCAGACTCGGTTGGTTTTTACCCAGTCCGTGTCATACAGCCTGGATACATATACCATGCCGACCATTTTCTGAGTCGAAGCTCGGAACTCAAGATCCCTTGCGCAAGCAAAGCGATGAAAGGTCATGCTAAAATCTTGACCTGATCTTGATTTTCCGAAGCTACACCCAGACGATGTTCCGTCCCGGATATACATCCATGCTCACATGACACCATGTCATCAAGCCTTTAATACGTCAGCCATGACGATACGACCCAGCCAACGCCTAACGTCATAGATCCCTTGCGCAAGCAAGGTAAAGAGAGGTCATTCCGAACTCTCGACCCGATCTTGACTCAGGTTCCGGCTCGGCTCACTATTCACATGGCTAACACATTAAAATGAACATGACAGGCTCGGTCCTTAGGTTCGGTTTTTTCTTTTAGGCCGGTGGAAACAGCTTGCCCTATAGGACCCTCGCCCGGGGCTGTCCACCCTGGGATGTCGAAATACAGGTGCAAAACGAGGGGCTTATAGCCGCACAGATGGTCTCCACTGACCCAGGATCTAGTATAGTTGCGAAAAGAAGAGCAATCTTTTCCAACCTACCTAGGACTCTGAGAAAACACGTTTTAAGTAAATTAAAACAAAAAAAAATGGAAACCGCATGTCACGTGAGCTTTCCCCCTTTATCCAAAAGGCCTTCCCGTGTCTAAACCTTGCCCGTCACCCCCTCCAGCTAACAGAGAGTGATCGAGAATACCCGGGAACCCGTCTCCCAGTGTCAAAGCCGCAAGGTCCAACTTCCTTCCCAGCTCTGTCACCAGAACAGTCCGTCAATTCCTCATGGCCAAGTCAGTGGATAACAACGATGAGAATGGGACCTTACCCCCAAGAAATTTCCCAACATTGGAAGAAGTTTGGCAGGTCCTCATGGCTATTGAGAAACGCCAAGGTGAACAACAAGCCTGGATCGAAGGTGCCATGCACCACTTCGGTACATTAGCCACCCAACTACCTGGGGCTTCCCAAGTCATGCCTGCTCCTGCAGCCTCTAACGTCTCTCATTGCCTCCCAGAGGTCAACCTGTTGCCCTCATACGAGCCATGCAGTTACGACATAAAGCTACAAGACCCCCCGGGGGAAAGCCTGCCCATTCAGCCTCCTGAGGTCCCGGTACCACCGCCAAACAACGAACACATCTGGTGGGACGTCTGCGATTGCAGTGCTTGTCTGGAAATGGAATTCCAAGATGAAATGAACGAGGGCCGTCCTCGAAGAAAGAAGAAACCCTCTTCTCAACAAAAACTGAAGAAGAGGTATGAATCCGGCGATCCCACAGTCGGAACCCTTGGAGGACCCTCAGGAAATTTTGACTACTACGTCATCTACTCCAGCAAATCTCCTCAGCCTAGCTCTGCACAAGGCCACGGCAACGCCTGCTCCATGATCAGCTGGGACGAGCTCCGCACCGCCACCGAAGGCCCGAAGGTCTAGATACCTCAACCCTTGTCTTGGGAAGATCTCAAAGCCACTGTGGATGTTCCCACAAAAGCTATGACGGTGAACGAATTGAAATGCGCAGTCCGGCCCTACGCCAACCAAGGCCCTCCCATTACAGAGATAGGAGAGACAAGCAAAGCAGTAAAGCCAGAGGTGAATGTACTGACACGTTCCGGTCAAATCCCGATGAATCCTTCACGGGCACACAAAAGGCCAGCCTTACCTGAGCCACGAACTGAAAAGTGGCCCTACGCCAAAGAAGCCGAAACCCTGGACCCAAAGGCTGAAGATCCTGTCTTAGCTCAGCTCAAGCGTACTCAGGCTAACATCTCGCTCTGGTCCCTACTCACTTCATCTTACCCACACAAGCTCAAGTTGGAAGAAAGCACAGCCCGAGACCATGGTTCCCATCACGGTGACACCTGATGAAGCGGTTCAGATGATCGGCAACGTTAATTACAGCAACAGCATCACCTTCACGGAGCTCGACCTCCCAAAATTTGGGGCTGACCACAATGAGCCTCTCTACATAACAGTTCAACTGGACGAGCGCTGTCTCCCTCGAGTCTTGGTAGATGGAGGATCATCCATGAACGTCCTTCCATCCAAAATGATGGATCTGCTAGGGATCAAAGCAGCTGATCTGAAGCCCTCAACTCAGGCAATTAAGGCATATGACTCAACGTCTCGCCCAGTCTTGGGAATAGCCACCTTGAACCTGTGGTTCGGAAAATAAATGGTCCCGACCGACTTCCAAGTCATCGACATCCCGATCACATTCACTGTCATCTTGGGACGCCCTTGGCTACACCAGATCAATGGGGTGGCATCCATGCTCCATCAATGTGTAAAGTTCGTCCAAGGAACAGATCTAACCATCATCTACGGTGATAGCGTAGTCACCGAAAGGACCGACACAAACGGCATCCCGGTCTTAGAGATCAAACACGATGATGATGGCATGATGCTAACAGGGTTCACCATCGAAAGCCCAAAGGCCCAGGTATGCCACATAGACCTGCCTTTGATTTGGGACAAGATCCCTCCCCCGATGAAAATGATGAAGCACATGAACTACATCCCGGGGCTCGGTTTGGGAAAACGCCATCAAGGTACCCAACAAATCATCAATATTAAAGAGCAGAATACCCTCCATGGCTTGGGATACATTCCTACTCCCGAACACATTGCGGAAGACAAACGAGCTGCGTGGAAACGCTCCGCAGATAACAAAAGAGGCTTGCACACAACCTCCGATCTTCGCCCTTACAGCTTCGACATGACCAAGTACTTCACAAAGAAGGCCGACAGTTTGAATGAAGACACAGAAAAGGGACAAAATCAACGCCAAACAAAGTTGGCCGACAACCATGGACAAGCTCCAGCGAAACCTGGCAAGATTCAGAGGCCTTAAGCCAAATCCAGTTAGAAGAGCATTTCTTGATGCACCAAATCTGTCGGGACCCACGACCACCACTATTCACAATGAATTTTGGTTCGGGAAAACCCCCTCTCTGGCAGAAGAACTCGAAAAACTCTCTGTCAACACCCCTGTCCCCAACAAGCGGGACGAGTCTGCATTCGAGCTAGTAATGCCCAAGACAAAAGCAAAAGACTCCGCAGACGATGCTTGGAACGAGCCACTGCTCCACCTGCTCTTCAATGAAGAAATCGAGATGCCAGATCTAATCGATTTTGTTTCTGATAACTCTGTGATAGCCATGATCGGGAACGGTGACACAAAGCCTTTCAAACCCCGCCTCCTATCAAGCTCATTGCCACTCAATAACTGGGCCACCTTCTCCGGACCCACCGCCAGCAAAAGGAACATGATCGAACAACTTGGTCTGACCCCTCGAGTCCTAGAGTCCAGTGTCAAAACCCATCCCGAGTCCATTATCTTTGAATTTGAGTCTCTCGAGTCATCTGATGGCCTCACGCCAGAAGATTACGAACTCATTGCCAATAATGTATTCCCGTATGCTCTTAATGAATGCTTCGATCTTTCCGAGTATCCTCTCATTGCATCTTTAACAACTGATAAATTAACTAACACACAAACAGTTAATAACGATTCACTTGATAAAGAAGCAGACACATTAAACGAACAATACATTAAGCACATCTTTAAGCATGTTGTCAAATGAGATAAAAATCGGGCCCAAGCTGCCGAGGAGGTTTTAGCCAAAGTGAATTTAGGAACTGCTGAAGAGCCAAAAGAGACGCAAATCGAAAGTTTCTTCACCGGCACAGAGCAAGACGCATTGACTGCACTGCTCAAAAAATTCGTGGACGTGTTTGCTTGGTCTTACCGAGACATGCCTGGATTAGATCCAAACATTGTAGAACACTGGATTCCCTTGAATCCCGAGGCTAAGCCCATCAAGCAAAAACTACGCCGAATCAAGCCAGAATGGTCTTTACAAGTCAAGGAAGAGATCGAGAAGATGCTCCGCGTCGGCTTCATCATCAGGGTGATTGAATACCCCACATGGCTCTCCAATATAGTCACGGTCACCAAGGCCAACGGAAAAGTGCGCTGCTGCGTGGACTTCAGAGATCTCAAAAAAGCAAGTCCCAAGGACGACTTTCCACTACCCAACATCGACATGTTGGTAGACACTACAGCCAATTTCGAAGTCAAGTCCTTCGTGGACGGGTTTGCCGGCTACAATCAAATCAAGATGGCCGAAGAAGATCAAGAAAAGACAGCTTTCACAACCCCCGAGGAACCTCTTGCTACACGGTAATGCCGTTCGGACTAAAGAACGGCCGGGCTACCTACCAACGGGCAAAGCCGCCCTCTTCCACGATATGATCCACAAAGAGATCGAAGTCTACGTCGATGACATGATCATCCACTCAAAGGGATCGGACGGACAACACCTCACTGAGACTGAGAAAGTTCTTCAATCGCCTCCGAAAACACTCAATGAGGTTAAACCCTGCCAAATGCACATTTGGGGTCAGCCGAGGCAAGGTTTTGGGATACATGGTCACCGAGAGAGGCATCGAGGTTGATCCTCAAAAGATCAAGGCCATCATCGAAATGAGACCACCGCAAACTCAAACAGAGGTGAAAAGTTTCATGGGCCGCCTGCAGTATATCAGCCGTTTCGTCAACCAATTGACCTCCATGTGCGAGCCAATCTTCAAACTGATGAAGAAAAATGCCGACGTCGAATGGAACTCAGAATGCCAAGATGCCTTTGAAGAAATAAAGGCGTACCTTGTGAGTCCTCCGATTCTCTGTCCTCCCCATGAGGAGAAACCACTGTTGCTATACCTAACTGTGACCGACACCGCAGTTGGAGCCATGCTCTGTCAAGAAAAGAAAGAGTCACGAGTCGAGAACGCCATCTACTTCGTCAGTCGAAAGTTTCAAGGCAGCGAACTCAACTACTCAGCTCTCGAGAAAACCTGCGCAGCTCTGGTATGGGTTGTAGGAAAATTACGGCACTACATGCAGTCGCACACGGTACACTTGGTTTCCAAAATGGACCCAGTCAAATACCTCTTTGACAAACCATCTTTGTCAATGAGGCTCGCCAAATGGTCTTTCTTCCTAGCGGAGTTTGATATCAAGTACGTGAACCAAAAGTCAATCAAGGGACGGGCAATGGCTGAACAACTGGCTGACTTCCCAACCGACGAGGCTCGAGGCCCTGAACCACAATTTCCAGACGAAGGAATCTTCACACTCGAAGGCGAAAATCGGTGGCAACTGTTCTTCGATGGAGCAGCCAACAAAAGAGGAAACGGCATCGGTATGGTCTTGGTCGATCCCAAGGACGAGCACACCCCAATCGCCATAAAGCTCAATTTTGAGGTAACCAACAATGCCGCCGAATATGAAGCCTGCGCCGCCGGACTACAGGCCGCACTCGAAAGGAATGTCCAGAAACTTGAAGTCTATGGGGACTCAGCCCTGATCATCAACCAAGTTTCCAACAAATGGAAAACCATAGACCCAGGCTTGCAAAAGTACCACACCTGCATGGAGGACCTCATCACACAATTCGAAGAGGTCACCTTCCACTACTTGCCGAGAGACCGAAACCGGTTCGCAGACGCCTTAGCCACCTTGGCTTCACTCGTGGAAATCCCTGAGGGAAAAGCAATCAAGCCCTTCAAAGTCGGGCGAAAGGAAATTCCTGCCTACTGTTGCGAGATCGAACCAGAACCCAAGCCCATCAATGAGCCATGGTACAACCAGATCTTCCAATACCTCAAGAACGGGGAAACCGCCTTCATGAACGAGAAAGGCCAACACAGGGAAGGGGTCAAGGCCAAGAGCATCATGGCCCTAAAATGCCTCGCCTCCCACTTCGTCATCCTTGGGGACATGCTGTACAAAAAACGCTACCAAGGACCACTCCTACGCTGCATCAGCCAAGAAGAAGCAAGCGAGTTCATGAACGAAGTCCACAATGGGGCTTGCGGTCCCCACATGAACGCCAGAGCCCTGATGCAAATCATTCTCAGGATGGGCTACTACTGGATCTCCATGGAGGCAGACTGCATCCACTTTGTCCGAAGCTGCGACAAGTGTCAACGGTTCTCCAACCTCAATCACCTACCCCCTCACGACCTCTACTGCATGACTACACCCTGGCCCTTCGCCACATGGGGAATTGACGTCATCGGGAAAATTGCTCCGCCAGGCAGCAACGGTCACGAGTTCATCTTAGTAGCCATCGACTACTTCACCAAATGGGTCGAAGCCAAGTCTTACAAGGTGCTCACCTCCAAGAAAGTCGCGCATTTCCTCAGGGAAAACATCATCTGCCGATACGGCATCCCGAACGAGGTCATATCAGACAACGGCTCCCACTTCGAAGGGGAATGCGACAGATTGCTGGCCGAATTCAAGATCACACGCCACAAGTCTTCTCCCTACCGGCCACAAACAAATGGCGCCGTAGAAGCAGCAAACAAGACTCTCGAACGGATCATCCGGAAAATGACCACCCGAGGACGGGATTGGCCCGAAAAGCTGCACCTTGCACTTTGGGGCTACCGAACATCAGTCAGAACGGCCACGGGAGAAACTCCATTCGCCCTGACATACGGGATGGAAGCAGTCCTTCCCATTGAATTGGAAATTCCCTCACTCCGAGTGCTGCTGGAAAATGACATCAACGAAGTCGAATGGCTCCGGAGCCGACACGACGAATTGGCTCTGCTAGACGAGCGACGACTAAAGGCCATGGAACACGTCCGAGCCTACCAAAGCAGAATGGCTAGAGCTTTCGACAAGAAAGTCAAATCCCGAGACATCAGGGAAGGCGACCTTGTACTCAAAGAAAAGCCTCCCACTCGAACCAACCCACTGGGAAAATGGGAACCAACATGGATCGGCCCTTTCGTGGTTCAAAAGATCTTCTCCTGAGGTGCCATGAAGCTGACAGACCTAGACGGCAATCCATTCATGAATCCAGTCAACAAAAGCAAACTCCGCAGATACTTCGCCTAAAGAAGAACAATTGTGCATCTCTTGGCACTCCATGTAGTGTCGAACTACGCAGACCTGAGCCCTCTAGTCCGGGGGAACGTAGGCAACCTTAATTGGTCCGGTCTAAAAACACACAAAAAGTCAAAAGTTTGAATGTCGATCAAGACCTCCATCAAGCTACGCACTTTTCAAGAGCACGCCCCCAACTTCACCTTGACCAAGTCAAACGACGGCGGCAACATCAAAGGACATCCGGAGGTCACTCAACGTCAAACGACTGACCCATGTCTACTTCCAAGCCAGGGACTTATCTTTGCCCTCACGCGCTTCAAAAAAAAAAAGAGCTCGAGCAAGGGCTCACAAAAAAAATAAATAATAAAATAATAAAAAAAAGCTCAAGAAGAAGCTGCAAAATTGAGGTCAAGAGCCCGACGCCAACAAACAAGAGGCAAGGAAGCTACGGAAATGACCGTCAAAACGACTTGTCAGGGGATCATCCAACCTCTCAGCCAAGCACAAAGCCCAAGCAAAGGGGATTGCCGTCAAGGCCTGTGCCGTCACCCGCAAATGCAACAGAAAAGTCCAAAGATGAACGCCGTCAAGGTGCACAAAAGAAACAAAAAGCGAACAAGAGATCTTGCGTCTCGACAAAGCTTTAAAAGTAAATCACAAATCACTAACGGTTACAACATTTCTTGATGAGTTCAAGCACGGTCTACTCTCAAATTCACAACATGCTAAAAGACAGCTTAATACATTTAACAAATAATGTGTTTGCAATGCAATGAATGGATACCTAGGAGGTCATTCCGCGCCCTCTGCGCTTGTCCCCTCGCCATTCTTCCCTTTCTTCCCTCGTCCCCGGCGAGTCTTCTTTCGTTCCACGCGAGCCAACTCTGCGTCTCTCAGTCCGAGATCAGGGGTCCTCCCCGTAGAGTCAAACAATCCAGTAGATCGAAAGCAATACACATGCCTCCTAACATCCCAGAACTTCGCGGCAGCCCGCAACAAATCCCAATCAGGAACCAACTCCTTAAAAGACCAAACCGAGCAAAGTCGAAACCTTACCTCGAAAGCCCGCCTCTGATGCCTCATACGGCGTCGCATCCACGTTTTCAGCTGCTCAAGGAAGTGTGCTTGCCGCTCCTGCGAAAGCCTTGGCAAAATTCTTGGAACATACGAAGAATCCATGGCAAAAATGGAGGTTCCTAGAGAAAACGGGGAAGAAAGCTCGAAAATGGCTGCAAATGGGGAATGGGGAAAGTCCAGACATTCGGAAAGCATTTATTTCCTCCCCAAAAGCAAAGCTGGTCCGTACGGACCTCTTTGCAACCTAGGTCTGTCCGTACGGACCTTATTGCATCCTGGCCCCACTTTCCTAGCAACCGGCCAACAACCACCGTCCCCCAACAGACCTTGCTCCAAACTGCCCAAACACTGGCCAAAGCCATTTCCGGCAAGCATACACTACCCACAAATGCACTCTCAGCTCACGTGGCATGCACAAATAAAAAAAATAGCAACCATTCCTAGGAAAATTCCCGGGAATCACAAATACGACATTACATCTTAAAATAAAATACTTTTCCCATGCAAATACAAGTGTTTTATTACAGGTACCCATAAATGTCTGTTGCTAAATAAAAAAAAAGAAGAAGATATGGAAAGAGGGAAAGCAAATGAATCCTAATCCGACTCCTCAGCATCATCATCACTGACATCCTCAAGCGAGAAGTCGGGCATCCCGGTAAACTCGCCAGTCACACCCTCGTCGTCAGAGTACTGAACCCCCTCCTGAGGTTGGTACTCAAGGTACTCGTAAGGGTCGAATCCGACAAAAGGATCAAAGAAGGCATGCTCTAACGAACCCTCACCCTGTGCATCCGGCGGAGGAAAAAATTGATGAAGGGTCTGCGGCCTCTGAGCCCCCGAGGACGTCCCGGCATCCATGCTATGCTGCCCCCGCGAAGGTCCCTCCTACTGTGGCTCCGGCTCGACTCGTGGTGGGGGAACATCCATAGAATGCCTCGAAGGCATCGGCTCGTACGCCGGCACACGCCGAGAAGACCGGCAAGACATCTTCGACGCCATCTTCTTTGCGAAGGACCTCATCGCCACATAACGGCGGGTCAGCATGTAATAGGCTCTCCCCGGGACCTGCACAAGCAAGCAACCAAAGAAGCGCTCATCAATACAGGCATACTCAACAAAAAGAGAAAAATACAGAAAAGATGCCAAGATGGAAAAGAGTAAGCACACTCACCGGCATGTCAGGATCCACTCGGTAGGCAGCAGGAGCCCGCTCGTGACGGGCACAGACACCCTCCTCCTTGAGGAATCCCCACGGACATATGTAAAATCCGGCCTGTGCACCGGAACCTCTGGGACCCTTGCGGACCAGCCTCCCTCTCCCTCGCCAACACCTGTGGCGTCCTCAACTTCCTCCTCACGAAGGCCCCATACTCCTCTCGATACAAAACAAACTCATAGGCACTCACGCCGCCCAAATACCTCTCAAACTCCAGTACGTCCATATCACGGGAATCCATCATCCCGAAAGGCGGGTCCCTCGGAGCCAAGGGGAGCATACCCGGGCCATGCTGCCAAAAGACCCTCTCGCCCAAGTACATGACATCACAGGTCAGGCCTCGCAGCATCTTCCTCTGCGCCGTCACCACAGGAGCCCCCTCGAAATCATCCGCCTCGTATCGAGCCCAGGGGTACAGAACGAACTCCTCCGAGCTATCTCTCCCCAAATGTGCCTGCACCTCCCCGTAGGTAATGGTGAGCTTACCCCTGCTGGTCCTCCTCCTTCTCGCCGGGCGGGCCCAACCTAACATAGCAGGATAGGCCACTATGGCCCCAGGATCTCTATCCCACGGGAAACACTAAAAGATCTCATAGAACCACACCTGCGACAAAAGCAGAAAAGGCTCAGTGCAAAAGAAAACGGAGAAAATGACAGGTTGCTAATCAAAAACAGCAATAAACTCATACCTCCAAAGCAAAATCAAAACAAGCCAAGGAACTGGCCACGCCTCTGTTGAACCGGTCCAAGGAGAAGTAAATCTCGGCCAGGCCCGCCTCTCCCCAAGCTATATCACAGACTCTCTCCAAGTCAATCAAGCTCTCCAGCAGAGCGAAAGGAACCGTCATCGCGTGGTTCGAGAACAGAGTCTCGGAAAGGGCAAACCACAGAAAGGAGCGCGCCCGCTTGCCACACCCGGCCGGTACCCGACACAATAGGCCCCAATACCGGCCGTAATCCTCATCTCCACGTCGCAGACAAGATGCCCAGGCCCCTACGAGGAAGAGGCGCAAAGCCCAAGCCTCGCCCAAGACGTCCTCGGCTATCCTATCCTTCCACCGCACGGGCCCTCCTTTGAAGGAAAGCCCGGTGATAGCAGCAAAATCTGTGGGCGTCACTATCACCTCGCCCAGCTCAGATGGAAGGTGTGGGTGGTATCCCACCAATACTCAGATAGGCCCAGGAAGATACTCTTGTTCTTCCTCGTGTCAGAAACCCCGGCCAAGTTCTCCACGAAAACGCCCAAGCCAGAATCATAGACCAGCCTCCTGGGGCTCGGCCTGCCATCCACAGAGATATTCGGCATCTGCTGCCACAACTCAACCACAGCCTCGAGCGATCCCCGAGTCTTCATCTTCTTGGCTTTCCCAGCCAAAAGCCCCTCATTCTCAGTAAACATAGCAAAGGTACGTCACAAGCATTTAATACCAAAAAAAAAAAAAAGTCCGTCACGAAACACGGCACACAATGCACAAAATTTTCACATGTAACCCGTCACGAAACACGACACACATTACACATACTTTTCACATGCAACCCGTCACAAAACAACGGCATGCAATTTTCCCCATGCAGTCCATCACAAAACACGGCACACACTGTACAAATTTTCTCAACAAAGGGATCAAGCACTACACGACACATTTTCAAAAGACCCGTCACAAAAAACGGCGCACATTGCACATATTTTCCCCACAAAGTCCGTCACCAAAAACACGGCACACACTACGTGACACATTTTCAAAAATTCCGTCCCTACACGGCACATACTTTCAGACAAGATCCGTCACAAAACACGGCACATGTCACATTTTTTACAAAATTTGTCACTACATGACAATTTTTCTCACAATGTACATACATAAATAGCATAAGGTACAAAACACCAAAGCATGCATTTCATTAGAGAGGCACTTTATTTTCACAAATAAGAGCTAATCTACACATTTCTGCACAAAATTCACATACCCACAATATTTACATGCTCAATTTCAACAATTCATCAAGAATTTCACAAAAAAGCATGGCAAATAACAAAAGCCCCAAAATGCGAAAAACTAAAACCTAGTTCCAGCATTCAAAAATTCAAGCAAGGAATCAAGACGAAATTGATTTCTTACCTCCCCGACATTCCTGACTCGCCGGTTATGCACCTCCGGATTCGGGTACAACACATCCGGATTCTTCGAAGAAGGCACAAAGGAGATCCAATTTCTTTGAAGCTCCATCCTTTGCTCGATCACATCTCGACTCCATTGGCGACGTCCCCTCCTTGATACTTCCGCCATCGCAAGCAATTCAAGCTAAGAAATGGAAGATTTTGGTGTAAAAATGGAGTTCTCTACCTCTCTCTCTCGGCTGGTTCGTGAACTGGAAGAAGGAAATGAAGGGGGTGCCTCGGTTTTAAACCCAGTCAAAATCTGGGAACTGTAAAATTCAAACCTGGTCCGTACGGACCTCTTTACATCCCAGGTTGGTCCGTACGGACCTCTTTGCAACGAAGGGCCAAATTACTTTTCTGCCCTTATAATCTTTGCCCATGGCTGTCCAAAGGCCTATTTCAGCAGATTTAATGCAGTATGGTCCTTAACCCATCAACGCAAGAACCGGCCGTCAGTGTAAGTCCGGATTTCGCCCACTAAACGGCAACGCAAGCACCGGCCGTCAGTGTAAGTCCGGATTTCGCCCACTAAACGGCAACGCAAGCACCGGCCGTCAGTGTAAGTCCGGATTTCGCCCACTAAACGGCAACGCAAGCACCGGCCGTCAGTGTAAGTCCGGATTTTGCCCACTAAACGGCAACGCAAGCACCGGCCGTCAGTGTAAGCCCGGACTTCGCCCACTCAACGGAAATTCAAGAACCGGCCGTCAGCGTAAGCCCGGACTTCTCCCACCAAATGGTGAAGCAACTCAAGCACCGGCCATCAAAGTAAGCCCGAGCTCCTTCCCCAGCAAGTCAAAAGGGAAGTCGTACAAGACCGCATATCCTCAAAGACCGCCGTCATCGTAAGCCCGGACCTCGCCCACTAAACGGTAAAACAAGCGCAAAAGGAGCCAGCACCTCCCAGCACTAATCCCAAGGCACAAAATGCCTCCAAAACGCCAAACGGTGATGCAACTCAAGCACCGGCCATCAAAGTAAGCCCGAAGTCACCTCCTCTACGGAAAAAGCCCCTACAAGGCCACGATGATCCCCAATAGATGAACACCGGCAGTCATCGTAAGTCCAACCTTCTCCCCAGCGGACAAAGCACGAGTCAAACCGGCGATCCCAAACCACGCCGAACCTCTGCCCGAATCCAACCAACGATCCCAAACCACGCCGAACCTCTGCCCGAATCCAACCAACGATTCCAACGCACGCCGAACCTCTGCCCGAGTGATCCCTGCGATCCCAACGCACGCCGAAACTCTGTCCGCAGACAACCGGCCCCTTTTCCGAACCAATCCCGGTCCGTACCGGAACACTATTCCGACCTCAAACACTATTCTCCTGCGGAAGACAGACACGAACCAACATTGGTAAGGCTTCCTTCCTATACTATTTCAATACATTTCAATAAAGCAGTGTACAATGTAGACATCCGACACAACATGCATTTTTAAAAGCACATACACACACACAACAGTTAAAGAATATTAGGGGTATCCGAAAGACTCGTTTTACGAGGCGACTCGGGTGAGCTCTAAGATTCTAATATTCTCTTTCCGAGGAGTCATCTGACCTCTGAACTCAAAAATCTCATCACACAACAAAAAAACAGTTTATTTTTAAAATGATGCCCTTTTTCAATGTTTTGGGCTTAATAAAAACAGCGTGACGACTCTACAAGCAAAAACACGGCGAGACACCTCCCAACTAACGCGAAAAGCGGAATAAGCCAGATGTCGGGGCGCGAACGCGCTGCCTCTCGGATTCGGGCGACCTTCCCGAAACGCGACGCAAACGAAAATGCGAGATGCACGGGGGCCCCTACGCGCGCGAGCCGGATCCCGGGTAATTTCAAGACCGCGCTATGGGTTGTCCGCACCTCAATCAGAAATTCAACCGAAGAAACCCCTTTTTCTCTCACATATGGATCAGAGGCAGTAGCACCAGTAGAAGTAGCCTTGCCATCTTACAGAGTCACTTACTTCGACAAGTCTCAAAATGAGGCAAACAGAAGGTATGACCTGGACGATCTTGAAGAAAAGAGAATGCGGGCAAATGAAAAAAATGGTGAACTACAAGCAGAAAGCCAAAAAGTATCACGATAAAAGATTGAATAAGAGAAGTTTCTCAGTTGGAGATTGGGTGCTGAGAAATATTGAAGTACAAGGGACACAAATTGGTTTCCACAAACTCTCCCCGAAATGGGAAGGTCCGTACGAAGTTACCCAAATAATCAAAGAGGGTACCTACAGATTGCGAACAAAGGAAGGAAAAGACCTCAAGAACGCTTGGAATAGCGATCACCTTAGAAAGTATTACTTTTAAATATTTGTATTTTTTAAGGTTGATAGAGGCAATGAATATATGAAAATCATGGAAATTTTTACACACATCTGTTGTAAAATCTGTTATAAAAAAACTCACGAATTGGAGAGGGTTAAAACCCAAAATTGTGCTAATCCGTAAGTTATTCCCACCGCCAGATGGCAAAGGTAGATGCCTGCAAAAAAAATAATAAAAAAAATGGAAGAGTAGATGCCAGTGGGTTCAAGGGCGAATATAGAAGTCCCTACCTACTGATGCGCAAAGATCCTTTAAGATCGCACGCCTATATGTGTACAAAGGCCATCTTGCCCGGACACGATTGCAAACATGACTCCCAGTCCTGTTCGCATGAACCACCAATAAGTGGATATAGATGCAAGTTGGGACAAAGGCCAGTGCCCGTACCCACTAAATGCGCGTTGGCCTTAGTTGGTTGTTGACCGCACGCCTGTATGTACAAAGGCCAACATATGAGCCCGTTACATGATCGCCACGAGACTCCAAAGAGTCAAAATGCGTGAACCACCAATAGTGGATACAGATGCCGGTAGGTTCAAGTGCCAGTATGCCCCTACCTATTGTTGCGTGGGCTATAGCCTCATGCCACAATCCGCTTGCCCAATGAAAGTATCTTGACTTGGCACTTTTAAAATTACGCCACGGATTGGAAAATCTAAATAAGCGTAAGTGGAAGGGAGTGATCAAAGAAGTTTTAAAAGCCAAATAGACGAAATGGGGTCAAGACCTCAAAATTGTCCAAGGCCATAACAAACGCGATCATAGAGAAAAAGGGCTGACTCTCACTAAAAACTCAAGAAGTTTTGAATAAAGAGTTATAACTCATAAACGCGGTCAGAAGGCCTACCATGCCCATAAACCGCGGCATTGAGTCAAGAATAATTATTCCAAGTCTTAAGCTAAAAAAGAAAAAGCAAGAATGCAAGCTCGAAAGAAAGCAGTAGTATAAGTATCAAAAGTATTCAAACATTGCCAAAACTTGAAACAGCCTAGAAAAGACAAAGAATAATTGGAAAAATACTTCTCATTAATAGAACAAATGATTTACAAATCCTAAAAGTCTATTACAAAAGAAGAAAATAAAAAATCCTAAGCTAAGGCTGGATAGATTCAGAAGCGTTCTCCTTGGTTACTTCGGTGCTCGGAGTAGGAGAGGGAAGATTGACAGTTGAAGCTTGATCAGTAGCTGGGGCTGTTAAAGGCTCAGTAGAATTGATTCCTAAGGCTTGGAACGGTGACCGCGATTCGAATAAATCACTAACTGCAGGCTTGTTGGGAAACAGGCTAGCAACAGCGGTTTCAAGTGATAGGCCTTCCGTTCCAAACCTCATCCTGTACAATTGATTCCTAAGGCTTGGAACGGTGACCGCGGCCACAGGAAGCAAGGAGGAGGCCACTGCGAGCTCCAAGTTGGCTATTTCATCCTCAGCCAGAGGGACCAATGCGTGCCCGGGCAGGCAGAGAACATCTGTGGAGATCAAAGAGCCTATTACAGCCAATTGCTCCGTAGGGAACTTGCCCATAGCAGCAAAGTTCCTTAGCTGCGTCAAGCAGCCGAGCTCATACTGGATGGAAGATTCATCCAGGATCATCTCCCTGCACTCCTCGGAGTTTTTAAACTCCTCCACTGCTTCCTTGTGAGCAGCCACCAAGATGGCATCCTTCTCCAGCTGAAACTGCCTCAGAGGAAGCAATTCATCGGACAGCTTGTCCGCAGCAGTCTCCAAGGTTTGGACCGTCTTCTTAGCGGCCTCCAGCTTGACCGCCAACTCCTCATTCCTCTTCTCGAGGTCAGCCTTCTACCCGCGGAGCTCATCCCGCTGCCCCTTGGCCCTATCCAAACCTTTATTAGCCTCATCAAGCCGATTCGTGATAACTTCAGGTCTCCCTCCTTCTCGGTCAAAGAGGTCATCAGGGTCTTCACGTTCTCATCAGCCTTGGCCAAAGCCTTGGACTTTTCAGTATAAGCCTTGGCCTGATCAGACAAGCGGACGACCTGCTCGTCATTAATCTCCCTCATCCTCATAGATTTATTGGCCATCTGCGAGCATAAAAGTAAACAGTTAGCAGTGCGGTCAGGGGAAGTATTGGTTCAACCTTCAGAAAGATTGTTACCTCAATAGCCATTAAACCCATATCTCCAGACAGGGCGGCGGCGTTCATCTTGGAGACTATGCTCCCATAAAAATCAGGGGCATAGAGCCTATTTAATGCTCCTTGCCCGATCACAGAGTTTTAGCCCCCGCGATAGTAGGGATCCACCCCCTTGATTTCAGGCACTATCTCGAGCTTATCCTTCAGACCCCAGGCCAGTTTGCGTGCTTTATTAGGAAGCACGGGGTAGGATATCAAGCAAATGGTCCTCCCTCTGGCCAAAGTGGAAGGAGCCATATAAGGAGCAGTGGAGGCTTGGGCATGTGCGCCATCCCCCTTATGAGTCCTCTGTTGTTTCTCCTTGCCCGCCGTCTCAGAATCAGAGGCAGACCTCTTCCTGGACGAATCAACGTGTCCAGAGGGAATGGTGCAGCCAACCGGGCTGGAGCCACGGGCAGACGATGGTGGATGTCCCCTGAGGGGAGGAGGCAGAGGCAGATCTGTAGCGTTGTGAGGAAAAAGAATTTTTATCCTTTTCGTTTTGAGTCGCCACCTATATTATTCGATTGGAGAAAATAGGAAAACCATTTTTTAAAGAGATTTGGGTTCGGGGCTTAGGTTATGAAATGGGTAGGTCAAGGAGCATCCATTTCACCCAATCCGGAGATCGGTCTTGCTAAAGAAAAGAGAGGTTTTCAAAAGAAGAGAAAAACGATTTTAAATATTATAAACAAAGGTCCATTTAACGGGGTTAAACGGAATGTAGGATCGATTTCTTCGAGACCGTCTCCATGATTTGGAGAGGCTCTAGGCCGATCCTAGATTCTATGGACTTATACCACTCTAACAATCAATTAGAAAGGGATTTGGGGATTAACTTGCGTGAGGTGATTTGGGCAGAGTTTCGACTCAAGTTTAGAATCGACTCTTGACACGGACAGAGCTTCGCCTCGGTCCTTGACTTGGAGCTTGATGTTTGTTTATCAACAAGGTTGACAAACAAACTATGAGGTGAGTTTTTAGGGTGATTTTGTAGGGTTCTTTCAGGGAAAGAAGCCAACAAAATGTGTGTGTGTTGTGAAAATTCGCGGTCGATTCCGGGGGGGGGGGTCCTCAACCTTGGAAGTCACCAAGTATTTATAGGGAATAGATAGGAAGAAGTGGAGAGGTAAAACCCTATCAGATGGTTCTAGACACCAAATCTTATTGGTTGGCCGGAGAGATAAAGTTTTATCCCAAAAAGAAGTTGAAATCGACGAGGGAACTGTCGTCTGCAATCTGCAGAGGGGGGATATCTCGCGCGAGACACACCATCTCGCGGCGAGATATTGCTCATGTGGACAGTTTTGTCCTTTCCTCGTTATCTCATATGCAGTTTAGTCCCAAACTAACGGTGGTTAGTCAAAACTTAACGAAACATGACGAAATGGTGGATTTCTACTTCTTGACTCAAAGCGAGACTTAGAGTGGTATAAGTATGTTCCGATGTGTTCAGAATGGGGTGTCTACAGAGCCCCTCGGTGACATGTCTTATGAAAGAAGTCATGTTGACGATAGAAAAGACATCATTCTGAACATCGGGATGGTCGGACCACACGGCTTCCTACGTATCTCTATCGGAGAATCAGACCATGACGTAGTTCGACTCCAAAACACGAAAAGACTGCTTTAGGCATTTTGAAAATCATTTGAAAATCGCGAAGACTTTGTTTTTGAAAAGGTAAATTCATACTGAGGAATCAAATCAAGACCCAATTCAGAATATACCTGCCTGTCTGAAGATTCGCCTGTCTGGGCTCCGAACCTGCGGAAACTATGTTAGAACACAAAGGCTTACTTGTCCGGTCCCCTGAGTCTTGTCGGTTTTGTGACGATTCACCTTTCTGGGCTCCGAATCGGGCTTTTTGTTGTTGGGGATGACGATTCACCTATTTGGGCGTTGAATCGGGCTTTTGGTTCGACGATCCACCTATCTGGGCATTGGACCGAGCCTTTTGGTTTGACGATCCACCTGTTTGGGCGTTGGACCGGGCTTTTCTGATGACGATCCACCTGTTTGGGCGTTGGACCGGGCTTTTCTGATGACGATCCACCTGTTTGGGCGTTGGACCAAGCTTTTGGTCTGACGATCCACCTATTTGGGCGTTGGACCGAGCTTTTGGTTTGACGATCCACCTGTTTGGGCGTTGGACCGAGCTTTTTTTTCTTTGATGATTCACCTTTCTGGGCCCTGAATCATGTGGATTGAGTTGATCTTTGGACCACTCGGTTTTCGGGCGACTGGTGCCGTACCGGGCGATCGTGCGCATGTCACGTTTGGCTCGTTCCGTGACTTGCGGTGCCGGTTTTTCCACGTTTCCTTTCTAGTTTATCATTTCCAAGGGTAAATGTGTCAAAATTTTGAACTTTGACGTTGCGTAGACGCTTATTGTCGAGGACAATTTGGTCACTTTCCAGAAGGTATATCTCGCGGCGAGATAAGATATACCGCGCGAGACTTGTTCTGTCAGGGCATATAAACAGCAGCTCTTGCTCATTTTGAAAAATCCTTTTCAAAATTTCCCTCCCTAGCTCGAGCCAAGGTCGTTTTCTCTGTGATTTTTCATGGATTTGCTTGGTGATTCTCCTCCTAATCCATTCTCAATCCCTCCTCCCTCCATAATCAATGGCTCAAGAACAAAGGAATCCAATTTTGGGGAGCTATTTGCTAGTGAAGGATTACCCTCGCGATGATCTTACCTTCGATAGGCACGCGCACATCTCTACCGCTGTTCGGGAGGGTTTGGTAAGAATTTCTTCCTCACCTCTTGATTCTTGCATTGCATTGAGTTTGAATTCCCTTTCCCTTGAATTCAAAATTTCATCAATGGCTTTTGTTCTTGTTCATGTCTAGAACTAGGTTCCTTTTGCATGCGTCAATTTTGCGTGTTTCTTTGGATGATTGTTGTTGCATTGCTTGTTTATGAGCCTCCTACATATCATGGATTATAGGAGAGGTTGATTCGGATCACGAATGACATTCTTGGGCAAGCTTTTCTTGTACGCACGCCAAGTGTTTGATGAAATGCCTCAATGAAAAATTTCTTCTATTTCATTGATTTTTTGACATGGAATGATTTCTAATATTGCCCTCTCTGTTTTTCCTCTGTTTTGCAGTCGTATAAGTCAACGAAGAATTGCCGAGGAAGCCCGAAGATGGCTAAGGAGGTGTGGGACAAGATCAAGGACCTTGATGGCGTTCGGGATAGGGTGGCCCAAACGGGTCTTCTGACTTTTGTTGACAATCTCCGGGGAATAAGGCGGACTCCCCAAGTTCTCCAGGCTATTCGGGAGAGGTGGTGGGACACTACCCACACCGTTCATTTGCGCTTCGGGGAAGCAACGATGACTCCGACTGATTTTCTGGCTATCACGGGGTTAGAGTTCATTGGTGATCCCCTGCCGAAGTTTTCGGGTTATAAGCCTGCGAGTCCAGCTGCGTGGAGGCAGTTGATTGGTTTCCCCCCTAACAAGGTCAAGGGGTTTGCTGCTGAGTTGACACCCCTCCGGCGTCAAATTGAGGAGTATGCTGAGAAGCCAAATGCAGTCACTGATCGACTGGTGAGGGGTGCCCTCTGGTATATTCTTTCTGAGACCATTTTTGCGAACCATTCTTCTACGGCCCGTCTTTCTCTGTTACGTTTGTTGGTGAACCTGGATGAGGTGAGCGGATATGATTGGGGCTCAGCGGGGCTGGCCTACTGCTACCACGCCATGGATGAGGCGTGTAGGAACACCAAGGATTCCCTGTCAGGGTATTCTTATGCCTGGGAGGTATGCCTTTTGATTCTGTTTCTGCTCTCCGTCTGCATGCTCTGTCCGTGTTTCATACTGAATTTGATCTATTTTCTTTGTGCAGATATGGGGCTATGCTGTCCTCGGGCTGTATAGATTTGAGTTGGAGAGCCGGGCCCCTTTGTTCCCGGATATCAGGAGGTGGAGCGGAGCCACCCAAATCGGACCGTTGATGAGGAGGAGGACCAGGATTAGACCCTGACGGTGGCGGAGGCGCAGGCTATATTGGATACCTTCGAGTATGAGAGGCTGGGCCTTTATCCCTGGACCCTGTTGGAGCGGGAGGTGCATCGTGCTTGGGATGCTATCGCGATGCGCAGGATGCCGGCATCTTGGAGGGAGATACCATGTATCTTGGTGAGCGGGTCTTCCCACAAAGCATGGCCGGGGTAGCCTCGCCATATAGCGTGCCGGCGGATCCGCCGAGGGCGATGTATCCCACCCACTCCATTCCAGCAGGATGATTATGCAGGTCTTTGGCGGGTGATGCGGCGACGGCTTGCGTGATCCCCTGGGGCCTCTTATTCGGAGTTTCGCCTCGGCTAACGGGTCCCCTCCCGGTGGGGGATAGGCGATCACATGCTCGTGGCTCCGCCTCGCTTCGCTTCAGTTCCTCGCCCCTAGCACTTCCTCCCTGTGCTACCGGGTTCTCTCGCCATTTGCCCCAGACTACGGTTCTTTGAGCTACACGTACATGATGGGGAGCATGCCAATGGTGGGACACATCCCGTCTCCTGATCAGATTCCCGAGGGCTACCGCTTCCCGGCTGATGTCTCTTCGGTATGTTTCTGTTTGTATTGTCTCTCGTATTCGTCCATATAAGTGTATATGTCCGACTTCTTCTGAGCATTTTCTTTTTCTTTTGTTGTTAGGTCACTCTGTCCGCGGCCGATTACAACCGTGGAGCGACCAAGATGGCGGGACTGATGGCTCTGGTGTCGAACCTGTCCGAGAGGCTGTTCCACAAGGCTTCTTTGGCGGCCTCGACAGTGGCCTCGGCGGTGACCCCTACTTGCGGAGCCAAGAGATCGAGGAGGGATGGCAGCCCCCGTGGCGGTGATGGCGGAGGTGCCGGCGGCTCGGGCAATTTGATGGCGTGATCCCCTCCTTTTCTTTTTATTTGATTTCTGATGATTTGTACATATTGGCCATGTGGGCCTAGAAAATTTTTCTTTTCTTTTGGTACCTGTTAGGAACAAGTAGGTAGCACAAACAATGGTTTTTCTTAATCCCTAATCCTAGGTTTAATTAGTTATTTAATTAACTTTCTCGACTTTCCATGTTTTTGGAAATGGAATGGAATGGCCGCTAGGCCACAATTTTGAGCCCTCATCTTGGTGTTTTTACTGCATGTTATGAACTGTACACACAGGTTTTTCGAGACTTGCTTCGTCAAGTCGGGGCTAGATTATTGTTTGAACAGAAACATTGTTGTCTTGCCGTAGCAATATCTCGCGTGAGATAAGGTGTCTCGCACGAGACACGCTATACAGGCAGAAATCTCTTCCTTTTTCGAATAGGATTTTGTCAATTTTCCCTATAAAATCACCCTGTAGTCCGCCAGATAACTCATTCTAGCCTTTCAAACTCTAGAGATATTCTGTTAGGGTGAAACTCTTGTCTTCTTCTTCAACCTTGTGATCCATGGCTTCCAAGGAGATTTCCCCAACGTCAATGATTGTCGATGATTTTTCCCTGTCATCTGAAGTGATTGCATCTTTCAAGCAAGCATCAAGGGATTTTGTGAGGTCGTTTCGCAACCGGTCTCGTAATAGGTTCATAGCAGAATTTGGATTCAGAATTCTTTTCACTTTGAAGAACCTCCAACCGGATTGGAGTCTTTTGCAGGGTGCTGCTCGATTTTGGGATCCCTCTATTCACCTTTTCAATTTTTCTTTGAATGAGATGGTACCTACTGTGGAGGAATTTGCTATTATCTTGGATATGCCTCTGACTGGCGAGATCGCCGTTCCCAAGTACCATAGGAATCATTCGGAGGCTTTGAATGAATTGTTAGGGATCCCCCTTGAGACTTGCTATGAGTTGGTTCACCGCAAGTGGGTTGATTGCTCTTCTTTTCCAGGACGCTTCGCCGGTGATTCGTATGATGACGCTTTTCATGTCTATAAACGGAACTTTCTCGGCTCTTTTTCTTTTCTGAGATGTTCTGTTTACATGTAGGGACGGCTTGGTCGACTCCCAACTTGTGGAAATTGTTCTCGTTGTGCTAGAAAACGTTCTAGGAACATTATTCCGCTAATCTTGGGTGAGACCCCGCATGGTCTTGACGAGCCGCATAGGACCGGTGTCATGACTCAAGGGAGTCCTCTTCGTTGACCATTTGGCTTAGGAGCATCTCAAGTTGGTGGGTCCCCCATTGGAATATTCCCCTTTCACATATCATACGCGAAAGTTATTGATCAAGGATCTTTCAAATGGGATGAATGGGCCGAGTTGATTGCGAAGACCGAAACCGCCGACATTCTTTGGTGTCCACCTTATCGGAGGTTGAACAAGTATGTTGCCAATACCGAGGGTTTTGACAGGTTGTTCTTCCGGGTTTGCGAGATTCCTCCTTTTATTTTCCCAAGCTGGTGCTCCGTCGCCTTGGTCACAGCTAGGACACTTATTTTTTCGAAGGAGCTTCTCGTGAAGTGTCTTATATTGGTGTAGAGTTTGCGCAGCGCTAGCTCAAGCATGGGGTGAAGGAACTAGTCGGGATCGCCGGTCGAACCTTCGGACATTTAATGCAAGTATCTTCTTATCTCGATAAGTACTTGGATTGGTTCCTTCATACCGGTCACCCTAGTGCAGAGAAGATTGATGATCTCGCGGCTTTCACCGCTAGGAGATTCTTTTGTAGCTAGCGCATTTTGCGAAGGAGCGAGGCTCGCCCGATCCCGCTAATGTGCGAACCGATCCAACTCAGATTTTCTCGATGGGGATTGGTACGAGAGGCGAAGCAAGGGGATGCTCGGAAAGACGCAAGCTTTAGATAGGCCCCATGTCTTTAAGAGGCTCTCGGGATCTGTTTTTGATCGCCTTGACTCTGTTTTTGATCGCCTCGAGGGATGCTCTGCTTCGCGAGGCTCAAAGCGCAAGGAGGATCACGACGACGGTGGAGATCATGTCCGCCGGCCTACCAAGTCAATGAAAGGCTAGATCTTTTAGGAGTACCAAGAGATTGCTTTGATAGATCAATTGTTTTGCTTTTATTAGTATTTTTTTTTCGAGTTTGTTAGCTTAGCAAATTAGTCGTTGTGGTTAGGATTTCCCTTTTGTCATTAATGAAAATGCATTTGATTAATAAAGGACAAAAGTAGATTCATTTATTTGATTAGACCGAACCCGAAGGCTGCCTACGTTCCTCTTTTACAAAGAATTAAATAAGAGGCTCAGGTCTAACGTAGTTCATTTTTGAGAAAAGGACAAAATACGGCTCCGTGCCGAGGGGTAATCTCGCGCGAGATAAGCCTTCCCTTTTTTTTTTTTTTTATGCACACCCTTTCTTTTGCCTAGACCGCCCTTTCGGGTTTTCAATCTAGCGGGCTTCTTTTCTTGTGCTAGCTCTAATTTTTGCCTAGGCCGTCCTTTCCGGGATTTTCAACCTAGCGAGCGATTTCTTTTGAGGAGGCCAAGTCACGCGAAGTACTTCTTGAGCTTGTCCATGTTGACCGGCTTCGGTAGTTGATCTCCGTCTAAGTCCACCACCGAAGGGCTCCCCGCAGAATATCTTCTTCACAATGTAGGGTCCTATCCATCTTGGTCCCCACTTGCCTAGCGGGTTGAAAGGTCCAGATCGGTGCTCACGGAGAACCAGGTCACCTACTCGATGTTCCTCGTCTTGACCTTTTGTTGAAAGCTCTTGCCATTCTTCTTTGGTAAGCTTGAGTATGTTCGGCCGCTTTCAACCTTCTTTCGTCCAACAGGCCAACTCTTCGTATCCGCTTCCTAGCCAGCCGACCTCGTTCACTTGGTTTTCTAGGAGAACCCGTAGTGATGGTATTTCCAATTTATCGGTAAGACAAATTCTCCATTCCGAATGTGAGGGCGTAGGGAGTCTCTCCCGTAGCCGTTCGGATCAAGTGTGGTATCCCCATAGTGCGAATGGTAGCTTGTCGGGCCAATCTTTTCCAAAGGATCGCCATTTTTCCGATGATAGTCTCGATCGTTTTGTTCGCGGCTTCAACCGCTCCATTCGTTTGAGGCCTCGTAAGGAGACGACTTGTGTCTTGTGATTTTGTATTCTGTTAGTAGGCGATCGGTTTCCTTCTCGAAGTGGGACCCATTATCGGATATCATCTCTGCGAAACCCCATACCGGCAGATGATGTTGTGCTTGATGAATTCTCGCAACCTTTCGGCATTCGAACTTTGTAGGAGGCGGCCTCAACCCACTTAGTGAAGTAGTCGATGGCTACTAGGACGAAGCAAAGGTCCGTTGGCTCCTATGGGTGTGACCTTTCCAATCACGTCTATCCCCCATGTAGAGAACGGCCAAGGAGAAGTCATAGGGTACAGCAAGGAAGGCGGTGCATGCCGAAGATTGGCGTGTATCTCGACACTTGTGGCACTTCTGACCATTTTGGTACAGCCGGCTTCCATGGTCAGCCAAAAGTACCCTTGTCTCGATGATCTTTTTGGCGAGCATATTTCCGCTCATGTGGGTTCCACATATGCCCCGATGAACATGGTCCATTATTTCTGGGCCTCTTCCTCGGTGGCACAAAGGAGGTTTCCTCGGGAATGCTTCTTGAATAGGCGGCCGGTGATGACGTAATTAGCCCAACCTCTTAAGGGCGATCTCGAGTCTTCGGGTCTCTCGTGGGATGGTTCCATCTAGGATGAAATGCCAAATGTCATGGTACCATGGTTTCTCTTCGGAGTTCCCAACAGTGGCACATTCGGATAACCATTTGTCTTTGCACATGGAGATCTATAACGGCGCAGATGCAGGAGTTGCACGTCGTGTTATTTTGAAGGGTTTGACCGCTTTTCCTTTAGGGATTTCGACCAAAGAAGCAAGTGTGGCCAATGCGTCCGCAAACCGATTTTTGTCTCTCGGGAGGTAGTGGAATGAGACATCTTGGAATTGTTGCGCCAACTCTTGGAGATGGGCACCGTATCTTTGAAGGGTTGGATCTTGACCCTCCACTTCTTCAATGTCTCGATTGATGATCAATTGGGAATCCCCGAATACCTCGAGTTCAGCCACGTTGCGTTCTAGAGCCGCCTCAAGTCCCGCTATGCAAGCCTCGTATTCTCGTGGTGTTGTTGGTGGCGTCAAAGTCAAGACGTATTGCCGTGGAGTGTAGATGTCGTTAGGGTCTACTAATAACATTCCAATGCCAAACCCTCTCATGTTGGCTGCGCCATCGAAAAATAATTGGCACTTATTTTCTTCTTCTATACTCATGATGTCCTCATCGTGGAATCGCGGGTCTTCCCCTTCACTTCGTCGCAAGGAAATTCGGCCAACTGATTCGCGAATACACTCCCCGACGGATTTCGAGTGACGTAAGTGATATCATATCCCGCGAGCATGAAGTACCATTTGGCCGCCTCGAAGACAAATTTGATTTGTCTAGGATATATTTCAAATGGATCCATTTTTGCAATGAGACGGCCCGGGAAGGCTTCCATATAGTGCTTCAGCCTTTGTGATACCCAAACAAGAGCAAGACAGATTTGTCGAGTGGAGAGTAGTTGATTTCGCCGCCTTGGAATCTCGCGGCCGACGAAATAGATGGCATTCTCTCGTGTGGGAGGCCGGTCGTTCTTGAGCGAGCATAGCCCCTAATGCGTTGTCTCGTAACCGTGAGGTATAGCTTCAAGGGCTTCTCCTTGTGCGGTGGAACCAGATAGGTGGGGAAGTCAAGTAGCGCTTAACTTCCTCGAATGCTTCTTGACATTCTTCGGTCCACTCTTGAGGTGCGTTTTTCTTAAGTAGCTTGAAGATAGGATCGCACATCGTAGCCGCTGATTGATGAATCGACCGATATATTGAAGCCTCGCCCATGAATCCCTTTACTTCTTTCTCGTGTTCGGTGGAGGCATGTCTCGTAATGGCTTTTATCTTGGCGGGATCTGCTTCTATGCCACGCTCCGTGACCATGTACCCTAAGACTTTCCCTTTGACCACTCCGAATGAGCATTTGGCGAGGTTGAGCCTCATCTTGTGCCGTCTCGCCGATTGAAGAATTTTCTCGAGATCTCTCAAGTGTTGACCATCTCGTCCCTTTTGAGTGAATAATCATGTCATCCACATATACCTCTATTTCCTTGTGGATCATGTCATGGAATAGTGTCGTGATCGCTTCTTGGTAAGTAGCCCCGCCGTTCTTGAGACCAAACGGCATGACCGTGTAGCGTAACGTTCCCCAAGGTGTGGTGAATGCCGTTTTGTGCCGATCTTCCTCTCGCCATGAGGATTTGGTTATACCCTCGCGAAACCGTCGACGAATGAGCGGACTTCGTATGCAAGTGGCATCGACCAACATGTCTATGTTCGGTAGCGGGAAATCATCTTTAGGGGATGCCTTGTTCAAGTCTCCGAAATCAACACGTACTCGTATCTTCCCATTCGACTTGGCTACTTGTACCGTGTTTGCTAGCCATTCAGATATTCAATCACTTTGATGAACCCTACATTCAAGAGCTTCATGATTTCCTCTTTCACTTGCATTGACCATTCCGCTTGATTCTCGCGTAGTTTCGCTTGACCGGCTTGGCGTCGGGTAGCAGCGGTATCTTGTGCTCTACAACCGATCGATTCAACCTGTGCATATCTTTGTAGGACCAAGCGAAGACGTCGACATATTCTCTCGAGGAGCCGTGTCAAGGTTTCTCTCGTCTTCCCCTTCAAGAAGCCGCCGATCTTTGTTTCTCTGGGGTCTTCCGTTGTCCCAAGATTAACCGTTTGCATTTCCTCGTCGTCAACGGGGCCATTCTTTCCACAACGACCTACTTGCTTAGCTAATTCTTTTAAGATTTGTTCGTTTTCTTGATCTATCTCATCGTATGATTCATTATTAACGTGTTCGTTATATTGATTATTATTAGTTAATTCATCATTCACGATGTTAGCAATCTCGTGGTACTTAAAGATCAAAGTTTTCATTAAGGAAGTAAGGGAATACATGTTCAGCCACCGCCTCGATTTCCTCTTGAGTGAGTTCATCTGGAGGTGGAGCCTCGCCTCTAATGTAAAAGCTACGGGGCCTATCTTCCCGCGGGATGGGGAGTGCAACCAAGCTCTTTGATCATGAAGTCTTCATCAACAACTAGTCCTCCGGTGACGTGCCGCTTAGAATTGGCTCATCACATTTCGTATCGCCTTGTGTAGTCGTAGTTGGAGCGTCCCCTCGATATTGCATGGATCTCGGTTGTCTTCTAACCTAAGCACAGTCTTGGAACTGCCGCAAAGATGTCTTCTCCCAACACAAAGTCCCATTCACTTGTCATTTCTCGTTTTCGTGACTACAAATCATTAGGGATTAGTGGGACGGATTCTGCTTTCACTTGGAGAAGCATCGCAGCCGCCGAAGATTTCAAAGCCCGGTTGGCGCTTTCCTTTATCGTCACCCATGGTTCTCGAAAAGATAAAGTAGGGAATACTTTCCCCTTCTCGAACAAAGTAGCCATTGAGTGTCTTTCGATATGGCTTCGAGGTTGTCATTCTTGGGCTTTGGGTCGTCGCAGCCTTTGTAGGTGGTTCCTTCCCACTTGATTTGAGTGAAGCCCCACTCTTCTTCATCATCTTCATCGTGGATGGAGATGATGTATCCTAGGCCATGCTTTGTGTGAGGCGGGGACCGTGGCGGTTCCGTTATCCCTTGTAAGTGCTTTCCAAGCCCCAATCCAGAAAGTACCCTTTTGCTAGCATCATTCTCCGCACAGAAGGCTTCCAGAAAACCAAAGTGCCTTGGAGTAATCATTTTCGTTGCAAGTTTCTATGACACTCACAGTGCTTTCTTTCTTGCTCAAAGAATTAATCAGAATTAAAAAAGGAAATACTGACTAACTATTATTGAAAAGCAAACTTGATACTCTTGCCCACAAATGAGGATTTTAGGCAAGTAGTACCCAACTAAGCTAAACTAGACTATTAATTGTTTCTCTTGCAACTAAAAGTAAATAACTGAAAAGAAAACAACAGATCTCATGTCTCTAACTCTTCCAACTTATGGCGCCTCCGCTAGGAGCAGTTTTGATGAGGCCGCTGTTGAACAAGTCTTGGATTGCATTCTTCAAGTTGAAACAATTGTTGGTATGGTGGCCATGGCACTGATGGTAATAGCAGTAGAGGTGTGGGGCTTGACCTTCCCTCTTAGGTATGTATCCTTCCATTGGCTTCATCTTTCCATCCTTGTGAAGGCTTCTGAAGAGATGACCGAGAGGGATATTTCCGATGTCGGTGAAAATCCTTCCCTTCCTTCGCTTGGCCATTTGGTTGTGGAGGTCTCGGATATGGCTCTCGTAATGTTGCACAAAGACGAGGTGGCGAGACTGATATTCTTCCTCCATTTGCTCTTTGAGGTCACGGTAGAGAGTATTGAGGAAAAACTTGACCCTCTCATCAATGTCATCTTCAATGTGGGCTTCAAGGTTGATGCACTTTTGGGTCATAGTTTCGAGTTCGCTCTTGACTTCCTCAAGCTCTTCAATCAGCATCTTTGTCTTTTCAGCTTGGATGGATTCTTCCATGTGATGCCACGAGTCATTGTCATTAATTTGCTGCAGGGCTTTGGCAAGTTGAGTTTTGATATCACTTAGCTCCTCTTGCACGGACGATCGTCCACTGTCGGAGTCACTCTCCATTTTCCGGAAATCCCTAGCAATGCGGGTAGAAGGCAAATCAAAGGCTTCTCTCCAACCTCCTACATGTTCCATTTCAGCGACAAGGGCCTTGGTCAAGTCTTGCAAAGTGTGTTGTTCAAGGCATTCCTTGGTCATGACGTGCTTTCCGGTAGACATTGTGTTGGGAGTCTTGGAGTTGAGTAGCTTCGGAAAACTGACAGAAGAGATGCAGATATCAGGATCTAGCCCCAACGAGCCGGAAGGTGCTCAAAATGGCTCGTGCTCAAATTCAGCAAATGTAAGCATTATCCCGCGCGAGATATGTTGTCCCGCGCGAGATAACCACACGGAAAGTCGATTTTTATTTAGACCTAATTTTTGGTCGGAACGGAAAGTCCGTTTTGAGGGGTTTCTAAGGCCTTTATCAGAACCTAACGACTAAGCAATCAATCCGATTTTTGTAAAACAAAGCCATGTAAGATCGTTTTTCGAAGGATTATACATATATGTATTTTTTTCAAAGGGACATCCGAAAGGGTCATTCCGAAGGGACTTTTTCCGAAGGGACTTTTCCGAAGGGACTTTTCTGAATCCTTCTTTATTGTCAATTTTGCATGGCTTTGTTTTGGTCAAAACAAGAAAAGATCACCGAGTCAAAACCGACCGGTCACGGAGTGATCCTAAAAGGACAATCTACATGAGTATGTGGCGATGTAGGGCTGGAAGGCTAGGCTCCCCGCGATATGACAATCTAGGTGGATTGAATACGCGGAGTGGGATTGTCCAACTTCGGAGAGACCGACGACTAGGTGGTTACCGTCATCCGTCCTTAGTGTGGGTCCCGGGTTTATAGAGGGTATGCAAAGGCAATGACAGCTTATAATATGAGTGCGCGTGTGTGAGAGTCAATCTAGGTGATAGAGTAAAATAGAGAGTTTTTTTTGAAAAATCAAAAGGAAAACAGATAGTGGCCGCACCAAGTGGTTGCCTACGTTTCTCCCAAATTAGGAAGACTCAGGCCATCGTAGTTCCACATAAAGAGAGAGAAAGAGAGATAAATAATTCAATTTACAACTCCCGAATCCCCAATGGACTGGACTTTAATTAAATAAAACCCAATCGCACGCAGTTTATAAATAATAATCAATTATTTAAAGGAAACGAAGGTTCGAGTTCTACACCTTAAGGGAGGCCTTAAGATGCGGGAACTCTGCAGATAATGAATCCTGGGATCCCCCTTGCATGTTCGGCTCTCGTCTTGGACTATGAGACAAACGGGAGAAACAGAAAACAACCAGATTGCCGAAGCAATATCTCGCGCGAGATAGGATACCTCGCCGCGAGACATGCCTCATCTGAGAGCAAAAAATTTGAATTTACAAATTTTTTGAAAACCTCTCTTTTAATTTTGACGCAAGTTTAAGCCTCTTAATTTTAAATCCCTAACAGAGTCGCCACTGTAGCGTTGTGAGGAAAAAGAATTTTTATCCTTTTCGTTTTGATTCGCCACCTATATTATTCGATTGGAGAAAATAGGAAAACCATTTTTTAAAGAGATTTGGGTTCGGGGCTTAGGTTATGAAATGGGTAGGTCAAGGAGCATCCATTTCACCCAATCCGGAAATCGGTCTTGCTAAAGAAAAGAGAGGTTTTCAAAAGAAGAGAAAAACGATTTTAAATATTATAAACAAAGGTCCATTTAACGGGGTTAAACGGAATGTAGGATCGATTGCTTCGAGACCGTCTCCATGATTTGGAGAGGCTCTAGGCCGATCCTAGATTCTATGGACTTATACCACTCTAACAATCAATTAGAAAGGGATTTGGGGGTTACCTTGCGTGAGGTGATTTGGGCAGAGTTTCGACTCAAGTTTAGAATCGACTCTTGACACGGACAGAGCTTCGCCTCGGTCCTTGACTTGGAGCTTGATGTTTGTTTATCAACAAGGTTGACAAACAAACTATGAGGTGAGTTTTTAGGGTGATTTTGTAGGGTTCTTTCAGGGAAAGAAGCCAACAAAATGTGTGTGTGTTGTGAAAATTTGCGGTCGATTCCGGGGGGTCCTCAACCTTGGAAGTCACCAAGTATTTATAGGGAATGGATAGGAAGAAGTGGAGAGGTAAAACCCTATCAGATGGTTCTAGACCCCAAATCTTATTGGTTGGCCGGAGAGATAAAGTTTTATTCCCGAAAAGAGGTTGAAATCGACGAGGAACCGTCTGCCTCGCAATCTGCAGAGGGGGGATATCTCGCGCGAGACACTCCATCTCGCGGCGAGATATTGCTCATGTGGACATTTTTGTCCTTTCCTCGTTATCTCGTATGCAGTTTAGTCCCAAACTAACGGTGGTTAGTCAAAACTTAACGAAACATGACGAAATGGTGGATTTCTACTTCTTGACTCAAAGCGAGACTTAGAGTGGTATAAGTATGTTCCGATGTGTTCAGAATGGGGTGTCTACATGATCCTTTGTTTGAGGGATCCCATTTTTCGCGGCCAGAGGGACGCCAGATAACCTGTCAACAATGGGCGGAGTTGCGCCCTTTGGTAAAACTTTTTCCAGGGCAGTCTGCCTGGCCGCTGCTTCCTTCTCTTCGTGAGCTAGTTTCCTAGCCTTTTGTTTTTGGGGGTTAGGTTTACCCATCTCCGAGATATTCAGCTGGATCTACTCTGAAAGAAAAAAGAGTTGATTAAACAGCAGTTCTAAAAATCAGAAGCAATTAGAAGCAGTTTGTCAAAGACAGAATAGAGACCGATCCACTCCAGAGGTTCGCATTCCGCACCCATCATGCAAGTTTTGCAATCAGCCTCAAAATCGTAAAATTCGTGAACCCTCCAGTCCGGATCACGAAGTTGGGGCCCAATGGTTACCCTAGGGGCATAATAGAGACTCTCCCTCTGAGGGGCCACCCCGGTATAGATCAGTAGCGGCCCATTATTTATGATCGCGCTCACATCGAAAACTGGTTGCTCCTTCTCGGTCACAAATGTGGCCAGGTAGTGGGCTAGATCAACCTGGAGATCCTCGGAGGCAGCTGGGTTGGGATAAGAGCCAGAAGATATCCTAACAAGAACAGGACTGAAAGGTTTTGAGAAGGACCACCCAAACATAGACTCTATGACCAGGATGTTCCTCTGGTTCCACTGGTCAAATTTGTTTGTTGGGGCAGAAAAGGTGCGGGCAGAATTGTTTTTCGCCTTCAGGCCAAGGTTGCCATTGGTTATCTGATTTTGATAAAAGGCATATAGCCCAGAAAGGGTGGGTTCAAAACCAAAAAGCCTGCAGATAGCTATGAAGGAGACTAGGGCTCTAACGGCATTTCGGGTCAAGTGTATAGGGAGACAACGATTGAAATTGACAAAAACGGTTGATAAAGGGGTCAAGAGGGAGCCTCAGTCCGTTCTCGAACTGGATCCCGTAGAAGATACAGGCTCTATTGTCCTCACGGAGATCTGCCACCATCTCCGGCCTCAGTTTATCTTTCCCTTTTATCTCCACCTCCTGAAGGCCGCGGACACGAAATTGCTTGGGGTCAACATTGTAGGTGGTGTATATTTCTTTCTCCCAGTCAATAGGGGCCACCTCCTTGACCTTCCTCTTCTTGCCACGGCCAGGACTTGCCTCAACCGCATGACTCTTTCTGCGGGCAGCGGCATCCTCCTCAGGATCCTCCTCGAAGGCATCAACGATCTTTGTTGCCTTCTGGGACGTGCCCACAGCCATGCGATCCTCCTCATCGTGGACATCTTCCATAGTCTCCGTGCTCATTGAGCCAAAGAGACCGGTAGATGGTCCCCTTGAGGCATCCTCTCCGCCTCCGTCCACCTCCATATCATCACCGTCATTCTCACTACTCCCCAGGTCCAATACGAGCACAAAAGGGGCCCCGGTCTGGACTTCGGGGTAAACGGTATTTAAGGGTTCCACATCTAAGGGAGTACTCCAATCTTCTGCGGACAAGCAAGAGTCCTTATTCATCTGATCAAGGTCCATTAGGGAAACTTTCTCCCAGTTAGTTCTCACTCTAGGGTTATGAATGGCTCTCCTCACCAGTTCAACGACGTTCAAAGTCTGGTCTCTCTCTCGGGGAAACCTGCACAGAACCCCCATCACAAAATTTCTTAAACCATTGGTATCCCCCAACCCTACCATATCACCGTTCACAATCAATTTTGTCTTGGCCTCCCACAACCGGGGTGGGACAAAAGGCCCCCATTGATATTTCTTACAAAAATACTGGAAACACTCCATGGATAGCCTAACCCAAGCGTGGGAAACCTTCCTATAGATCCCCCCTGACTGTTTACAAACAGCAAAGAGGTCCGGAGTGGTTCCATCTCCTAATTCTAAAGGACGAGTCGGACCAAACTCACGGGTCGTCATCAAGTCCAGAAAAGACAAAAATAGAGATGGAGAAAGAGTTTAAAACACAAAATTACTTACGAAGAAGGATTCGGAAGAAGAAAACGCTAAGGAAGATCAGTGCAATTTCTCTCTCTAAAGGGAATTTGAAAGCTTGAAGGTGATAAAAGGGTTTTGAGGGTTGAAGGGTTTTTATTTATAGGCCTACCAATACGGGTCAAAACGTATTTATTAGCCCACAAACCATCTCCCTCGAACCACAAACCGGCGCCAACGTTTGGAAATTCGAAAATTCGTCAGTCGACATTTATGGCGCCTCTTGAATGATTGACACGTACCCTCCGTACCTGTCACGCACTGTGTCTTCACCTGCCCAGAGACCCACTCGTTTAACAAGGAGGCAGAGCAATAAAGCTTCTACAAGCTTCCTCACGTGCCTCTCACATGTGCCTATTTGCACGGGAGGCAGAGCAAAATCAAAGAAAAACACCAACACTGGTGCCCGCCTAAGGCGCGATCTAACAAAACCGAGCTTAGCTAGTAGCTCCTCGCTCATAACATAAATAATCACTCACTTGGAGCTAGGGGCCACTGATGAGCCCGAACCAGCTAGATCGGGCCTAAGCTCGGTCTGGTTCAAAGGCCCAGTATGATGTGGCAGACCCTAGACCGCCAGAGTCAAGACCGCAGACAGATAGGCCCTCAGGGTCAAGTTCGCGTTCCTCTCATACCATCCCAATCAAGATCGAAGGGATCCAGACCGTCATCCAGGTGACCGAGGGAGATGTGACCGTCCCATCCATGCCCGCATCAATTATCATTGACCGCACCCAAGATGTTGACTGCTGTCTCATACCAGACTCCCGGTTATCTCACCAGACTCCCGGTTGTTATCAAATCTTACTGAACAAGTTTACTTACTAGCTCTGACATGTAAGTAGCCGGCTCACTCCCATCGCATTGAATGCGGCGGCTCAGTTAGGCGCCTACTATCGCCATTAATGCGCCATGCCAACTCTCCCAAATACACGGCTCCCGTCCCTATAAGCGAAATTCCCTCTGACAGTGAATCTTTCTTCCCTGACAGAGCCAATCCGATGCGGACACGTGTATCTGGTCAAAGACTAAGATGCCCTTTAAGGATGACCACATGGCTTACCTCAACAAGCACCTCTCCATCACCTATAAATAGAAGACCTTTGTCCCCTTGGACAAGGTAAGTGAAAAATTGACATTGTAAGTCATTGTCTAAACTGTAAACACATACACACACACTCTAAGACATTCCAAGGTCTTATTCTCAGGTCATTATATCCATCTCGATATCTTATCCTCACATTCGAGGGCCTGAATTGGATTAACATCCGACTTTGACCTTAACGGTGCTTCTCTTTGTTGTGTTTTAGGTACATTCAAATATATCATGCCAGATATTCTACCAACCGCTCAAACCCCAAAAGCCTTGGCGTCATCACTTTGATAGAGTGGCTTTATATTTACCAATTTCCAAATGTTGAGTGCCGACTAAGACTAATTCGATAATTGTTTTTAGTATTTCCTACATATCTTGACAAAGTCACGTACTTTTTTTCCATGTGAAAATTTAAATTATCAAAAAATATTGAAAATCTTAATTACTTTATTCCAATAATATTTATATGATACTATAGAGAAAATAGAAAAGTCTTTAGCCTTTTATAGTAGTACTATAGGTAGCACCCTAAGAATAAAGGAAAATTTTCCCCCGTTCAGATTTTATTCCTTTTTAACTAAAGTATACGATCAAAACATATGTATAATTGTTGATTCTATTTTGACTATTGTAATGTGTAAATTATCAAATTACTTCACAGCTATTATTGTAATATTTTTTGATTTTTTTTGTTGAAAAAATTTGTCTTAGAATTGAATTATAAGAGGTGAATTGGTCTTATACTTCAACTATAAGAGTTGTAATGTGTAAATTATCAGATTATTTCCTGGCTATTATTGGAATTTTTAATTTTTTAGGTAGCAAAAAATTGCCTTATAGCTAGCTGAATTATAAGAGGTGAGTTGGTGTTATAATTCAGCTATAAGAGTTATAATATATAAATTTTGAGATTAATTCGTGGCTATTATTGGAATTCTTGATTTTTTGTTGAAATAATTGTCTTATACCTTAATTATAAGAGGTAAATTGGTGTTATACTTCAGTTATAAGAGGTGAAATGGTCTTATACTTTAGCTATAAAAGTTAGGGGTGTAAGTTGTTCGGTCCAAACCGCGGTTCGGAATCGAACCAAACCAAACCACGTGATTTAGTTCGGTTTTCAAGCAATACTGGTTTGGTTCATTTCCAAAAATTGTCAAACCGTGTGGTTCAATTTGGTCTGCGGTCTGGACCCCCAAACTACGGTTCAAGACGGCGAGACCGAACTACCAAACCGAACCGATAAATCAAACCACCAAACCGTTCGATATTAACCGTATATATACATATCTTTTATCTTCACCTCACATTTAGATTTTAAAACCTCTAATTCTGTTCATGGGTTTTAGCCCATAACTTTTTTTTCTTTTGGTTAATCTTCCTATAATAATGTTAATTCACTTTTTATCACATACCGTTACAAGTACTAAATGGCTTGTTGTTATCATAAACATTGAAGAACAATTTCATTTAAATTTTGAATCTATTATGTATGCTATGTCTGGAAAATTCAAACAAACATGACAATGAATTGTGTAGTCTGAAACATGTTCTAATTAATGGTTTAAGTCGTGTTCTATTTTATAGTTTGAACCGTGGTTTAAACTGCGGTTCGGACCGTAAAATCAAACAGCGGTTCGAACCAAACCGAAACAAATCAAAGTGGTTTGGTTTGGTTCGGTTCGAATTTTTTCATGGTTCAATTTGGTTTGAGATTTTTCCAAACCGATGACTAGTGGTTCGCTCCGTAAATTGACCTAAATTGAACCAAACCGAACCATTTACACCCCTAATAAAAGTTGTAATGTGTAAATTATAAAATTATTTCCTGGCGAATATTGGAAATTTTGATTTTTTGTTGAAAATTTGTATTATAATGTGAAAAATGGAAAAAAATAAACTCTTATAATTCAATTATAAGAGACGAAGTCGTCTTATAATTCAATTATAAGAGACGAGGGGTGTATAGGAATTTTCAAAATTTCGTTTCATACATTAGGTTTAGATCTCGCATGAGTAGCCATCGCCTAAGAATATGTATAGCCTTATAGTAAGTGTTGCTCTTAAATCACATTCTTTGGTTTTCCACTTCTACTGAAAATCTGATAAAGGATGTGCAAATAGAAATCAGATAATGCGAATAGAAATTCCCCTTTGGCTTCAAGTATTTAACACATACTTTTTGTTTGATATGAGTTATAACTTGCTCAACAACTGATGGTACTGAAGAAAGATCATTAGCTTCAAACGAAATGCAGTAATTTATGTCTAATGTCTGTATGCCTCTTAAAAAAATAGAAGAAATATCTTGTTTGTAATAGATGGAATAACATGTAGAAGTGACTTCTACACTCACCCATAATCTCTAAACTTTCTGTTAGTACACTCTTTCTAGAATTAAAGACACCAGAATTTATTCGATGCACTAACTCTCAACCATAACTCATCCCATTCCGTCATTGTGCCATCGGCACGGGTATAAAACAATGAATATAGTTTATATTATGGAAGAAAAATCTTGGTATGAATACTAGTATATATTACATGATGACGCCTCGACTTTCGAGGGTCTCACTTGTTTAGGATATTTGGCTTGATAATGGTTTGTACCTAGAACACAACAACAATAAGCACCGTTAAGGTCAAAGCCATGGTTTAATCTAGCTCAGGCCCTCGGGTGTGAGAGTAAGATCTCTTGAGGGTTTATGACTGAGAAATAAGACTTGTGAGTGAGTTGTGTGTTTAGGATTTAGACAATGTGACTTACAAATATAGAATTTGCACTTACCTTGTCCATGGGTACAAAGGGTGATATTTATAGTAAGTGGGAGCTGCTCGCTGAAGTCAGCCCTAAGGATATCTTTGTCTTTAACCTAGTATACGTGTTCACGCCTGGTTGGCTCTGTCAGTAAAGTGAGATTTGCTGCAGAGGGATGTCGCTGAGTGGAAAGGAACAGAGGCAACTTACGCTAGTTGGCGCGGCACCTTAATGGCATAGTAGGCGCCTGAGCCACCAGTTAATGCGATGGGAATAAGCCGGCTTATTGGTGTCAGAGCCAGTACGAAATCTTGCTCTACAAGCTTTGGTTTTAATCGGGAGTCTGGTGAGATAACTGGGAGTCTGGTATGAGACCGCGGTCAACATCTTTGGCGCGGTCAACAATATTGATGCGGGCACGGATCTTGCGATCATAGCTTCTACGTTCACCTTACTGACGGTCTAGTTGTCCACGGTCATATTACTGACGGTCTAGGAATCTCGCGGTCACCTTACTCTAGCAGTCTAAGGGGATGCGACGTTATATATGGCCTTTGGATCAGATCGAGCTTTGGGCCCAGTATAAAAGGTCCGGGCTCATCAGTGGCCCCTAGCTTCAAGCAAGGGATTATTTATGGTCTGAGCGAGGAGCTATATATTCGATGCTCGGTCTGCGGTCAGATCGCTTTTGCGGTCACAAGTGTTGTGTTTTTTCGCTGGTCTTTACTTAGACTCCCTTGCGTGTGGCACATGTGAGGAGCATGTGAGGGGATTTTGGTGGAAGTTGGTAGAAGATTTGGTCTGCTTCCCGGTTTGAGTGGGCCCCTTAACTGTCGAAGCGCCAGCGTGTGTCAGGTACAGAGGAGACGTGTCTGAATGTCAAGAGGCGCCATAAATACCAACCACCAATAATTTGAAAGTTAAAACTATGGCGCCGGTTCGTGATTCGAGGGGAATGGTTTGTGGGCTATTTAATATGGGTCGGCCCATATAGGTAGGCCTATAAATATTAAACCCTTCCTCCTTCAAACTCTTTTATCACCTTCAGACATTCAACTTGCCTAGAGAGAGAAAATTTGCCTTCTGCTTCCTTAAGCATTTCCTTCAGTAATCCTCTTTCGTAAGTAATTTTTTCCTTTTCCTTTTCTCTTCTTCTTTTTTTCTCCTTTCTGCTAGAATGACCTATAAGATGGAGCTCCCTCTAGAGTTGGGTAACAGTACTACTCCTGATACCTTTGCTGTTTGCAAGAAATCAGGGGGTATCTATAGGAAAGTGGACCACTCTTGGATTAGTTTATCCATAGAGGACTTTAAGTATTTCTCTGTCTACTATGACTGGGGAAATTGGGTCCACCCCGATTGTGGGAAGCCAAGAAAAGGCTGCATTTGTTCGGTGATATACTGGTGTTGGGTGATGTACACCGTTTAAGGAATTTTGTAATGGCGGTGTTGTGCAGGTTTCCCCGAGAGAGATATCAGGCGTTGAACGCCGCTGAACTGGTGAGGAGAGCTCGCGTAGATCCTCTTGCCCTAGTAATGACTGACTAGGAAAAGGTTGATCTGATGGATGAGACGGATGTGAACATGGCCCCTGATGCCACTGGTGTTCCCGCAGCTGACTTGAACGAGCCAATGGATGTGGAACCCTTGAACACAATTTACCCCAACACCCAAACTGAGGCCTCGCCTGTACCGGTGGTGAATTTGGACAGTAGTGACGATGAGCTCACAAATATAGAGGTGGATGGAGCTGGAGGGAGGAGCCATCCATGGGATTATCCACCGGTCTCTATGGCTCTGATAGCTCAGAGACCGAGATGGATGACTGCGAGATACCTGCTCGCATGGCTGCGAGCACGGCACAGCAGGCAGTCCAAATAGTTGATGTCTTTGATGAAGGACCAGATGAGAATGCTGCTGCCCGCGGCAAGAGTCATGCTGGAGCCTCAACTTCTGGGCACGACCAGAAGAAGAATAAAAATGCGCCCTGCACGGACTGGGAGACGAAACTGTACACCACTTATGGTGTTGATCCTAATTCCCCTCAGGTCCGCGAGCTGCTGTAAGTACCCAAATCTGGCTCATGCCTTCCGGTTAATTTTCCCGGCAATTCCGGTAATTTTTCCGGCACTCCCCCGGATTTTCCTAGAGTTCCGGAACAATTCCGGAACTGTTCCAAACCACCTAAAGGGTGAAGGGACTGCTTGGAGCCAAAGAAACACGTTTTTCTTAAATACCAAAAAACCTTCTAGAAGGCTGCCACCTTGCATGTTTCTAGAAGGAACTGTATGTGGCTATTTATGTCGTGCGACATACCATGCCAGGGAAAATTCTAGAAGCTTGCCACCTTGCATGTTTCTAGAAGAATCTGGAAGTGGCTACTTATGTCGTGCGACATAATAGGCCATGAAGACTTCTAGAAGATTGCCACCTTGCATGTTTCTAGAAGGAAAGCGGTTATGGCTTGTCATGTCGTGTGACATAATAAGCCCATGCAGGCAGCCTATAAATAGAGGCCTTCACCTCTCATTTTAGGCACCTCTCCTTCACCCCTCAGTACCCCTCTATAGGGAATACGCCCAGAAGCATTGCCTCTCCTCACATACCCCCTAAAACACACACTAATCCTCCAAATCACCCACCATTCAACCAATACACACACACACTTCCCACACACATCAAGAAACAAAGGTTTTCATTGAACCAAGGCTCGATCTCAGTCCCCGGAGGTTGCTGTTTGAAGGCTCCTATATATAACTTGATATAGGGAGTCGTGGTCTTCAAGGGTAACAATTTTCTACCCTTTTCCTTCCCCTATCTTCATTATATGTTAAATCTCTATGCTAAATGCGTTAATAATGTTGTATTCTGATTAAAGGTGAATGCTTTAGTGTTATATTGCTTAGATCCATATCCATTTCCATGTCATTTCATGTAAAGGCTCCGACTTGACTTAGTTTTGCATGAACACTCGAGATGAGTGTGGATCCCGCATATCCACACCCTCTTGAAGTGTTCACCATTGACAAACTTGCTCTCTGATATCTGTTTATGAAGTAACTTGGCCATATTGGTACCTTGATACCTCTGCAAATCCCAGCTGAAAGGTCTCTGCAAAGTGGCTAGTTATGTCACGCGACATAGGCAGCCTATGTCACGCGACAAACATGGCCAGTTTGCAGAAACTTCATATTTTCAAGCTGTAATCTGATTTTAACCCTCATCATGCTATAATCTGATGTCTATCTACAATTTAGATAGTCTCTACATACATAAAATGACATCTTTTCATTAAAATACCATTTTCATACATAAAGGTGCATCCTTTGCACCTAAAGCCCATTTTCATGCATTAAAATCATTCTTTTTGCATAAAAATTGCATCCTTTGCATTCAAAATCTCTTTTCACATTAAAGATGCATCCTTTGCACCCAAAAACTCATTTTCATACATAAAAATGCATCTTTTGCTTTCAAAATAACATCTTTATGCATCATTTGCACCTCAAATGCTATTTTTCCCATAAAATTGCATCCTTTTGCATAAAAATTATTTCTTTAAATTAAAAAGCACCATTTTACAATCAAAAGCATCTTTTGCAACCCAAAATGTCATCTTTTTACTAAAATGTCATTTTTACATGCATTCCCCCATGTCCCCATTAGCAACCTCGGAACGGACCGGTGTAAAGATCCTATCTTTACATCGTTTCTTCCATAAAGGTTTCATTATCTATTTAGAAAAGGACAACCTTGAACCCTATATCTCCAATTATCGCTTAAGACGAGTATGAAGCATATATATGAGCTCGACCGTCTTAAAGTGTAGGATTGATGGGCTAAGGACATTCCTTCCTAAAGAACCTCATTTTTGTGACTATAAAGAGAGTCATTCTCTCGATCATGCACAGTCCCGAGGTTAAAAATGCAATGATCACAAGTCCAAGATGAGGACGGGATCAAAATCCCGAATACATAAAATCCAAGAAATCCCGAGCGACAGCCAATAAATGGTTTGTACATCCGGAAGACGACTTGGGACATTCCCTCCCCCTATTTTCAAACACATGCACACAAGAAAGCACGCAAGCAAGCACAATTAATGAAATCTTGGGAGACTTGCTCCGGCAAGGCACCTTGGGTGAACGACGATCCGTTCTTCCCAAGGGGTAACTTAACCTCCGAACCCATAAAACCTTTTTTTCAAAGTTTTGAGGTAATCAAAATGGCGTGGCGACTCCGTTTTTCAAATTAAACCGGATGTCTTCAAACTCGCGTGAATTTCCAATACACGAAATTTGGGGCGCACATTCACAGTTTGGCGACTCCGCTGGGGAGATCCCAAAGGAAAAAAGCTTTTATTTTTCAAAACAAAAAATCGATACTCGGTATATAGGTGGAAACCACTTAACCTTCCTGTATCACTCCCTGATTTGGGAGTTGGGATAACCGGTGGTTTAACAATCCCACGTACCAGTATCCCTTTTCGAAAAAAAAAATTTGGAAAAATAAAAGAAAGCTTTTCCCTTTGAGCGGGTTAGACTCCCGTCGCTGATTTCATTAATCATGCTTGCTTTCTTTACCTTGCATTGCATCATTTGCATCTTGGAATCTGTGCATACTTTGAACGGGAAACAACCCGAAAAGAAAATAGCAAAGGAGTGGAACCTGGAAAATTGATCCATGCAGTCGTACGGCTCAATCCTCCTTGGATTCTGACCGGGCGGCCTCAGTGGCAATTCCACCAGGAAAAATCATGGTTAATCTCGGTCCTAGCGGCTTGGGGCTACTCGGCTCCATGACGGCGGGGCTCCCAGAAAATTTACGTGCTTACGTGCTGCATTTTCCCCGTCCCGAAAATCATTCCTTTAAAACACATTTATGAAAATCTCTATTTTAACTCAAAAAGGAACATTTTTAGGAGACCGCACACTACGCGCACCTGATATATCCTGTACACTTTGCACGCACGTCCTTCAAACCCGGAGTGGTTCCAGCTGCAGTCACGGACAGCCTTACGATGCTCCCGGGCGTGCACGGAATCATTCCAACCTCCCCATGGCAGCCAGTGTCGACCAATGCACAGTCTGTGTCACACGTTTCAAAAAACCGTGACTTTTTGGTTGGTTTTTGGTCTAGTCCGTGTCATATAGCCCAGTTGCATACCCTCGTAAAGGTCAAGCCTTAGTTCATAACGGAAGCCAAGATTTTCGCTCAAGCGAAACTCTGCCAAAATTCCGACAAGGAAAAATTGGTAGGATCTTGACTCCGACATTGACTTTGACCTTGACCCGCACGGAATGCGTAAGAGTCGAGATCGAGTCTTTGCCAAGAAAAGTCCAAAGATCTTTCGCTCAAGCGAAGCTCTGCCAAAATTCTGACAAGGAAAAATTGGCAAGATCTTGACCCGGCATTGACTTCGATTCTGACTCACACATTGCGTATGCAACGAAGTTCAATGTGACACTGTGTCATCCCGGCTTTTACCGTCCGACCCATGCCTATTATCTTCTTGGACATTACCGAAAGTCAAAACGTCATTCGCTTAAGCGAAACTCACGCAAAAATTTCGTTAAAAATTTGAAAGACGAGACTTTCCGATGTACTGCCTTGATTATAATCCGCATCGCTCGTGCGTTGAAAGTTCCTATGACCCGCTAGACCCGTTAGGGGCATTCTTTACTCTCGGTCGGTGGGATCCGTGTGCCCTATAGGACCCTCGCCGAGGCTGTCCACCTGGGAGGTCGAAATACGGGTGGAATACGAGGGGCTTATAGACGTAGTGACGGAACCCGCGATCCGGGATCTAGAGTAGTTGCGAAAAAGAAGGGCAAACCCCCCTTTTCCAACCAAATAGGAATTAATAAAAGACATGATTTTAAGTAAACTTGAACAATTAATGTAATCATAATTGCATTTTCCTATCTCTGATATCCCTAATCGAGACCTCCTCGGTCCGATTTCCGATTTCATGTCCCGACCTTTCATGGTCATATCCCTAATCGAGACCTCCTCGGTCCGATTTCCGATTTTCTGTCCTGACCTTTCATGGTCATATCCCTAATCGAGACCTCCTCGGTCCGATTTCCGATCTTCCATCTCCTGACCTTTCATGGTCAAATCCCTAATCGAGACCTCCTCGGTCCGATCTCCAATTTCCAATCTTGACCTTTCAAGGTCTCATCTTTTCCGATCAATTAGGATTAGGAGAAAATGTATTTTGAGTAAAACTTAAACGATAAGTGCATGTTACTTGAGCCTTCAGCCCAAACACTTACCTTTGAGTCTAAACCTTACCTTATCCCCGAGTCTAAACCTTGCCTATCCCTTTCCCGCAGCGAGAAAGAAGTGTGCGAGAATACCGGGTCAGCGGCTTTTCAGTGCAGAAAACCTTAGGTAGAATCGTCAAAGAGTCAGAATGGCAGATTTGACAGAAAACAGTGAGGGTGCACGAAATCAGATGGTTAGGAAGGAAGAGTTAGTCCTGGCTTTGGAAAGCGCCCATAAGGTTCATCAGGAACAGCAAGCCATGCTTATCGACGCACTCCATCGTCATGGAATTCAGGTAACAGTTGAGTCGAACGGTTCTCTGGTGGTAGTCGAAGATGAGACTTCAGAAATAGTGATTTCAGTCCCTTTATCCTATAACCAAGACCTTCCATCCTACAACCAATACCTTCCTCCATCCGCATACGATCCCTTGCCAAGGACCACTCCTCCTCAGTCCTTTCCAACATCCCAGCTCATCAGGGCTCCATCGCCCTCAGCTCCTCAGAACGGATTGGGCTTCACCCCACCTGTTCCTCAGTTTCAGCAATACCTGCCAGTCTATACTCCAGCTTCACATAATCAGTTCGAGCTATGTGGCTATGTTCTGAAGCCACTATACCCACCTGAATGCAATCATGAGTTGCCAAAGGATGATTCAAGTTTTCAGTTGTCACCTCTGGGACTTAATGAATCCGGCCGTCGGTTTCACCGGTTGCTACTATGGTTCCCTCTACTGATAAGAGTCCTGTTGCGAGTGCCGGTAACTCGAGAGTCCCCGTTGACCCCCATGTGGCAATATTGATGGAACAAGTGAAACAAATGCAAGAGAAGTTTGACCTCATGATGAGTATCAATACTCCCTTGACCCAAGACGTCGAACCAGGCAAGGAAATGACTCCACCAAGCATAACCCAATGCCACCAGCACCAAACAGCAACCGTACCCATATCAGCACCAGTTCCTCACAAAGGAAAGAGTGTCGTAGCCTCCTTCAGCCAAATCCAACAATGGAACCAATTGGACAATGAAAATCCGAGTCTTGAGAACAACAATGTCTCCCGAAAACTCCGCAATACGGATATGCCTTTAAGCAAGATCTTTGGAAGAGGCGATGAAAGAAAAGGCGATAAAGCCACTTTGGAGAATTGGAAGCCCAAGAACCCCAACGTTCGGTTAGATGAGTCTAAGCATTGTCTTTTCCATCAATACCCAGGCACGACAACGATGATTGCGGCTATTTGAGGCATGAGATCCGAAGTTGATAGAAGACGGGAAGCTCGAGAACCTCCGTGGGCCAAAAACAGAAAGTTATGGTAAGAGGTCAATTCAGGGGGTGCAAGGTCAGAAACGTCAGCATGATTTTGGGATGCCCATGAGCAAAATTTTTGGCGATTTGGTGAAACGAGGCCTTCTCACACCTCTCGAGAATTATAAGCCAAGAAACCCAGGAAGAGTTGACAAAACCAAGTTCTGTGAGTACCACAAGTATTATGGTCACGTGACAGACAAGTGTTTGGATCTGAAGAAAGAAATTCAGTGGCTGATCTACGAAGGAAAGCTCAAGCTCCCTGGCAGTCCAACCAGCGAAGAGTAGCTAGACTAGGGTTTACTTATCCTTAAGCAAGAATAATATAGTCTCTCAGTCAACCTTCGTAAGTTCTAGTACTTTTCTCTTTCAATCAAGTCCTCCACGGACATTGTAATTAATCTTTAATTTTCTATAAAAGAGTCTTCTTCTTTTCTTGCTAGACTTAAGACATTATTTGCACACCTACATTACATTTAATGAAATGGTTTTATTTTATATGATCACTTGCATTGCTCAACAAATAATCTCTCGAAATAATTCACGTTCCGATTAATCGGTGTGAGAAAGTCAACCAATGCTCTCCCCATACACTTTCCTTACCCCACAAAAGGCCTCCATCAAGCCATACACTTTCCCAATCATGCCCCCACCTTCATCTTGACCAAGTCAACGGCGGCGGCAATATCAAGGGACAACAAAAGGCCACTCAGTTTCGAAAGATTGACCCCGTGTTGACAACAACCCAGGAGCCTGCCTTCGACCTCAAGAATGTCAAGAAAAATTCAAGCAGGGGCTCGCCTTGGCCCTCAAGTGCTTCAAAAAAAAATAATAAATAAATAAATAAATAAAAAATGCAGTGCAAAAAGAGTAATACCCAGCTAGGCTGAAAATTCCAAAAAAGGGCAGTCTAGGCAAAAAACAGGGTTGCACATAAAAAAAAAAAAGAAAGATAGGGCCAAGGACCTAGCGTCACCAATCAAAAGCTTGACGGACAGGCAAAATCAAAGCTCGAAGAATAGATGTTGTCGATAACAATGGGGCGGTCGAAGCAAAGCCAGAAACATTGCATAAGCTTTGTAGGCACGTGTAAATCCTTCTCCCCCAATGAAAGAGGAAGCAATCAGAAGCAGCCGTCCAAGAATGACTTGGTCAAGGAATCATCCCGAGGCCCACGCCTCATCATCCAATTTTCTCATCCAAACCTTTTCACTAAAGGAACCGCAAATCCCATTTCCCAAAGCCAAACACAGTCCGGCCAAAGCCGAACTACGACGACCTGAGCTCCTCACAATGAGGGAAACGTAGGCAACCAGAAATGGTCCGGTCATAAACACATTCAAATTCCTGAAAACCCGGCCTCATCAAATGACCTCTCCCATAGACACAGTCAGATTCCAGAAAACCCGGTCTCATTAATGACCTCCCTATACACAAACCTTTCTTTCACACCAGCCAACCTTGATCCGCGACACTGGTTGATTTTCTCCTCATGATTAATAAGAATGTTTTCCTTCATATCGAGATTAATGGTTGAATAACCCGAACATCAATAAAGGGTTTTAAGCAATCTCGTGATCATTGTAAATAAAACAAGTTTTCAGATGTCTTGACAAGTCTTCCTTCTCTACATCTTAGGAAAAATAGTGCTAAACACTGATTTTCTGTCAGCAGGGGCTTCCATACACTTTTACAAACCTTTCTACGCTTATACTCTCCCAAAAGAGTCAAACCCAAAGCGAGTTTTTGTGCCTACATCAAATAAGGCCATCGGAATAACACAAAATCGGGATCTACTCCCACCTTTCAAAAAATATGCCCCTGCATGTATTTCTGAGAATCTTTTCTTTCACATTTTCTTAAGGTTGACTGATTGACTAAAGAAAATAAAAAAAAAAAGAGAATGATAGGTTTTCCCTCTTCTGCCACAATTCGCATTAGGGCTGCCTCGAAACTTTGTCAAAGCATTCCTTTAAACTGGGGCTTCTTTAGCCATTTTTGGGATTCACATCAGGTTCTTCACTAGGTCCCTAGATGGATTCAGTTTTGGTCAGATCAACCTCAGGATCACTTCCGCAGTACCAATCATATGGGGATTTTCGCTAGGTCATCAGATTGGGGCTTCATTAAGTCGCTTCTTCAAAACCTAAGACTTCGCCTGCTCAGTTCATCCAACCGGAGCTTTGCCAGTGAAAGGATCTTTCATGGGGCTTTGCAGAAAGTTCTTCCTCAGATCGGGGATCTGATAAGTTGCATCCATCCCTAGAAGAGAGGTTTGGTCACTTCGACATCTGCTTTAGTCTTTGGTTGTAAAAGCCTATCAGCATCAGCTTCAAATGCCAGAATGTGAGAAAGGAACATTCATCGAGACCCGAGTTTTAAACCCAGTCTCAGCCCAAGAGGGAATCCTAGTCCACGTTGACAACATCTCGGCAACAACGGCGGTTCGTCCCGCACCCAGGGGATACGACCCCACCTGCTTGAAACCCGTCTTAAACAATTTCCAAACATATTCCATATATACATCCAGACCCAGTCCCTACCATTGTTTCCAAGAAAAAAATCACCCCCAGGCTCAAGTAACGTGCCAATTGCTAATGATAACATTTTCTCCCAAAAAGCGCCTTCGTTACTTCCGTTATAACGAGATAACACCAGGCGACAGTTTCCTAATTGTCAAAAAAAAATCCAACTTTAGCTACCTCTATCACAGATTGAGAAGTATGCTCAAGTTTGTCCAGTTATAGCTACCTCTATCTACTCGATAGTGACGTAAGCTTTAGCTTCCTCAGGTGACAACCTCCATTAATTGTCAAAACCTCAAGAATCGTAGACATCGTTCCTAACTGTCTAGATGAAGCTTGAACTACGATCAAGGCTTGATTCCTCCGGGATACGTAGGTAGCCTTTCATAAAAGGTTCAGCCATCCGACCACATTGGTCACCCCTTTTGATTTGGCACATTCCTAGTAGGATCGGTTGTTTGACCTCCTAGGTCACCCCATTTCCATCCTTATAGGGAGGGACCAATATCTCTTTGCCATTGTCCCAAGGAGGCCAGGTAGGTGACCTCTTTTGGTCACCCAATTCCAACACATGTCAGCAGGTTCCATTCCAGTTCCAAAGGCAATAAAAAGCACAGTTCAGGCTTACTAAGTCGCGCGACATAATAAGCCAAGTCGCGCGACATAACAAGCCACATCAGACATCAGACATCAGCAGCATGCTGCATCCCCCAGGGCAATCCCCGACATGTCAATAGCTGCAAATGCCATCCATCCACTTCTCAAATGTATAAGGGAGGGTTCATTTACCCCATGTACACCCATTGCATTCATATTCAAGCCAAAAATCCATTCAAGTCATTCAATTCAAGCCAAATACCATACCATTGTCATTTCATAAGTGCGTGCAACAAAAGGCTAATAATGTACGTACAAGATAAAATAGGCCAAGTCCAAAAGATGTGCATAGCAAAAATAACATGATGTTTTCCCCAAAAGGGGTACAATAACCAAAAAAGTCATAAATATCTAGGGGGAACGGGGCTACTCTGAGTCTTCTTCATCATCCTCTCCATCATCTTCATCCTCGCCATCATCCTCAACCTCCTCGGGCTCATCGTCGGGATCGTCAGAAGGTGCCTCATAGGCTATGGTCTCCGTGCGATAATAATCATCAAGCTCAGTGATAACAGTAGAGTCAAGCTCATAGTCTGTGGCCGTCTCAGCTCCACCATCCTCATCCTCATCATCATCATCAATCTCAATGGGTCTGTGAAGAGGCACATTTGGCCTCTTCGTCCGAGGCATCGGTCCACTAATTCCCCCGCTGGTGCCTGCGTCATCAGTGCGGCTCTTCTTCTTTCTCGGCTGGCCAGGTGGAGAGATATCGATCGAACCCTATGATCGGCACTGATTCTTCCAAAAGCTCATACCTTTCTGGAGCTTGCCAATCATGCCCACAGCGCCGGTATAAGCCACAGTCAAGTGCCCGTAAGCTTGAGCCGACACATTACAAGCGAGACATAATAAGTGTCGGAATGCGGTTCTTGATAACGAAAGAGATGCAATCAATCCAAAAGACGTAAGGAACAATACTTACAGATCTAGAACCTCGCGGGAGCACCCGGATGAGGATGAGTGCGCGACATATCAATATGAGCTCGCCTCATGCGACCGCCACCCTGGTAATCAATAAAAGTCAGGGGCAAAGGAGGTCTAGCCACATAGCCAGTCGAGGGTCCCGCACTCTGAGCACCATAACCAACCCTGGTCTGTGGGGACTGAAGATGCCTAGCCACGTACAAAGTGTAATCCCCATCCCGTGTGAAGAGATGTGCCGCCATGCCTACGATCAAAGCATCTACATTCGCCAACTGGCGAGGCAGCCACATCTAGGCGGAGGATCATCGAGGATCCGAGCATGCCTATTGGGCCCATGCTGTCAGACACTCTCTCTCCTAAATACAAGGCATCTTCGAACAAGCCCGCAACGGCTTGCGACACTCGCAAGTGCGCGGCATGATCTAAATCCAAATCGCCATAACGGCCGGTCCAGGAACATACTCAGCCTCTGTGGAATCCCTCTCAAGCACCTCAACGTATCATGATGCGAGGCCGTAATCCTGCACCTCGAACCCTTCGGTGTCCTAGTCTGTCTCCTGGCACTCTTCGTCCACCGCCTGAGAGCAGGAAAAGTGGTGGCAGGAAACTCATCCTGTATCTGCCACTCGTAACAACCAAAATACTCGAAAGCCCAAGCCTGAAAAGAAGAAGAAGAAGTCAAAACAAGGAAAAATGATAGAATGGAATGGGCATAAGAAAAGAGGTCAAAATGAGAGAATACCTTAAAAGCCAGATGACAGCAAGTAAAATATTTCGCCCTCCCTCTACTGATGTCATCTAGAGCCAAATACATCTCGGCTAAACCAGCCTCACCCCAGGATAAATTCCCCACAGCATCCCAGGCTCTCAGAAGCTCCAAAGGTGAAATCGGGCGATGGGGCGCTGTTAATGAACAGCATGTCAGAAAAGCCTACCCATACAAAAGCCCTCGCTAATCTCTCGGCTCTTAGCCGGCTCTCAACAGGATCATCAACCACAATGTAGTCCCTGCTCTGCTCTCCAACCAAGCCATGTAGCTCGCCCAACTCATATCCATTCCCCTTCTTGATCTGGGGAACGAAGCCAAGTAAACTCATAAAATCGGCATCAGTGATAGGCTGGGGCTCAACTCCCTGTGCAGGCTCATCTATGTAGAGTGGCACATCCGTAAAAGGTAATCCCGTAATGACCGCAAAGTCCAGTGGAGTGACTGTCGTCTCACCCCAAGAGAAGTGGAACGAATGAGTGGTCTCCCACCACAACTCTCTAAATGCCCTCACCAAATCTACACTCCTATGAGTGCCTCCAATGGCCTTCGCCATCTCAAAGAATTGCCCTAGCCCAGCGGCGTAAATCATGCCCTTAGGCGAGTCTATTTGCTCCTGGCTACCCGGTAAGCTCTGCCATAGCCTGCCAATCACCTCCGGGGAACCACGGGTGCGTAATCTCTGCAAGAAAACATGGCACAGGTATAAATATCTCATGCTATTTCTTGAAATCATCTCAAGCAAAAAATAGGTCAAAATATATCAATGTATAGCATGCATTTTAACATCACATTTCCTAGGTCAATCTATGATTTCATGCCAGTTCATGATTCAATTCATAAGGCATTCAGTTCGAATCGATTTCACCCAAATCAAAAATTTTCAAAAAAACCCTAGGTTACTTACCACATCCTTCTTCCTGACATCCGAGGTATGCTCATCGAGCTGTGGGTAGAAATCTCCTCTTCGTGCTTCCGGAAGAAAGGGCCTTTGATTCCTCTGCACCCCCTTCCTCCTAGTAGCTAAGTCGGCGTGTTGAGGAGCCCTTTTGGTTGGATAGAGCCTAGGAGGCATTTTCCAAGTTGAATCGAACTAAAGATTTGTTTGATTTCTCTCGATCCCTCTCAAATCTCCCTCTGATGTTGCTCTCTCTCTCTTCTCGGTGTCGCCTCCCTCTCAATTTCAATTTCAATTGAGTTTCAAATGGCGACTGTGCGAATTTTTAATGAATCTGTCCACAGGGCCTGTTATGTCGTGCGACATACTAAGCCCCTGTGGCTTGTTTTTACAATTTTGCCCTTAAAGGCTCCATTTTACAATTTTGTCCCCCGTAGGCCTCTTTTACCCTTTATGCCCCTGGCATTTCTAATCATTTTCAACCAAATTTTCCCTCCAGTGCCCCCGAGGCCTATTTTACAAATTTACCTCTGTGACTCATTGTATTTTCCCTTGACATTTTCAATTCTATTTTCAAATTATCCGAGTACGTCCCACTTTTCATTACAAAAATTATCCGGGTACGTCCCACTTTTCATTACAAAAATTATCCGGGTACGTCCCACTTTTTTTTACAAAAATTATCCGGGTACGTCCCACCTTTCTTTACAAAATTTATCCGGGTACGTCCCACCTTTCTTTACAAAATTTATCCAGGTACGTCCCACTTTTCTTTACAAAAATTATCCGGGTACGTCCCACTTTTCTTTATAAAAATTATTGAGTCCTTCCTACTTTTTTACAAAATCCATTCTTTTCCGCGATCTCCGTTATTCCAGATTAAAGGAATAACATTTTGCTCTTTTCCGATCTCCGTTATTCCAAGGTGAAGGAATAACATTTCGACCTTTCTCGCGATCTCCGTTATTCCAGGATGAAGGAATAACATTTCGCTCTATTTCGATCTCCGTTATTCCAAGGTGAAGGAATAACATTTCGACCTTTTTCGCGATCTCCGTTATTCCAAGGTGAAGGAATAACATTTCGCTCTTTTTCGATCTCTGTTATTCCAAGGTGAAGGAATAACATTTCGACCTTTCTAGCGATCTCCGTTATTCCAAGGTGAAGGAATAACATTTCGCTTTCTTTCGATCTCCGTTATTCCAAGGTGAAGGAATAACATTTCGACCTTTTTCGCGATCTCCGTTATTCCAAGGTGAAGGAATAACATTTCGCTTTCTTTCGATCTCCGTTATTCCAAGGTGAAGGAATAACATTTCGACCTTTTTCGCGATCTCCGTTATTCCAAGGTGAAGGAATAACATTTCGCTCTCTTTCGATCTCCGTTATTCCAAGGTGAAGGAATAACATTTCGACCTTTTTCGCGATCTCCGCTATTCCAGATTGAAGGAATAACATTTCGCTCTCTTTCGATCTCCGTTATTCCAAGATGAAAGAATAACATTTCGATTCAGTAAAAGCCCGAACTACGACCTGGCTTGATTCCCACTCGGGATACGTAGGTAGCCTTTCATAAAAGGTCCAGCAACTCGACCAACTTGGTCACCCAATCCGTCTCGGCATTCGCCAGATCGGATCCTTTTCTATCGACAACCCCACTCGCTTTGCAAGTGACGTTGCCGAGGGGCTTCTGTAAGTACCCAAATCTGGCTCATGCCTTCCGGTTAATTTTCCCGGCAATTCCGGTAATTTTTCCGGCATTCCCCCGAATTTTCCTAGAGTTCCGGAACAATTTCGGAACTGTTCCAAACCACATAAAGGGTGAAGGGACTGCTTGGAGCCAAAGAAACACGTTTTTCTTAAATACCAAAAAACCTTCTAGAAGGCTGCCACCTTGCATGTTTCTAGAAGGAACTGTATGTGGCTATTTATGTCGTGCGACATACCATGCCAGGGAAAATTCTAGAAGCTTGCCACCTTGCATGTTTCTAGAAGAATCTGGAAGTGGCTACTTATGTCGTGCGACATAATAGGCCATGAAGACTTCTAGAAGCTTGCCACCTTGCATGTTTCTAGAAGGAAAGCGGTTATGGCTTGTCATGTCGTGCGACATAATAAGCCCATGCAGGCAGCCTATAAATAGAGGCCTTCACCTCTTATTTTAGGCACCTCTCCTTCACCCCTCAGTACCCCTCTATAGGGAATATGCCCAGAAGCATTGCCTCTCCTCACATACCCCCTAAAACACACACTAATCCTCCAAATCACCCACCATTCAACCAATACACACACACACTTCCCACACACATCAAGAAATAAAGGTTCTCATTGAACCAAGGCTCGATCTCAGTCCCCGGAGGTTGCTGTTTGAAGGCTCCTATATCTAACTTGATATAGGGAGTCGTGGTCTTCAAGGGTAACAATTTTCTACCCTTTTCCTTCCCCTATCTTCATTATATGTGAAATCTCTATGCTAAATGCGTTAATAATGTTGTATTCTGATTAAAGGTGCATGCTTTAGTGTTATATTGCTTAGATCCATATCCATTTCCATGTCATTTCATGTAAAGGCTCCGGCTTGACTTGGTTTTGCATGAACACTCGAGATGAGTGTGGATCCCGCATATCCACACCCTCTTGAAGTGTTCACCATTGACAAACTTGCTCTCTGAGATCTGTTTATGAAGTAACTTGGCCATATTGGTGCCTTGATACCTCTGCAAATCCCAGCTGAAAGGTCTCTGCAAAGTGGCTAGTTATGTCACGCGACATAGGCAGCCTATGTCACGCGACAAACATGGCCAGTTTGCAGAAACTTCATATTTTCAAGCTGTAATCTGATTTTAACCCTCATCATGCTATAATCTGATGTCTATCTGCAATTTAGATAGTCTCTTCATACATAAAATGACATCTTTTCATTAAAATACCATTTTCATACATAAAGGTGCATCCTTTGCACCTAAAGCCCATTTTCATGCATTAAAATCATTCTTTTTGCATAAAAATTGCATCCTTTGCATTCAAAATCTCTTTTCACATTAAAGATGCATCCTTTGCACCCAACAACTCATTTTCATACATAAAAATGCATCTTTTGCTTTCAAAATAACATCTTTATGCATCATTTGCACCTCAAATGCTATTTTTCCCATAAAATTGCATCCTTTTGCATAAAAATCATTTCTTTAAATTAAAAAGCACCATTTTACAATCAAAAGCATCCTTTGCAACCCAAAATGTCATCTTTTTACTAAAATGTCATTTTTACATGCATTCCCCCACGTCCCCATTAGCAACCTCGGAACGGACCGGTGTAAAGATCCTATCTTTACATCGTTTCTTCCATAAAGGTTTCATTATCTCTTTAGAAAAGGACAACCTTGAACCATATATCTCCAATTATCGCTTAAGACGAGTATGAAGCATATATATGAGCTCGACCGTCTTAAAGTGTAGGATTGATGGGCTAAGGACATTCCTTCCTAAAGAACCTCATTTTTGTGACTATAAAGAGAGTCATTCTCTCGATCATGCACAGTCCCGAGGTTAAAAATGAAATGATCACAAGTCCAAGATGAGGACGGGATCAAAATCCCGAATACATAAAATCCAAGAAATCCCGAGCGGCAGCCAATAAATGGTTTGTACGTCCGAAAGACGACTTGGAACATTCCCTCCCCCTATTTTCAAACACATGCACACAAGAAAGCACGCAAGCAAGCACAATTAATGAAATCTTGGGAGACTTGCTCCGGCAAGGCACCTTGGGTGAACGACGATCCGTTCTTCCCAAGGGATAACTTAACCTCCGAACCCATAAAACCTTTTTTTCAAAGTTTTGAGGTAATCAAAATGGCGTGGCGACTTCGTTTTTCAAATTAAACCGGATGTCTTCAAACTCGCGTGAATTTCCAATACACGAAATTTGGGGCGCACATTCACAGCTGCAGGAGGTGGAGGTAAAAGGAATGTTGAGGTCAGAAACTGTGGTCGATGTCCGCGGGAACAATAAATCTTGCATTTTTATGGGGTCCAGTTTGAGAACAGACTGAGACTTCCTATTGACCCCTTCATTGCCAAATTTCTTGACTTCAATAGATGTCTCCCTATGCACCTAACACTAAACACTATTCGAGCCCTTGTCTCTTTTATTGTGGTGTGTAGGTCCTAGGCTTTGAACCTTCCCTCTCAAGGCTATACGCCTTCTATTCCAATCAAATCACCAATGGCCACCTTGGCCTGAAAATAAAGAACAAATCTGACCGCACTTTTTCCCCTCATACTTATAAGTTTAACCAATGGAACCAGAAGAATATTCTGGTCATTGAGAGTAGGTTTGGGTGGAATTTTCCAAAGCCGGAGGGTGTCGTTCCAGTTAGTGTTTCTGTCAGTTCCTACCCCAGCCCGTCTGAATCTGAAGGCCTTCAAGTTTCCCTTGCCATATATTTAGCTGAGTTCGTGACCGAGAGGGTTCAACCCGTATTTGATGTGGGCGTGATAATAAATAGCGAGCCATTGCTGATGTTTTCGGGGGTGGCACCTCAAAGGGAAGGTAGCTATTATGCCCCCACGGTGGCTATTGAGCCCCAGCTTCATGATCTTGATTGGAGGGTTCATGATTTTTTTGATTTTGAGTCTAATTGCAAGACGTGCATGATGGGCACGGTCTGCGAGCCTCCATCTTGGATCGGTCTCTATTCCTGTCTTTGATTGAACTATTTTCCTTACGCTTTTTGATTTTCTTTGAACTGCGATCTAACCAGTTACTTTCTTTTCTCGGACACAGATCCAGCAGATCCAACCATGGCCCCCAAGCTAAACCCCAATCAAATCAAGGCATCCAAGGAGCGTCAAGTGGCTCAGGAGGAAAAGGCTAGACAAGAGGCCTTGAAAAAAGTTCCTGGTGCTGGCGTTTCACTGCCCGTGGAAGATAAGAACTCTGGCGCCCTACTAGCTGGTGCCTGAGGAGTTCCTGCAGCCAAGGAACTGCCTCCCAGAGGGCAGCCACCGCAGTCTAGCCGTGCCTCTGGTCCTCGTCCTGATCATAGCACCTCATCTACTCATTCTGATCGGTCAAGGAAGAGGGCTAGCACCGAGACTGAAGGTGCTGGAAAGGAGAAGCAACAAAGGGCCCATCGGCCTGATGTGGTTCCCCCTACTTCTAACTCCCCAGCCAGAGGGGCTACTATCAGTGCCAATTCCTATCCCCTCCTGCCCGCAGGCACACGTGAGACTGTGTAGGGCCTAAAGAATAAACTCGAGGAGGTGCCTCCGATTAAGGGGGTGGACATGTATGCCCGCGGAGAGTTTTAATCAATAGTAGGGCTTGGTCTTCTAAACAGGCTCTATGCCCCTGACTTCTATAAGAATGTTGGGGCCAATCTGGATGCCTCCGCGCTGGTGGGCAACATTGGCCTAATGGCCACAGAGGTGACTTCCATATCCTTATCCCTTTACACTCTTTCCAATTTTTTGATGATCTCAATTGACTGACCGAGATTTTTCTTGATCGCAGATGGCCAATGACGCCATGAGGCTCAGGGAGATCTCTGATGAGCAGGCAAAGGATCAGTCCGATCAGTCCAAGGGTTTGGCAGAAAGGTCAAAGGCTTTGGGGAAAGCGGAGGAGAGAAATAAGGCTCTGGCGGAGTCTCTGGCCTAGAAGGGGCCGACCTTAAGCATTTCTGCGGCCAACTTGATGAGGCTAATAAGTCATTGGAGAAGGCCAAAGGAACACGGGATGAGCTCCGCGGGCGGAAGGATATTTTGGACAAGAGGGTGGCGCAATATGTGGACAAGTTGGAGGCCTCTAAGAATTGGGTCCTTGCCTTGGAGGCTCAAGTTAACAAAATTTCAGAAGATCTGCTTCCTTTAAGGCAGTTTCAGCTGGAGAGAGATGCCTTACTTGCCGCTGCCCGCAAGGAAGGTGCTGAGGAGTTTAAAAACTCCCAAGAGTATAAGGATGAATTCTTGGCGGAATCCACCGCTCAGTATGAGGCTGCCAGTAAGACGTAGCTAAGGAACTTTGCTGCCACGGGAAAGTTCTCTGTGGAACAATTGTCCATAATTGCCTCTTTGATTGCCACAGATGTAGAATGTCTGTCCGGGCATGCATTGGTCCCTCTGTCTCAAGAGGAGATTAATAATTTGGAGTTAGCCGCAGCCTCCACCTTACCTGCTGTCGTCGCGGTCACCACTCTTGGTCTTATTGATCAGATTGATGCTTTAAGGTTTAGCCAGGAGGGGCTATCACTAGAAACTGCTACTGCTCGCCTGTTTCCTAACAGGCCTGCGGTCAGTGAGCTGTTTATGCTGCGGTCAGCACCTGCTCCTGCTCAAGATCCTATTCCAACTCCTGATCAAGCTCTAGCTGATAATCTTCCTTCTTCGACTCTACCTCCTCAAGCTGGTTCTCAAGTTGTTCCGGAGTCTACCCAACTAACAACTTAGGATTTTTCTTTTTCCTTTCTCTGTAATAGATTTTCATGACTTTGTAATCTTTTGATCTATTAATGAAAAGTAGATTTGAATTACTCTTGTCTCGTTCTTGCTTTCGAGTTTTTGCAATGTTTGAATACTTTTGATAATGATACCAAGGCTTTGCTAAGCTTGTATTCTTGCTTTTCCTCCTTTAATCTTACTAGTACATGCCCGTGTCCAAGGCCACATTTTTTAAAATTTTTTTTTTTTTTAATTTAAAAAAAAAAGAAAAATTAAGGGCAAAAATGGGAAAGGGACAAATATATGAGGGCAAAATGGGAATTTCAGCGGATGGAACTGTTCATAGAACTGTTCATCCCCTTCCCTCATTTATACTATAGATATGACTTCGAATAATTATTTTTGACTAAATGTCGTGGTCGTGGGCATTTTAATGCCTACTGACCGCGTTTATGAGTTGATAACTCTTTGTTTAAAAGACGTTTTAAGTTTTTTCATGAGAGTTAGCCCTTTTCTCTATGATCAAAAGTTCGTTGTGACCTTTTTTGACGTCGAGGTTTTAGCCCCACTCTATCTATTTTGGCTTTAGACTTTTTTTTATCACTTTCGTCCATTTCACTTTTTAGTGATGTACGCTTGTTTGGATCTTTAAGTCTGTGGCGTATTTCGAAAGAGCCAAGGCAAGCTACTTTCATGCGGGCATGCAGAATGTGGCCGTGAGGCTAGTCCGTGCATCAGCAGGTGTAACCGGTGCTGGCTTCCATATCCATTTATAGATGGTTAATGCATTTTGGACTCTTTGAGTCTTGTGGCGATCATGTACGGGCACAATTTTGGCCTTTGTACCTATGGGCATGCGATCAACGGCCAATGAGGCCTACGCGCATCAGCAGGTTTTGGGCCGTGCTGGCATCTGCTTTTTTTTTTTTATGGGCATTCACTTGCAATTTTGCTAATGAGGATATCACTTTCATGATTTTCTGAGTTACAATAGTATGCAAAAAATATCTTGCTTCTGATATATTTGTTACCTTTATCATCCTTTACAATACAACGATTAAAAATAGTACTTTCTAAGGTGACCGCTGTTCCAAGCATTTTTGAGGTCTTTTCCTTCTTCTGTCCGCAATTTGTAGGTTCCCTCTTTGATGAATTGGGTAACTTGATACGGACCTTCCCATTTTGGGAAGAGTTTGTGGAAGCCGGGCTGGGTCCCTTGGACCTCAACATTTCTCAACACCCAATCTCCTACTGAGAAGCTTCTTTTGCTAACTCTTTTGTCATGATGCTTTTTGGCTTTTTATTTGTAGTTAACCATTTTTTCTCTTGCCCGCATTCTCTTTTCTTCGATATCGTCTAGTTCGCACCTTCTAGTGGCCTCATTAAGCGTCTCATCGAAGTAAATGACTCTGTAGGAGGGGAGGGCTACTTCTACTAGGGCCACCGCTTTTGATCCATAAGTGGGTGAGAAAGGGGTTTCTACGGTTGAATTTCTGATAGTTGTGCGGACTACCCATAGTGCGGTCTGGAGCTCGTCCAACCAGCGTCCTCCTCGTCCTTCTAAATTTTTCTTTAGGGCAGCAAGGACTAATTTGTTCGCGGCCTCAGCCTAATCGTTACCTTGAGAATAGGCTACTGTGGACTAGCGATGTTGGACTTTCATTCTCTCGCATTCAGCTGTGAATTTTGCGGCGAACTGAGTGCCATTGTCCGAGACTATTGCTCTGGGTACCCCAAATCGACACCAAATGTGATTGTGGACGAAATTGATGACATTTTCCTCAGAAATAGTGGCCAAGGCTTTGGCTTCTGTCCATTTCGTGAAATAGTCCACGGCCACTACTACGTATTTAATACTTCATCTAGCAGTTGGGAACGGTCCTATCAAATCAATGCCCCATGTATCAAACGGCCACGATGGTATAACCAAAGTCTGCTCTGTTGATGGGAGTCTAGGAATGTCCGTAAACCGCTGGCACTTGTCGCATTTTCTTACGTACTCCTCGGCGTCCTTCCTCATGGTTGGCCAATAGAACTCTTGAAATTTGATTTTGTTCGAGAGGGTGCGAGCACCTGGATGGCCGCCACAAACTCCTTCATGGACTTCATAGAGTAAATTGGTGACCATATGAGTTTTTACACATCTGAGCAAAGGCTTGGTGAATGATCGCCGATATAGTATTCCATCTATGATCGTGTATTTTGCGGCCACCTTTTTGATGAGTCTAGCCTTTGCTTGATCCTCAGGGAGGGCTTCTTTCTCGATGTGATCTCTGATTTCATCTACCCAGTCCCTTTCTTGGTCCTCGATATTGTTAAATCTGAATCCGATCGATGGCAGGCGTCTCAACGAATTTGATTTGGCAGTCCGTGATGGATATATTTTTATATCCATTTTATATGTTCTAAATTCTATTTATTGCAAAATTTTCGAGTAAAAATGTAGTTTAATTATTTTGTTAGTATTATTTTAATTTCAGGTTGAAAATGTGGAAAAGTGAGTGGTTTAAAGTGAAGAAAAAAAATTAAAATTCGAGACTGAGCGAAACGAGTTCAAAAGAATTACTAAGGACCAAAAGAAAAGAAGAATAAAGAAAGAAAAGAAAGAAAGAGAAAGGGCCAGCTTCCAAGCAACGGCGACCGCCCAAGTTGGGCCGAAGGTCTTCGGCGCCAGCCCAAGTGCAACGGCGGCCACCCAAGTCCCATTCCTTCCAAACGCCAAGCCAATTTTCAGCAAGTTAATTTGCAAACACTTGGGCCTTTTCTTTGTATTTTTGTTGGGCTTTATGATTTTTTGGCCCAATCCAATCCCCATGCTCAGCCGTGTGTTCCTAGAATAAATATGAGAATGTTTTTATTTTAGGGTTTATCTTCATTTTGGGAACAAAAAGAGGCAAGGCTTAGAGAGAGAATTTTTGGGTTTTTATTTCTTCAAGCAAGATAAGTTTATTTATGCTTTTATTAATTAGTTTTGTTTATTTAATGTGTAGTATATGTAGCTAAACTCTTAATTTCATGGATTGGATGTAATTTTGTCACTATTGCTATGCCATTAATTATTTTCTCTAATTAATTTATGTCTTGTTCATCCTTGCTATTTTAATGAAAGTTTCTTGGATTACATTATGGTTGATTTCTAATTTATTCCTTTTAACTTTATGGGTGTCAATTTCTTATATTGATTTGGAGATTTTGGCTTAGACTTTTGCTAGATGATGAAATCCATGGGGTTATCTTGATTGAAATCAAATGGGTTTTGGTTCATAAAATCTTTAAAGCTTAAAGCTTTCTTTTTTATCACTTGGACTTGATTTGCAAAAAGTGATTGAATAGAATTTAAGAGATTGAAATCCGGCGGCCTTACCGTATCAATCTTGACTTTGGTGATTGAACCCAAGATAGAAATTAATATATTTTCTAAATTAATGGCATAGTATTTTGTGATTAAATGAAATCCAATTCATGGAATCCTCTCTTATTATTGTTTTAATCTCTATTTGATATTGTTCTCTTTGTTTACTTGTTACTCCTAGCTCTAGTTTTAAATATTTATCCTTGTAGTTAATTGTTACTTCCAAAAATCAACCCCCCCCATTGTCCTTTACTTGTTTAATTGTGCACCTTTGTTCTAAAACAAACAACCTGAGTCCTTGTGGTTCGACTCCTACAATAGTATATTGCTACAAGTTGGCACTCGTACTTGCGAGGGTTTTATAACAAGAAGTGGGTAGAGAAATAATACTCATCAAGTTTTTGGCGCCGTTGCCGGGGACTTGGGTGTTTGTTTGCTTTAGTTTATTTGGTGCATGTTTGGGCGACGTTCCTTGAACCCCTTGTTGGCTCAAGCGAACAATGCCATCGATAGGTTCGAGAGGAGCTTAACTCCTACTCGTGGTTCCGGAACGGATTCGGATACTTCGATTTCCGGGCTTTTTGAGGAATTTAGTGAAGGTAGCAATTCTTGTGAAGTGAGTAATTCTTCCACCGGGGAAGAAGAAGTGAATTTTGAAATGGCGAAAGAGGTACCGGACCATGAATGACTTTCTTAGACCAAAGGTTGACACCGCCATCTCTTGTATTGTTCTCACCGAGGCGGCAAAGAATCATGAGATAAAAGGGCAATATTTTAGCATGTTGCCCAACTTTTATGGGCTCCCTTTCGAGGATGCCCTAAGCTTCCTAAAAGAATATCTCATGACCGTTTCGGGCTTTCCGGGACGAGCGGGTGTCACCGAAGAGCAATTAAGGCTCAAGTGCTTCCCTTTTGCCTTGAAAGGGGCGGCAAAGAATTGGTTGATGTACCTTCCTCCTACTAGCATAACAACATGGGTACAATTGCATGATGCTTTCCTTAGAAAATATCTCCCTCATTCCCTCTTAGGTAGCATTAGACAAAAGATAATCACATTTCAACAAGACCCGGGAGAGGCCTTTCATGAGGCTTGGGATAGATTTAAGATGCTTCTTATGCAATGCCCCCATCATAATTTTCCCTTGCCAATTTTGCACCAAACTTTTTATGATGGTTTGAATCCCACGAATCAAACTATGGTGGATAATGCGGCCGGGGGAAATCTAGGCTTTAAGACCCCGGATGAGACCCAATCGCTTTTTGAAATGTTGGGAGCCAATTCTCAACAAAAGGGTACAAGAGGTAGGGGCATGCATGAGTTAAACTCTAATGATGATATGGCTAAGCAAATGGCCATTTTGACAAAAAAAATTGATAAATTGTCTATGCTAGGTGCTTCTTCTTCAAGTGCTAATGTGATTAATGATCATTGTGCTTATGGTTGTATAAATTCCCATGCTACTCATGATTATCCAAATGGTCCGATGTTTGGTAATGAACAGGTGAATGCCATGCAAGGTGGTTATGGACAAGGAAATCAAGGGTATGTGCAAGGCAACCAAGGATATGACCAAAGACCTCCTCAATTCAACCATGGAAATCAAGGTTATGGGCAAAGGCCCCCTCAAAACAATCCCTTTAGCAACACGTATAATTCGGGGTGGAGGAACCATCCCAACTTCTCTTGGGGAGGCAATCAACAACAACAACATTTGCCCCTTCATCCCCAAGCTCCTCCCACCCCTCAAGAGCAAAAGAAAGAACCATGGGAAGTTGATATGGAGGCATTAAGGGCTGAAAATCAACAATTAAGAGCGGAGCAACAACAAGCAACCAAAAATAGTGAGGTGGCCTATAAGAAGTTGGAAGTCCAACTTGGGCAAATGGTGGAGGCTCTCCAAGGGCACAAACCGGGGACCTTTCCAAGCCAAGCTCACCAAGCTAAGGCCATCATGACTCTTCGCAATGGAAAGCAAATAGGTGAGGAGGTACTTTCTCCTTCTTCTTCTTCTCCCTTACCTCCTAGTGTAGATGATGATGTTGTTATGGGTGATTCTCATGTTGATACTAGTGTTGATGAGGATGTGGTTAATGTTGAAAAGAGTACAAAGGAATTGCGGGAGTCATCTAGTGCTAAATCTCCTTCCCCCAAACCTTATGTACCTCCCGTACCATTTCCCGGTCGATTTCTAAGAAACAAGTTGGACCAACAAATGAAAGAGTTGATAGAAATATTTTCAAAAGTAAACATCAACCTTCCATTGTTGAATGTTATAAAAAATGTGCCGGCTTATGCCAAATTTTTTAAAGAAATCAACTCAAGGAAACATAGGTATGGGAAAGATGAAAAAGTTTTCATGGGAGAAAATGCGAGTGCCGTGGTGCAACGTACCCTTCCACCTAAATTAAAAGACCCCGGGAGTTTCTTAATCTCTATCACTTTGAATAATTCAAGGAAGGTGAAGGCCATGTTGGACCTTGGGGCTAGTATTAATCTTTTGCTGTATTATATGTATGAGGAAATGGGTTTGCCCGAGCTTAAACCCACCACAATGGCCCTTCAATTGGCGGATAGGTCTATAAAATGACCTTTGGGCATTGTGGAGGATGTTCTAGTTCAGGTGGACTCACTCATTGTCCCCGTAGATTTTGTGATTCTAGAAATGCCAAAAAGTGAGGGTGGTGGCCGGGACTCACCCATTTTGCTTGGGCATCCCTTTATGGTTACAACCAACACTATCATAAATGTGGGAAATGGGACCTTATCCATGACCGTGGCTAGTGAGAGGATAGAAATTTCCGTATTTAATGCCATGCGTGGGTCCCTAGATGATGAGAATGATTGTAATTTTGTGAATGAAATTGAGGAGTGTGTAGAGGAGACATGTAGATTTGAAAGAGAGGGTGATGAGATTGAAGAATTATTGAATGATGGTGAGATTGAAAGAGAATGTGTAGACCAATCCCACAAGGGGTCGGTGTCTTCAATAAAATCTTTTTTTCCTCTAAAGTCTAAAAATATGGATTCATGTGATAAAATCGAAGAATGTTATTTCCTTGATATTTCTGATTCTTTCTTTGCCAAGATGTGTGATCAGGATGACAGTTCTTTTGATTGTGTTGAGGAGGAGGAGGTGGTTGAGTATGATAAGCCCAAGGCTTCGAATAGGTTTGGGGGAGAGGTCCCCAAAGAAAAGAAAAAGAAGATAAAGGCCAAGAAAAAGGCCACAAAAATCTCTTGGGCTCCCCCCGAGCTTATATCAAAGGGTGATTTTGTTTGAAAAGTGATGGGCGTGTGTGCCCGAGAATGTGCAAAATGGGTGAAGGGGAGAAAATCGAAGGCCATCTTTGATCCCCATTGAAGCGGGAATCCGGTCGAGCTAACGACCTTAACCAAAGCGCTAGTTGGGAGGCACCCCAACATGGTATGATTTTACTTGCTTTCCATTTTTAATTTTCCGTCTTTTATTTTATGTCTTTTACTTTTCATTTCCCCCCCCCCCTCCCCAAATTTGAGTTTTGCTTTCTTTTGGTTTTTATGCCATGAGGACATAGCACTATTTAGGTTTGGGGGTGGAAGTATGTTTATAATGTTTGTGTATGATGTCTTGTTTAGTTAATATATAAAAAAAAAATTGAGTCAAATTGTGTCTTCCTCTCATTTATTGAGGGGACGTGTTTGAACTACGGTGACCTGAGCCTATTTCAATGAGTAGTCCGCTCATTGTTTTGGGGACGTAGGCAACCTTTGGTGCGGTCAAGAATTTGAAAACTGTGTTGTTCACTTTATAGTTGGGTTGCCACCCATGGTTTGTGAAGTTGTGATTTGTTTTTGGTTCTTGCATCTTATGTGCCATCATAGTATAAAAGTAGAGTTGCATTAGAACATACCAACTTTGTTTTTCTTTTCACCACAACACTTTGTTTGCACGGGATCATGATCACCAATTTAAGTGACCGTTATGGGATTACTTTACATATCCGGGGTAGCTAGAACATGATTGCACAATTGTCAATAACAAGTCAATAGTTTATGAGATATTGGGCATGGCTTAAGTGGTCAACTTAGGAGTGTGGGATTGTAATGTTGATTAGGGGCAAGTATCTTTGATGTATTATTCAGTGTAAAAAAAAGAAAAAAAAAAGAGAAAAAAAAAAAGAAAAGAAAAAGAAATAAAGGTGTCTTCGTAAAGAAGAGTCGTGGAATGGCAAGGATTAAAGAAAAAGCACGAAAAAAAAAGAAGTTGAATCCTTGGTACCGATTCCTACTCCGAGATTGAATTAACTTTCTTGTACCTACGAAGACACTAGTTTGTGCTTATTTGTTTAACTTGTCCCTTACTATGTCCTAGTTGAAATGGCCATGATAGGAAGATGGTGAAGCTACATTTTGAGTGGAATGCTTGCTTGTAGTGAGGTTCTAATGTAATCTAGATAACTTCCTAAGTCATGCTCCCAATATGGATTAAGCGGGTTGACAATTGTGTTAAAGTGCTTATGAATACTCTTCTATGCTTTTTGCATTATCATTCTTGATTTAGGATATTTCTTTAGTGAACCCATAAAGTATCTTACTTTGTTGACAATGATCCCCCCTCACTTCTCTTCACGGTGAAAAGAATCTTAATTGGTACTCCCTCCGTCCCATGTCAATGGACACCAACTTTATGGGTGTGGGAATTAAGGAAAAGTAAGAGAGAGAAAAAGTGAAAGAAAATGTTGTGAGTATGAAGAATTAAATAGGAGAGAGAATGAGTGGGAGGAATAGTTAGGAGAGAGAATGTTGTGAGTGTAAAAGTGAAGTATGAGAGAGAATGAGTGGAGGGAATATTGAATATTCTTTTCCATTTTGGGCAGTGTCCATTCACGTGGGACGTCCCAAAAAGGAAATAAGTGTCCATTCACGTGGGACGGAGGGAGTATGTGTTAGTGCAATGGTAAATTAATGTTTGTGATGACACATGATAGATTGCAATTTTGAAAAGAATTTTGAGACCGATGGTGACAAACTTTTTATATTGTGAACAACACCCAAAAATATGTGTTGCTTGTTTGGTTTTGTTATTTTTAGTTTGTAAATTGTTGGTTTGTTTTTATTTTTTATTTTTTTATGTTTTATTTTACTCGGGGACGAGCAAAAGATAGGTTTGGGGGTATTTGATGGATATATTTTTATATCCATTTTATATGTTCTAAATTCTATTTATTGCAAAATTTCCGAGTAAAAATGTAGTTTAATTATTTTGTTAGTATTATTTTAATTTCAGGTTGAAAAGGTGGAAAAGTGGGTGGTTTAAAGTGAAGAAAAAAATTAAAATTCGAGACGGAGCGAAAAGAATTCAAAAGAATTACTAAGGACCAAAAGAAAAGAAGAATAAAGAAAGAAAAGAAAGAAAGAGCAAGGGCCAGCTTCCAAGCAACGGCGACCGCCCAAGTTGGGCCGAAGGTCTTCGGCGCCACCCCAAGTGCAACGGCGGCCGCCCAAGTCACATTCCTTCCAAACGCCAAGCCAATTTTCAGCAAGTTAATTTGCAAACACTTGGGCCTTTTCTTTGTATTTTTGTTGGGCTTTATGATTTTTTGGCCCAATCCAATCCCCATGCTCAGCCGTGTGTTCCTAGAATAAATATGAGAATGTTTTTATTTTAGGGTTTATCTTCATTTTGGGAATAAAAAGAGGCAAGGCTTAGAGAGAGAATTTTTGGGTTTTTATTTCTTCAAGCAAGATAAGTTTATTTATGCTTTTATTAATTAGTTTTGTTTATTTAATGTGTAGTATGTGTAGCTAAACTCTTAATTTCATGGATTGGATGTAATTTTGTCACTATTGCTATGACATTAATTATTTTCTCTAATTAATTTATGTCTTGTTCATCCTTGCTATTTTAATGAAAGTTTCTTGGATTACATTATGGTTGATTCCTAATTTATTCCTTTTAACTTTATGGGTGTCAATTTCTTATATTGATTTGGAGATTTTGGCTTAGACTTTTGCTAGATGATGAAATCCATGGGGTTATCTTGATTGAAACCAAATGGGTTTTGGTTCATAAAATCTTTAAAGCTTAAAGCTTTCTTTTTTATCACTTGGACTTGATTTGTGAAAAGTGATTGAATAGAATTTAAGAGATTGAAATCTGGCGGCCTTACCGTATCAATCTTGACTTTGGTGATTGAACCCAAGATAGAAATTAATATATTTTCCTAAATTAATGGCATAGTATTTTGTGATTAAATGAAATCCAATCCATGGAATCCTCTCTTATTATTGTTTTAATCTCTATTTGATATTGCTCTCTTTGTTTACTTGTTACTCCTAGCTCTAGTTTTAAATATTGATCCTTGTAGTTAATTGTTACTTCCAAAAATCAACCCCCCCATTGTCCTTTACTTGTTTAATTGTGCACCTTTGTTCTAAAACAAACAACCTGAGTCCTTGTGGTTCGACCCCTACAATAGTATATTGCTACAAGTTGGCACTCGTACTTGCGAGGGTTTTATAACAAGAAGTGGGTAGAGAAATAATACTCATCAGTCCGCGTTCAGCTCTTCTATTTCTTGCTCAGTGATTCTGGAAAGGAGGTCTTCTTCTGCGTTACCTTCCCTCATAATCTGGTTCAGCTCATAGTATTCGAAATTTTTGAGAAGGGATTTTTCTAAACAGCAGTACTTAGCTAGGACAGGGTTGTTTGTGTCATACTCCCCCTTTATTTGATTTACTATGAGCTAGGAATCACTATTTATTTCAATGTTTGGAACCCCCAAATCTCTGGCCAGCTCCATGCCCGCTATGATTGCTTCATACTCGGCCTGATTGTTTGATGCTTCAAACTTGAATCTCAAGGCTCCTTCAAATTTTTCCCCACATGGAGCGATCAGTAGTATGCCCGCGCCGCTTAACAGCTTGCTCGCAGATTCATCCACGAATAGGGTCCATACTTCTTCTGGTCGCTCTTTGGCTAGATCTGTGTTTGGCTCAGAACTTTCTTGGGTTTCTTAGGGTTCTACCCTCTTTCTTTTCCCCAGTTCGTTGTCCGCAAGGTTAAATGATGTTTCTGCCACAAAATCAGCTAAGGCTTGCGCTTTGATGGTCCTTCTGGGGGAGTAGGTGATCTGGAACTCAGTGAGCTCTATAGACCATGCTAGCATCCTCCCTGAAGACTCTGGTTTATGCAAAACCTTTCTAAGCGGTGCTTCTATAAATACAGTTACAGGGTGTGCAGAAAAATAAGCTCGTAATTTTCGAGCAGCTACAAGCAATGCATACGCTAACTTCTCTATATTTAGATAACGACCTTCTACGGTGGACAAAGCCTTTGATACATAGCACACTAGTTTTTGGGAGTTATTTTCCTCCCTTACAAGAACAGCAGCTATTGCCAGGTCAGTGGCTGCTAAAAACAAAAAGTTCTTCCCCGGGCACTGGCCTACTGAGGAGAGGGGGCTGCCCGAGGTATTTCTTCATTCCTTCAAAAGCAAGATCACACCCATCGTTACACGCGAACTCATTGGCCTTCTTCCCCCCTTTGAGAGTTTTGAAGAAGGGGAGACATTTTACTGCAGACCGTGATATGAAGCGGCTAAGTGCGGTGATGCGCCCATTCAGCTTTTGCACATCCTTTACGCACGCAGGAGGCTTCATGTCTAAAAGCGCTTGGATTTTTTCTGGGTTTGCGCTGATTGACCATGAACCCAAGGAACTTGCCTGCTTTTACCCCAAAGTCACATTTGAGGGGGTTGAGCTTCATATTATTGCGGCGCAAGCTGGAGAACGTTTCTTTCACGTCGAACTCAGTAGAATTCTCCTTTGTTTTTATTACCATATCATCGATGTAGGCTTCAAGATTTCTGCCTAGCTGGTCTTTAAAGACAATATTGACCATTCGTTGATAGGTGGCTCCTGTGTTTTTCAGCCCAAAGGGCATCATTGTATAGCAGTACGTTTTGCCCACGGCGATGAAAGCTAAGGAGGCAAAATCTTCAGGAGCCATTTTTATTTGATGGTAGCCGGAGTATGCATCTATGAAGCTCAAAATTCTATGGCCGGCTATAGAATCTACCAAGCGGTCAATTCTAGGAAGAGGGAAACAGTCTTTGGGGCATGCCTTGTTGAGATCTGTGAAGTCAACGCACATCCTCCATTTATCATTGGCTTTTTTTCACCATAATGACATTGCCCAGCCACTTGGGGTATGATATTTCTTTAATTATCCCCGCTTTAAGTAGTTTCTCCACCTCTTCCTTGATCGCGATCTCCTTTTCTGGAGAGAAATATCTAGATTTATGGTGGATACGTTTGAAGGTGGAGTCATCATTGAATTTGTGGAAGATCATGTCCTCGATTATTCCTTGCATATCCTCCACTCTCCATGCGAACACATCGCAATTATTCCTGAGGAATTCGATCAAAACCCTCCTCTCCTCGGGATGAATTTCCATGCCAACCTTAACTTTTTGCTCGGGGTAGTGGATATTAATTACCACCTCCTCGAGCTCGTTGTTAGGCCGCAGATCGCTGATTTCGCGATTGTGGAGGGAGTCTATAATGATCGTTGGTGGGTTGGCTCTCGCTTATGGGAGAACGGACATGGAGTATATGACTTCTCGGTTTATGTCCCCCAGAATTACTTTATCAATGTAACCTCCATCAATGGGAGCCATCCTCTTTGCCTTCCTACTCTTCTTGAGATCAATTTTGGTGGAATGGAAGGAGAGCATACCCATGAACTCGGTCAGCAGGCACTTATCCTTGCCTTTGTTCAGCTTTGCTTCCTCATTCAACTGCTAGAAGGAGGCTTCAGTTTTCCTCTTTATTTTCTCCTCTAATGTCCGGAGAAACCTCTCATGCTAGTTTTTTATGATCGCGATTCCGCCCGGAGTATTGAATTTTACCCTTTGGTTAGGAATAGATGCTACAATTCTGAAATTACCAGGCTTTCGCAACTTGGGACCTCGCCAGAATGAGAGGGAGAGTCGCCACGCCGTTTTGTATTATGAGCCCAAACTTTGAAAATGGCTAGTTTTGAAAAAGGGGGGTCGTTTTGATTGGTAGCCAAAACTTGGAAAAGGCTTTGAAAAAGGAACGTTTTGATTGGTAGCCAAAACTTGAAAAAAGGCTTTTAAAAAGGAACGTTTTGATTGATAGCCAAAACTTGAAAAAAAGGCTTTTAGGACCAGAGATTGTTAGGTTCGGAGGTCACGTTACGTTTCGGGAAGAGTATGTTGAGATCACCCGAAATGCCTCGTATGACGAGTCTTTCTACCTTTCTCGAAATTTTGTGTGTGTGTGTGTGTTGCATTCTAAAAAGGAGCTTGAATGACAAGCTTTAATCTTGGTTTGAATGACAAACGTTGATTTGTGGTAAAAACGAGCGTTTGAATGACAAATGTCGGTTTTGAGTTTGAAAGAGGGTTCGAATGACGAACTTAAATCTTTAGTTTGAATGATAAACGTTGATTTTAGTAAAGAGAGCGTCTGAATGTCAAATGTCGGGTTTTGAGTCAGAAATGAGCGTTTGAATGTCAAACGTCTATTTTGAGTCGTTTTGAAAACGGAGTTCGAATGACGAACTTGAATCTTTAGTTTGAATGACAAACGTTGATTTTAGTAAAGAGAGCGTCTGAATGTCAAACGTCGGGTTTTGAGTCGGAAATGAGCGTTTGAATGTCAAACGTCGATTTTAAGCCGTTTTGAAAACGGAGTTCGAATGACGAACTTGAATCTTTAGTTTGAATGACAAACGTTGATTTTAGTAAAGAGAGCATCTGAATGTCAAACGTCAGGTTTTGAGTCAGAAATGAGCGTTTGAATGTCAAACGTCGATTTTGAGTCGTTTTGAAAACGGAGTTCGAATGACGAACTTGAATCTTTAGTTTGAATGACTAACGTTGATTTTAGTAAAGAGAGCGTCTGAATGTCAAATGTCGGGTTTTGAGTCGGAAATGAGCGTTTGAATGTCAAATGTCGATTTTGAGTCATTTTGAAAACGGAGTTCGAATGACGAACTTGAATCTTTAGTTTAAATGACAAACGTTGATTTTAGTAAAGAGAGCGTCTGAATGTCAAACGTCAGGTTTTACGTTGTTTTGAAAAGGAGTTCAAATGACGAACTTCGGTTTTGAACCGGGCATTACATTGTTACCAATTTTATGAAAAAAGGCAGTAAATGATATGCGATCAACGAGTCGTTTTGTGACTCGGACTTTTATAAGTAAATACTATCATAAGCCAAATGGCTCAGACTTGTAATGACAGTATTTAAAGTACGGTATCAACGGAATCGAACGATCCAAACAGTAAAGATACAATCAACGAGCCAAACGGCTCGAATTTGTAAAGTTGCATAAATTAAATAGCAATATCAATGAATCAAACGATCTGAACTTTGTAAATAACAATCACGAACCAAACGGTTCGGATGGTAAAAAGCGAATCAACGGATCGAACGATCCGGACTATAAATGACAGAAACGTAAAAACAGGACTGGAACACCATTTTAACCCGAAATTACTTCTCTTACGAGAGAGAAGATGATTAGGGACTAAAACGTATCGAGTCCCGTAGACGACGTAACGTCTACATTTTGAGAGTTTCGATCAGATCAAAAATAGCATTTGACGCGTAAATCGAGGCAAAACGGAGTTTTAGAGAGAGAGAGAGAGAGAGTGTGTGTTACATATGGCTAGGGGTTGACTCTTTGGCTCGAAAAGACGTATACAGGATACGATTTGGTGTTTGGGAGGTGTTTCGAAAGTGTTTGACTCGTGTTTGGTCGGAAAACGGGATTTTCACCAAAATCGAGACGAAACGGGGCTCGGGAGGGGGAGAACTGGCTTAGAATCGTGGGGTTTTTTGGAGAGGGGTAATATTTTTTCTCCCTTTTCACTAAATGACAGCCCTTGTATTTATAGGGGTAAATTTGTAAGACAGGTCGGACGGCCTAAGACTCAATTTGGGAGGTTTTTGGGTATTTTGGAAATTGTAGGGACTTGATGAGACTTATGGTTTCTCACGTAAAACAGGCCGGACGGCCTAACTATCAATTTCAGGGGTATTTTGGTATTTTCACCCCTGAATTTGATTGATGGGGATGGGGGAGGCCATACATGCGTGCCATGTGTCCCTGTGAGTCACCAAAGCTAGGGTTTTTGTTAGTTAATCCCGGTTTTGACTGTTTTCTAAATAACTGTCCGGAAAATGTCCGAAATGCCTCCGGAAAGTCCCAGAAAGTGTGTTTTTCGAGGAAAGTGGTACTTTTACGTGTGATAACGTGTGTTGAGTACACTTTGGTGTTGGGATGCACGGGGCAGTCCTGGAATGTCTCGTTGACTCGGGAATGGGGAATTTAACGGGTTTCGATTAACCTGGAAAGGGCCAGTTAACGGATTCCGGTTAACTTTTAACGGATTTTGACGATCCGGATTTGGGTACTTACAAATTCCCAATAAGGTCTGAGCGGTCACGCCAAGTATTGCGTTGTACTGAGATTGTAAATCTATGACCATGAAAGTGACCTTGGCTATTTTTTGTAGGGGCTTTTCACGCAGACAGTATGGTTTGTGAATCCCTCGAGCAGACCGGCATATGGGGTGAGGTGAGCTTCAGACATTTTCATCTCTACTAAGGTATGATAGTAGAGAATGTCTATGGCCGCGCCGGTGTCGATTAGGACTCTACTAATGTTTATCCGCAAGATTCTCATTTTGATGGTGAGGGGATGGGTGGAATGGAAGAGAGTGGAGGCAAGTTCACTCCGCTTGAACCCAATTTCTTGCTTCTTCTGGAGCCAAGGGGGGAATCAAGAAGACCTTCTCTAAAGTCTTGATTTGATGGGAGAGCTGTTTGTTGGAGGGAGCCTCTATTCCAATGAAATTGATATCATAGGTCTCTAAATCATCCTCATCATTATTCTCTCTCTCTCTCTTCTTTCTGGGCCGGGCTAAGGTCGAGCTCTTTGGGTGTTAATGTTGTTGTTGGCATTATTACCTTGCATCCATTTGGCTAGCTCGCCGTTATTAATTTTCTGCTGAATAATTCTTTTCAGCTGGAAGCGGTCCTCAGTATTGTGACCGTGATCATTATGATAGTCACAAAATTTGGCTCTGCTCCTCTCACTTGGCTTTCGGCCCATGGGTGGAGGAGGAGGTACTTCCATTGCTTTCAAGGTCGCTGCCCGCGATGTGTTCAGGGGTGTATAAATTGTTTCATCCGTCAACCTTTTAAGTTTATCAGTGTTGCGGTTTCTATTCTTTTCCTTATTCTGACCGCGGCTGGGCCCTTGGCCGGCCTCTTGCACCTGCTCAATTCTGTCTTTCGCCGGTATGCGGGCAGCTATTTCATTGGGCTCCTCTGCTGAGGAAATTGCGGAGGCCCTTTCGTACATTTCCTCGACATTCTTAGGTCTGTCCGGAGCAAAGTTCATTTTTAAGAAGCTGGAGGATAGACCGCCCTCAAAGCAGAGCTGAATATCGCTCTCGGACAAGTCTACAATTTGCTCAGACATCTTTTTGAACCGAGTGATGTAGGATTTAGTTGTTTCTGTGGCAGCCTGCCTGACTTTTATCAGATCAATCTTTGGCCTTGCGGGCTCGCCTGCTCCAGCAAAAGAGTTCAAAAAACTTTGCCTGAACTGATTATAGCTTTTGATGAATTTTGGCTTAAGGGCCAGCATCCATGACAAGGCCTTGTCCGTGAAGGAAGCAGCTAAGGCTTTGCACATTACAACCTCATCCGAGGAGAACAGGGCCATCTGTCCTTCAAACCTCCCCATATGGCATTTTGCGTTGGTGGATCCATCATATATCTCTATTTGAGGAGATTTTCCTCTTTGGATTGGCGCACTGGCAATCTTGTCCGCGAAAGCATCCATCATGCGGCCACACTTTATGGAGCTTTTCTGATGGTTTTCCCACATCTGGTGCATGAGCTTGAGAAACTCAAGGTCTGTGCAATCCATTTTGGGCTTTTTGGAGGGAGAAATCATGGCCTTTCCCTTATCTTTGGCCATGGGTCGTGCTTTAGATTTCTCGGGGAGAGGAGTAGATTCTGCTCCCTATCCCATTTCCTCATCCTCCTCAATCTCTTCGTGACCGCGGTCAGCTAAGGTTGGCTCTACCCTTTTTGTCCCTCTGGCTTGACTAGCTAGAGATTTTTGTGGGGACTCTTTGAGAGAACCTTAATGAACCTTCTTCGAGGGGGACACCACCATTGGCCTCCAACTCAAGTTGGGCATCATTTATAGCTATGGCCTCAGCCACTAGCTTAGCCCTTGCAGCCACAACTTGGTTTCTCTTGAGAATCAACTCATGAGTGATAGGAGAGGTAGGGTTTTTTGGACTTGGATTTTGAGGGGATTTATCCTTTTGGGCCGTCTCAAGCTTTTCCCTTAGGTCTCTTTGAGAAGGAGTAAGAGATCCTAGGCTGTTAGAGCTGCCACCCAACCTATTAAAGGCCGAGGTACTTGGTCTAGCAGGATTTATTTGAGAGGGAGAAGCTTGGTCATTACCTTGAGTAGAAAGAAAGCCAGTGTTTTGGAGAGGAATATTAGACATTTTTTATGGCAAAAAAGCTGAAAAAGTTGTTTTTTGGAAACAAGTGTTTGAAAACGGTGTTTGTTTTTGACAGACACAAGATTACACGAGAAAAACCTAGACGTTTCCCAGCAATGGAACCACTGATGACGCATCGACTTTCGGGGGTCTCACTTGTTTAGGATATCTGGCTTGATATTGGTTTGTACCTAGAACACAACAACAACAATAAGCACTGTTAAGGTCGAAGTCGGGGTTTAATCCAGCTCAAGCCCTCGGGTGTGAGAGTAAGATCTCTTGAGGGTTTATGACTGAGAAATAAGACTTGGAATTGTGATGATGTGTATCCGAAAATTTTCCCATTTTTGTTTGAAAAAAATCAACGAAAACGGAGTCGCCACGCCATTTTAATTTTGAGGGCCAAAACTTTGAAAAAAGCCCGAGATCAGAGATTTAGGTTCGGAGGTCATGTTACGCGTCGGGAAGGACGTTAGTGTGCACCCGACGCGCCTCGTAAAACGAGTCTTCCAAGCTGAAAATCATTTGTGTGTGTGTGTGTGTGTGTGTGTTTTGGCCAAAATAAGTTGAAACTCAGAAAAGTAAAAATTGGGATATCTTTTTAAGACTTTAAACTGATACCATGATTTTTTGGAGGATTTTTGGATTGAGATTTGGTACTCAAAAGACCTTTTGAAGTTGAGAGCCATTTCTGCCAGAATGAAAAAGGCAGTGGACCTTTGATTTTGAAATGTATTCAAGGGTCTTAAAACTTCATAATCTGGATAAACTCAGAGAATGAAAGTTGTTCTAGACACCTTAAATAAGGTTTGTGAGAAGGAATTTTCCATTTTATAGAAGATTTGAGGGGTCAAAACCTTCTGGAAACCTCAGATATGAGATCTGGATTCCCAGAAGCTGATGAACTAGCCTCTGAAAGAAAATTTGAAAAGAGGAGTTTTACTCACCCAAAAAATAAAGTAAAAATATTTCTGGAAAGCTCTGGATGTTGGCTACAAAAAGTGTTTTGTAGTCAACACCAAATTCCAAGTTCATCTGTGTCCAAAAATTAAGACCATGGACTGAGGTCTGAGAAAATTGCTACTGGACAGCAACTTCTCAAGAAAGAAAATATGATTTTAAGGGGGGGTTTGAATCCATGCTTGTCCCCATTTCCCTAGGTTTTGATTAGTGATCACTAGACATTTTAGTGGTGAATCAACTATACCAAACCATCCTTGGGGTACATTAGGACTAAGCACTTCATTTGCTTGGGAAGGGGAATTTTATCCTTTGAAATCAAGATTTTATGCTTGAAAATGGTTTTTAGGGTTTTGAAAATGAGTTTTCTTTGCAAGAAAGTAAGAAAGCTTAAAAATAATTTTGATCTTTGTAGAAGATCATCCATGGAGATGGTCTTCCATGGTGATCTTCTTAGATCTAGAGCAAGAAGATGAAAGAACTATATTTTGTAGTTTGAAGATGCATGCATGGTTGAGATTTAGGGTTAGGAGGAGGAGGGTTTACCAATCTTCCTTGTGTTCTTGAGTGTTTGGCTTGAGTGTATGAGTGTTTAGGGCTTTAATATGAGAGTGAGTGGATGAGTATGAGTTGGGAAAGATTGGAGAGAAAAAGGTGACAATTCTTGAAGAATTCTCACTGTTTTCTCTCTATATTTCGCCAGAGGTTCGGTGCAAAATGTGTTTTTCCTCCTATTTTTGTGACTGGAGGGCTCAATTTATAGCCCTCTGAAAATTACAAAGATGTCCGCGCGGATGGGGTTGCTTGGCGTGCACTGTTCATTAAATGCAGCTCCAGCTTTGGACAAAGGGAATATTTCTTTTCAAAATTCAAATTGACCAGCCAGATTATGTTTCCAGCATTTCTATTTGTGGTTTTATTCTTTTGTTTTTCTTTTTTAAGATTCTTTTTAAGGTTTAACCTTAAATAACAATGCCCATTTTACCCTCACTTTGTTAGAAAAGTTAGGATTGTTAGGAATTGTTAGAAATGTTATAACTTTCGTTAACTTTCTAACGAAAATTCTAACAAGCTCAAATTGGAGCACTTACAGTAGCCCCTCGGCGACGGCGCTTTCGAAGGAAGCGGGGTCGTCGATAAGAGTAAGGCTCCATATTTGGCAGGATGATCGAGTGATCGGGTGGCTGAACCTAGCGATAGGCTACCTACGTATCCCGGGTGGGAATCAAGCCAGTCGTAGTTCGGGTCTTTGACCCTGGAGATGATGGCGTTTTAGGTGCCTCGAACCTGATGAGCGAGTTCTACAGTCGTTTGCTGGAAAGAAACTCTGCTGGGGATAAGAGATGACCATTTTCGGTCTGATGGCTATCCTCTCTGCTGGGGATAGGAATGACCATTTTCGGTCTCTGCTGGGGATGATTGCGATTTATCGCTTTCCTAGTGATAGCGTCTTAGGTGCCTCAAACCTTGGAGATGGCGTTTTAGGTGCCTCGAACCTTGGAGATGGCGTTTTAGGTGCCTCGAACCTTGATGATGGCGTTTTAGGTGCCTCGAACCTTGATGATGATGGCTTTTTAGGCGCCTCGGACCTTAATTTGAAATGGCCTTTCGGTGGACTTTGTCTGCTGCCGAAGGATAGGGTGACCGTTTTGGTCGAGGGGCTGGACCTAATGATAGGCTACCTACGTATCCCTAGTGGGAATCAAGCCCTTTCGTAGTTCGAGATCTACTCGAGATTCCGTTGGCTTTTGGGATTCCGTTAACTTTGCTGGGGATTTCGTTAGCCTTTGCTGGGGAAAATCAGACGTATTCGTCTGGGGAATTGGTCTTACGTTTGACTGCCGTCGGATGATTCTGATGAAAGATACGGGATCTCGTTATCTTTCTCGGGGCACTCGGTCTTACGTTTGACTGCCGGGGGTAATATTGATGAAAGATACGGGATCTCGTTATCTTTCTCAGGGAGATCGGACTTACGTTTGACTGCCGGGGGTAATTTTGATGAAAGATACGGGATCTCGTTATCTTTCTCGGGGCACTCGGTCTTACGTTTGACTGCCGGGGAAGATTTTGATGAAAGATACGGGATCTCGTTATCTTTCTCGGGGAGATCGGACTTACGTTTGACTGCCGGGGGTAATTTTGATGAAAGATACGGGATCTCGTTATCTTTCTCGGGGCACTCGGTCTTACGTTTGACTGTCGGGGAAGATTTTGATGAAAGATACGGGATCTCGTTATCTTTCTCGGGGAGATCGGACTTACGTTTGACTGCCGGGGAATATTTTGATGAAAGATACGGGATCTCGTTATCTTTCTCGGGGCACTCGGTCTTACGTTTGACTGCCGGGGGTAATTTTGATGAAAGATACGGGATCTCGTTATCTTTCTCGGGGCACTCGGTCTTACGTTTGACTGCCGGGGAATATTTTGATGAAAGATACGGGATCTCGTTATCTTTCTCGGGGAGATCGGACTTACGTTTGACTGCCGGGAATGATTTCCTTGACAAGGGGCTGACTTTGGTTAACTTTGGGTTAACTCTATCAAGTTGGGGACTGAATTGCAGAGTCCTGGAATTTTAAGGGGCAAAAGGGTCATTTTGACCCTTGCAATCCTATCCGCGCGGATAGGGGCTGAAAGTCAGGGGTATTAATTAGGGCCAACGCCCTTTTCTTCTTCCCCATTCAGTTTTACAGTTTTTTCTGCACTTACGAGGGAGAGAGAGAGAGAACCGAGGAGAACCTCCATTGAAGGCCAAAAAGCTTCGAAAATCTTCCGATTTCTTCGATTTTTCGAGCGATGGAACACGGGGAAGGCGCTTTTCAAGGCCAAGGACGTGGCCCGGTGGCGGAGAGACGATTGGAGCTCGTCCGGATGAGGAGGCATTACAATCTTTCGCAATCGGTTGCGGAGGAGCATTACCCCGATGCTTGGCAACATTGGGCTTCGGATTCGAATCTCCGAACGGTATACTTTGAAACCCTTTGATCCCTTTGTTGATTTCTTGTTTGAAAATTGAATTTTGGGTGATTTTTGAATTTTTTTTTTTTTTGAAAATTCGAATGATTGATGTTCTTGGCTTTGAATCTTGATTTTGATGCTTTGCATGTTGTAATGAGTATATGAGTAACCCAAAATGTGCATTTTGCTTGGGAAAAAGAATTGGCATTTTTGCCACATTTTTTTTTTTCAATTCGAAAATTACATGTGAAAATTCGAAGAATTGTGATTTTTTTTTTGAAATTGAATATTGCATGTTGATGATGATGATGATTTTTTTTTTGAAATTGAATTTTGATATTGATGAATGATGATGCAATGCATGCATTTTGTTTGGAAAGAATGGGCATTTTGCCAATATGGGATGTATGTATGTTTAGGATATATATTTTTTGAAAAGTGGGACGGATTTTTCCTCCCGTTGCATGTAAGATGGATGATATGCATGTATGCAAAATTTTTTTTTTTGAGATGATGCATGTTATTTTATGAAAATGGGACGGAGTTTTTACTTCCGTAGGAATGCATTTTTTTATTATATTTTTTTTTTGATGAATGCATTGGGACTTGCTTAAAACCGCTTTCTTTCATGCGAGAAAAATGGGGCTATGCTCATTGTATCTTTGTTATCTTTGTCGAAATTTCTCTCTTTTTTTTTTAATGTAAATGCAAATGCAATCTTTTGACATTTTCTCCTCCTTTTTTTTTGCGGGCGGAAACCGTTTTGTGACGGAGCGGTGAACAAAATGAAGACTCGAGGATCGGTGGAGTCCGTGATTGACTTGTGGGACCGGCTTCCGGATGCGGGCCGAGGAGCTTTGCCGAGTCCGAGGCAGTTGTTGTCGAGACGGGGCTGCGGGAGTTCGTCGAGTGCTTCGAGGGGACCGGTCAAGTTCCCTAAGAGTAAGGGCTTGATGTTTGCTGCTGGCGCGACCTTGGTGGGACGCGACCCACACCTTCCACTTCTTCCGGGGCGAGGCTACGGTTACGCCCTCCGACTATGCTTTGCGATTACGGGCTGTCCTTTAATGGACGCGGCATTGAGTGGCGGGATGGCTACGACGATGCGATCTGCGAGCTCTTCTGGGATTTTCCCCTATTCCCAAAAAGGGGATGGGGATAGAGTATGCCGTGGTCTACGGCAAGATCGTGGAGACCATTGTGAGCTATGAGGCTGGGGAGGAGAGGATAGGCGCCGATCGATTGCCGGGGCCTTCTTGTGGTTTGCTTTCTCGAGCACGCTCTTTGGACATGCTTTGAGGACGGCGAGTCTTTGCCTTGTTGAGGTCCTTGGAGGACATGGAGACGGCCGGAGATGTCTCGTGGGGAGAGGCCGGGTGGCGAGCTTTATTTTGCTCTCGATAGGTACGGATCGGAAGGCTGTGAGCTCTTTGTCTTGCTTTGAGTTTGCCACGAGGTATAAGCTCTCTTTTTGCTTTCCCTCTCTTTTTTTTTTGAGCACGCACTTTTCTTTTGCTTTGGATTGATTGGATTTTTACCTTTCGCAGTATGGGCGTTGGAGTTTTTTCACGTCACGGTGTGGCGACAGCCGGCGGAGTACGTCGGGCGTATCCGGCCATGCGGTCTTGGTCCAAGCATGCCCGGGAGAAGATAAGCTCCAGGGGCGTACGACTCTCGGGTACTCGGATTGCCTTCCTTTGACGGAGGCCGAGACGGATGAGGGGATGATATTATTCCCACAGGATCGCTTTGATGTAAGCGCAGTGAAGGGCGCCGAGATCTAGACGGTGCGGCGGAGGATTTTGAGGGGTCTGACCTGCGATGCCTATTATCTGGGAGAGAGGGTGACGCGCCAGCATGGCGTGAACTCGCCTTTGAGGACACCGGTGGAGCCTCCCGCCGATATGATGCACCCGAGTGATCGGTCCGTGACCTGGGATGATTACCGAGCAGGCCAGCACTTCTCGGACTTCGTGGCGATTGAGCCGTATGCGACATTCGTCTTGAGGAGGCTGAGGATGCCTCAGGTTTTGGATAGGGAGGGGCTTGGGATCCCGCGGTACCCTCGGACGGATTTTTCCTATATCCAGGATGGGGTCCGATTGAGGGTGCAGATCCCTCAGCCCGAGCGACTTCCACGAGCTTTCCGGCCTCGTCCGGGTATGAAGGTATGGCTTTTTTACGCTTCTTTCTTTTGTTTCATCATCTTTAGCATCACCTCTTTTTTTTTTTGACGCTTTTGCTTTTGTGCAGTTTTCGGAGGTGGTCGTCGAGAAGCTGACGAAGCAAGTGATCGGGGCCAAGAGATTCATCAGGAGGATGGTCGCTTGCGGGGCTCCTCAGGCTAGAGCGAGGCGACCACGGCCGGCGCCTGTCAGACGAGAGGCTTCCCCTATTCGCTCGTAGACTTCTTCGAGAGACTCCTCTGTCTCCCTCTCCTTGATCCCCGCGCATCTTTGCCTTCGGATCACGTCATTCTCGGGGATCCACACGGGCAGGGACACGTATGGCAGCATGGCGGGTCGTCTTCGTACGTGCAGGAGTCCGACGCCTTCACCTTCGGATACGACTTTTTCGCAGATCTCGGCTTGCCCTATCAGAGCGTGCCGGTTGGTCCTGATGAGCCTCTTTCTGGAGACGAGGACGATTCTGAGCCCGAGATTTTCAGGGCTCCTGAGGAGGCGGGCCCGAGTCGCAAGAGGGGCGGGGAGACATCGGGTCTTTGGAGACTCCGATTGATTTTTTTTTTTTTGAGATTTGAGATTGAGACTTAGATTTGTACAGCTTATGCACATTTTTTTTTTGATGTAATAATTTAGGATTTTATTTTATGAATGCTTGTTTTTTTTTTTGGAATGTAATAGTTTAGGATTTTATTTTATGAATGCAATGCAGTATGAATGCAGTGTTGCATGAGCCTTGATTTGATTTTTGATTTGATTTTTTTTTTTTTTTGCAAGGGTGTTTGGTATATGGACTGGTTTGGGGAGGGTTTTTGCACAGGTTTCGAGCAACCGGGACGGAATATTCCTCTTTTGGTGTAGCAGCTTGGACTGTTGCAGATTTTTTTTGGAAAGCAATCCTATCCGCGCGGATGGGGACTGCATCTGACACTGTCCTTTAATTTTGGTTCAGACCTGGTCTTGCTTTATTTCAAATTCAAATATCCTCTTCAACCTCCAGTCCAAACAGCCATTTTCGGGGAGAAAGAGAGAAAAACCATGGAAATGGCCAAAAATTCTCCAAAATTGTCCAAAGAAAGGCAAATGTTGTTCTTTGAAAAGTTCAAGGAGTGGTGTAGGGAGATTATGCACGGGAGAAGATCATTCTTTGAAGAAAGGTACAAGATACGATGCTTGTGGTCTCTCAAAGAATTGGTTCCGGATTATGACCTCTTAAGAGCTTCTTCTTCGTTTTGGGATACTAGAAGGCATGTCTTTTGCCTTTCCTTCAACGAGATTGTTCCGACTGTCGAAGAATTTCGGGCCTTGCTTGGAGGTCCGGAGGTGGAAGAGATAGCGGTTCCTTTGCCCGGAGGGGCTTCTTTTGTTGACAGATTGTGCGTCCTCCTTCATCTTTCCCCGGAGGAAGCGCAAGGTATGATCCGCGGTCCCGATCATTTCGATATTTCCGGTCTTCCCGACAGATTTAGGGGCCTAGGTTTGGTAGATGATGCCTATTGGGATGCCTTTGCGCTTTGTATGTTTGGCACCCTGTTCATGGTCTATTCCTTTGGGATCTGTCATCGATCTCTGCTGGATGTTGTCGTTCACTGTCGCCTGGGCAGAGATGTCGTTCCTTTGATTCTTGGGGAGACTTTTCATGCTCTCGACAGATTAGCTACCGGACGGCGGTATATGCACGGGGGCAGCCCGTTCCTCTTGACCCTGTGGCTGATGGAGCGTTTGGGGGTTCTTCGGGAAACCTCTGATATGATCAGGCCTTGGACTTTTGCCAGGAGAGGTGTTGATGTAGATTTTGATGATCAGGGCTCGTGGGAGCGTTGGATGGCGGGTCGCCGGGCCCGAAGATATCAGATGGTCGGTGCCTCATTGGCGGGTGGAGACTCGCAGAGTGCTTCAGGATGGGTCTCCCGTGGTCATGCTTCCGGGGCTCTCTCAGTCCAGCTTCTATATTCCGGCTTTAGTTCTGAGACAGTTTGGCCTGGAGCAGGTTCCTTTGGAGGGCTTTGATGATGTAGCCACCAGGGTGGTGGCTCCTGTTTCTATGGATGATCCCTCAGTGTTCCCATTTCTTTCCCGAGCATGGAGGTATGATGCCTTTCCTCCTCGGGTCATTCTCAGGCGTCCGAGACCGGTGTTCCTGACCACTTGGTACCTGGATTGGTATGAGAGGCATCTGGGAGAGACTCAGGTGGCTATTTTGAGACGGCGTGAGGCCATTGTGGGTGCGGAGGACCTGACTGTTTCTGAGAGGAGGAGGGCCGAGGCGAGGGCCAACCCTCATGACAGGAGCGGAGACGCTGTGACCGATTATGAGGCTTACGTCAGGAGACAGGAGAGGAGGGCTCCTATGCTACCAGCTAGGCTACAGGAGATGAGGGATGACGCTAGGGCTACTAAGGCCCTGACAGAGGCTGGTTTGATAGACCCTGTCCCTATACCAGAGCTTGGTAGGAGGAACACTGACATTTTTCCTGTTCAGAAGAGAAAGACTCGGAGGGGGAAGAAGAGGGGAGAGGCCAGTACGAGTGGCTTGGAGTGATTCTGAGTTTTCCGAGTATCCCTTTCTTGCCATGGCAGACACATTAGTTTGATTATGTATCTTAGTTTTCCTTTAGCAGGTTACCAGTTGTAGGAATGAATCGGGCTTAGACTCATCAAAGAGCTTTTAACTCGTAATGAATATTTGAATTGCTTTAGAGTTTTTCGAGACGCTTTCATGGTCTGATCAATTGTATTGATGCCAAAGTATGACTTTTATTTGTGTTTTAGACCGAACCGTTTCCGGCTGCCTACGTTCCCCTCATTTTGAGGAGCTCAGGTCTTCGTAGTTCAACCTGGTGAACTCTCTTTTTTTATTTTTTTTTTTGTGTTTTTTTTTTGTTTTTTTTGTTTTGGTTTTTTTTTTTGGTGCAACCTGTTTTTACCTAGGCCGCCCTGTGCGGGTGTCTAACCTAGTTGGGTATTACTCTTTTAGCACTCTCTTTTTTTTTTCTTTTTTTTTTTGTCTTTTTCTTTTTGTTGTTTTTTTTTGGTGCAACCCTGTTTTTACCTAGGCCGCCCTTTTCGGGTTTCTAACCTAGTTGGGTATTACTCTTTTAGCACTCTTTTTTTTCCTTTTTTTTTTTGTCTTTTTCTTTTTGTTGTTTTTTTTTGTTTTTTTTTTGTTTTTTTTTTTTTTTGGTTTTTTTTTTTTACGCGTAGTATCTGCGCAGCTTGTCACCATTCACTGGGTGTACAAAGGGATTCCCGTCGAGGTCTGCAAGTTGCATGGCTCCTCCGAGAAGATCTTACGGACTACATATGGCCCGACCCATACAGGCTCCCATTTGCCAAGAGGGTTGATACGGACTGGGGGCTTTTCTTTCAGAACGAGATCACCTTTTCGGATCTCCCGATGCTTTACTTTCTTGTCGAAGGCTCTGGCCATTCTTCCTTGGTAGGCTCGGATGTGTTCCATGGCCTTCAGTCGGCGTTCATCTAGTAGGGCCAATTCATCATGGCGACTCTGGAGCCATTCGACCTCGTTGATCGGCTTTCCGGCGGTATACGGAGCGAGGGATTTCCAGCTCGATTGGGAGTACGGCTGCCATTCCGTATGTGAGGGCAAAAGGTGTTTCCCCGGTTGCCGTTCGGCTGATGTTACGCAGCCCCGCAGTGCCAAGTGTAACTTCTCGGGCCAATCTCTGCCTTGGACAGCCATTTTCCGGATGATATTTTCCAGAGTCTTGTTTGCTGCCTCCACGGCTCTGTTGGTTTGGGGCCTGTAGGGAAATGACTTGTGACGGGTTATTCGGAATTCCGCCAGCAGTTTTTCACATTCCCCTTCGAAGTGGGATCCATTATCTGAGATGATTTCGGCTGGCAACCCGTATCTGCACATGATGTTTTCTTTGATGAAGAGGGCAACTTTCCTTGAGTTGAGGATTTTGTAGGACTTTGCAGAGCATCCTTTCCGATTCCTTCGAAGAAATCACCAATCTGCGTCTCTTTAGGCTCTTCCGCAGTTCCCAAATTCACACTCGTCAAAATCTCTTCGGCAGCTTGGGCTCGATTTTCCTCTTTCCGGACAACCTGCTTAAAGATTTTTTTGTTGTTTGATTTTTTTTTCGTTTAATGTGTCTGCTTCTTTATCTAATGAATTATTATTAAAATTTTTTTTATTAATTAATTCATCATTAGTTAAAGTGGCAATCAAGGGATACTCAGAAAGGTTCGTCATTTCATTGAAAACGAAAGGGGATACAACGCTTGCTACAGACTCGTAGTCTTCAGGCGTAAGGCCATTGGACGACCCTAGAGACTCGATCTTAACAGAGAGAGACTGGGAGGACTTGTCCTAGATTGACACAAAGGGACGGGGGACCAATCCAAGCTTGGTGATCATTTCCTCCTTGGTCGCGGACGGGCCTGAGAGAGTTTCCCAATTCTTTAGCGGCATCGCTGTTGGTGGCCTCATGACTCGGGAACTGTGTTGTTTTTGTTTTCCTTTCTCAATTGCTGCTATCATCTCTTGGGCGAGCCGAGATCAATCAGGTCGCACCTGGACTTCTTCTTCGAACAATTGCTGCATAACCAGACCATCCCAATCATCTGAGGGAAATTCCGTGGCCTTAGCTTTTGGCACTGTCAATTCGAATTCAGGTTTCGGATCTTCCTGGGCAGTAGGAATAGTGGTTGTGAGCTTCTCGAACTGTTCCACCAGGTCAGGCACGCCTCTGAAGGTATACTCACTCTTCATGGTAGTGGTAGCCCCAGGTATCTTGGGTAGGTCCAGGAACATTCTACGGACCGGGTTAGCCTTGGTTCCTCTAAACTTGTTGAGGCTATCCTGTAGCTTTAGCCATCCTGCCGTAGGAGTGGGCTCTGTGATGTTCCCTGGTTGTGTGGGACCCTTTACAAAGTAGTCAGCCAAATTAGGACTGAAGGGGAGAGACTTAGGGTTGTCGACCGGGACCTTTCCTGTGGCAGCTTCAAATCTTTTTCCTTTCGCAGTGTCCACTTGTGATGATGTCGCCATTTCGCGGGAAAAATTCGATTTTTGCGTTTCTTTGAAAAAACCAAATAAAACCGGAAAAAAACGGAGTCGCCACGCCATTTTAATTTTGAGGGCCAAAACTTTTAAAAAAGCCCGAGATCAGAGATTTAGGTTCGGAGGTCATGTTACGCGTCGGGAAGGACGTTAGTGTGCACCCGACGCGCCTCGTAAAAACGAGTCTTCCAAGCTGAAAATCATTTGTGTGTGTGTGTGTGTGTGTGTGTGTTTTGGCCAAAATAAGTTGAAACTCAGAAAAGTAAAAATTGGGATATCTTTTTAAGACTTTAAACTGATCCCATGATTTTTTGGAAGATTTTTGGGTTGAGATTTGATACTCAAAAGACCTTTTGAAGTTGAGAGCCATTTCTGCCAGAATGAAAAAGGCAGTGGACCTTTGATTTTGAAAGGGATTCAAGGGTCTTAAAACTTCATAATCTGGATAAACTCAGAGAATGAAAGTTGTTCTAGACACCTTAAATAAAGTTTTTACGAAGGAATTTTCCATTTTGGAGAAGATTTGAGGGGTCAAAACCTTCTGGAAACCTCAGATATGAGATCTGGATTCCCAGAAGCTGATGAACTAGCCTCTGAAAGAAAATTTGAAAAGAGGAGTTTTACTCACCCAAAAAATAAAGTGAAAATATGTCTGGAAAGCTCTGGATGTTGGATACAAAAAGTATTTTGTAGTCAACACCAAATTCCAAGTTCATCTGTGTCCAAAAATTAAGACCATTGACTGAGGTCTGAGAAAATTGCTACTGGACAGCAACTTCTCAAGAAAGAAAATATGATTTTAAGGGGGGTTTTGCATCCATGCTTGTCCCCATTTCCCTAGGTTTTGGTTAGTGATCACTAGACATTTTAGTGGTGAATCAACTATACCAAACCATCCTTGGGGTACATTAGGACTAAGCATTTCATTTGCTTGGGGAGGGGGATTTTACCCTTTGAAATCAAGATTTAGTGCTTGAAAATGGTTTTTTAGGGTTTTGAAAGTGCATTTTTGCAAGTAAGCAAGAAAAGCTTTGAAAATAATGTTGATCTTTGTAGAAGATCATCCATGGAGATGGTCTTCCATGGTGATCTTCTTAGATCTAGAGCAAGAAGATGAAGGAACTACATTTTGTAGCTTGAAGATGCATGCATGGATGAGATTTAGGGTTAGGAAGAGGAGGGTTTACCAATCTTCCTTGTGTTCTTGAGTGTTTGGCTTGAGTATATGAGTGTTTAGGGCTTGAATATGAGAGTGAGTGGATGAGTGTGAGTTGGGAAAGATTGGAGAGAAAATGGTGACAATTCTTGAAGAATTCTCACTGTTTTCTCTCTATATTTCGCCAGAGGTTCGGTGCAATTGTGTTCTTCCTCCTTATTTTTGTGACTGGAGGGCTCAATTTATAGCCCTCCTGAAAATGCAAACTTATCCGCGCGGACAGGTCCAGGCAGCGTGCACTGTTCATTAAATGCAGCTTCAGCTTTGGACAAGAAGAATATTTCTTTTTGAAATTCAAATTAGGCAGCCAGTTTATGTTTCCAGCATTGCTATATTTGGTTTTCTTCTTTTGTTTTTCTTTTTGAGATTCTTTTTAAGGTTTAACCTTAAATAACAATGCCCATTTTACCCTCACTTTGTTAGAAATGTTAGGATAGTTAGGAATTGTTAGAAATGTTATAACTTTCGTTAATTTTCTAACGAAAATTCTAACAAGCTCAAATTGGAGCACTTACAGTAGCCCCTCGGCGACGGCGCTTTCGAAGGAAGCGGGGTCGTCGATAAGAGTAAGGCTCCATATTTGGCAGGATGATCGAGTGATCGGGTGGCTGAACCTAGCGATAGGCTACCTACGTATCCCGGGTGGGAATCAAGCCAGTCGTAGTTCGGGTCTTTGACCCTGGAGATGATGGCGTTTTAGGTGCCTCGAACCTGATGAGCGAGTTCTACAGTCGTTTGCTGGAAAGAAACTCTGCTGGGGATAAGAGATGACCATTTTCGGTCTGATGGTTATCCGCTCGGCTGGGGATAGGAATGACCATTTTCGGTCTCTGCTGGGGATGACTGCGATTTATCGCTTTCTAGTGATAGCGTCTTAGGTGACTCGAACCTTGAAGATGGCGTTTTAGGTGCCTCGAACCTTGAAGATGGCGTTTTAGGTGCCTCGAACCTTGATGATGATGGCTTTTTAGGTGCCTCGGACCTTGAAGATGGCTTTTTAGGCGCCTCGGACCTTGATGATGATGGCCTTTTAGGCGCCTCGGACCTTAATTTGAAATGGCCTTTCGGTGGACTTCGTCTGCTGCCGAAGGAGAGGGTGACCGTTTTGGTCGAGGGGCTGGACCTAATGATAGGCTACCTACGTATCCCTAGTGGGAATCAAGCCCTTTCGTAGTTCGAGTACTACTCGAGATTCCGTTGGCTTTTGGGATTCCGTTAACTTTGCTGGGGATTTCGTTAGCCTTTGGGAAAATCGACGTACCCGCCTGGGAAATCGATCTTACGTTTGACCGTTGGATGATTTTGATGAAAGATACGGGATCCGTTATCTTTCTCGGGGCACTCGGTCTTACGTTTGACTGTCGGGGGTGATTTTGATGAAAGATACGGGATCTCGTTATCTTTCTCGAGCACTCGGTCTTACGTTTGATCGCCGGGAATGATTTTGATGAAAGATACGGGATCTCGTTATCTTTCTCGGGGCACTCGGTCTTACGTTTGACTCCGCCGGATAATTTTGATGAAAGATACGGGATCTCGTTATCTTTCTCGGGGCACTCGGCCTTACGTTTGATCGCCGGCAATTTTGATGAAAGATACGGGATCTCGTTATCTTTCTCGGGCACTCGGTCTTACGTTTGACCGGGAATGATTTTGATGAAAGATACGGATCTCGTTATCTTTCTCGGGGCACTCGGTCTTACGTTTGACCGCCGGGGTAATTTTGATGAAAGATACGGGATCTCGTTATCTTTCTCGGCACTCTGGTCTTACGCTTGATCGCCGGGGTAATTTTGATGAAAGATACGGGATCCGTTATCTTTCTTGGGGCACTCGGTCTTACGCTTGACACGCCGGATGATTTTGATGAAAGATACGGATCCGTTATCTTTCTCGGGCACTCGGTCTTACGTTTGGCTGGGGTAATTTTGATGAAAGATACGGGATCCGTTATCTTTCTCGGGCACTCGGCCTTACGTTTTACCGCCGGGGATGATTTTGATGAAAGATACGGATCTCGTTATCTTTCTCGGGGCACTCGGTCTTACGTTTGACTCGCCGGGTAATTTTGATGAAAGATACGGGATCTCGTTATCTTTCTCGGCACTCGGCCTTACGCTTCGATCACGGGGCAATTTTGATGAAAGATACGATCTCGTTATCTTTCTCGGGGCACTCGGTCTTACGCTTCGACTCACCGGGGTAATTTTGATGAAAGATACGGATCTCGTTATCTTTCTCGTGGCACTCGGCCTTACGTTTGATCGCCGGGGATGATTTTGATGAAAGATACGGGATCTCGTTATCTTTCTCGTGGCACTCGGTCTTACGCTTGATCGCCGGTAATTTTGATGAAAGATACGGGATCCGTTATCTTTCTCGGCACTCGGTCTTACGTTTTACTGCCGGGGATGATTTTGATGAAAGATACGGGATCTCGTTATCTTTCTCGGGGCACTCGGCCTTACGTTTTACTGCCGTTTGATTTTGATGAAAGATATGAAATCTCGTTATCTTTCTCGGGGAAATCGGTCTTACGTTTGACTCAAGTAATTTTGATGAAAGATACGGATCCGTTATCTTTCTCGTGGCACTCGGTCTTACGTTTGACCGCCGGGGATGATTTTCTTGACAAGGGGCCGACTTTGGTTAACTTTGGTTAACTTTGTCAAGTCGGGACCGAATTGCAGTCCCGAAATTTTAAGGGGCAAAAGGGTCATTTTGACCTCGACAATCCCATCCGCGCGGCAGAATGGAAAGCCGTGGGTATTAATTAGGCCAACGCCCTTCTTCTTCCTCACCCAATTTTTGAATTGCCGAGAGAGAGGAGAGAAAACGAGGAGAAATGCCATTTTTGGCCCTAGAAGCTTCAAAATTCGTCCGTTTTCTTCAATTTTTCAAGCAATGGAACACGGAAGGCGCTTTTCAAGGCCAAGGACGTGGTCCCATAGCGGAGAGGCGATTGGAGCTTGTCCGGATGAGGAGGCATTACAATCTTTCGCAATCGGTTGAGGAGGAGCATTACCCCGATGCTTGGCAACATTGGGCTTCGGATCCGCATCTCCGAACGGTATACTTCGAATCCTCTTGATCCTCTTGTCGATTTCTTGCTTGAAATTTTTGGGTGATTTTTGAATTTTTTTTTTGAAAATTCGAATGATTGATGTTCTTGGCTTTGAATCTTGATTTTGATGCTTTGCATGTTGTAATGAGTATATGAGTAACCCAAAATGTGCATTTTGCTTGGGAAAAAGAATTGGCATTTTTGCCATTTTTTTTTTTGTATCCGAAATTGCATGTGAAAATTCGAGAATTATGATTGGTTTTTTTTTGAAATTGATATGCAATGTTGCAATGAATTTGTGAGTGTCCCAAAAATGTGCATTTTGCTTGGGAAAAGAATTGGCATTTTCGCCACATTTTTTTTTTCAATTCGAAAATTACATGTGAAAATTCGAAGAATTGTGATGATTTTTTTTTTGAATATTGCATGTTGATGATGATGATTGAATTTTGATATTGATGAATGATGATGCAATGCATGCATTTTGTTTGGAAAGAATGGGCATTTTGCCAATATGAGATGTATGTATGTTTAGGATTTTTTTTTTTGAAAAGTGGGACGGATTTTTCCTCCCGTTGCATGTAAGATGGATGATATGCATGTATGCATTTTTTTTTGTTGAAAATGGGACGGAGTTTTTACTTCCGTAGGAATGCATCCTTTTTTTTTTTTTTTGATGAATGCATTGGGACTTGCTGAAAATTGTTTTATTTCATGCGAGAAAAATGGGGCTATGCTCATTGTATGCTGTTATGCTGTCGAATTTTTTTTTTTTTTTAATGTAAAATGCAAATGCAATCTTTTTGACATTTTCTCTCTCCCCCTTTTTTTTTTTACAGGGCGGACACCGTTTTGTGACGGAGCAGCTGAACAAAATGAAGACTCGAGGATCGGTGGAGTCTGTGATTGACTTGTGGGACCGGCTTCCGAATGCGGGCCGAGGAGCTTTGTCGAGTCCGAGATGCATTGTTGTTGAGACGGGGCTCGGGAGTTCGTCGAGTGCTTGAGGGGACCGGTCAAGTTCCCTAAGAGCAAGGGCTTGATGTTCGCTCTAGCGCAAGATTGGTGGGATGCGACCCACACATTCCACTTCTTCCGGGGCGAGGCGACTGCTACGCCTTCCGACTATGCCGCGATCACGGGTCCGTCTCTTTAATGGACGCAAAGATCGAGTGGAGAGATGGCTACGTGACGCGGACCTGCAGGATCTTCTTGGATTTTCCCTATTCCCAAAAAGGGGATGGGGATGGAGTATGCCGTGGTCTACGGTAAGATTGTGGAGACCATCGCGAGTTACGAGGCCGGGAGGATAGGTTTAGCGCCGAGCGATTGCTAGGTCCTTCCGGTGGTTTACTTTCTCGAGCACGCGCTTTGGTCATGCTGAGGGGACGGCGGTCTTTGCCTTGCCGAGGTCCTTGGAGGACATGGAGACGGCTGGAGATATTTCTCGTGGGGAGAGGCCGGGCCGAAGCTTTATTTTGCTCTTGATAGATACAGTGAAGGCCGTGAGCTCCTTGTACCGCTTCGAGTTTGCTCCGAGGTATAAGCTCTCTTTTTGCTTTCCCTCTTTCCTTTGAGCACGCCCTTCTTTTTTTTTTTGCACCTGGATTGATTCGATCTTTTACCTTTCGCAGGTATGGGCGTTGGAGTTTTTCCACGTCACGGTGTGGAGGCACTGAGGCGTACGTCGGGCGTATCCGGCCATGCGCCTTGGTCCAAGCATGCCCGGAAAAGATAAGCTCCAGGGGCGTACGACTCTCAGTACGCGGATTGCCTTCCTTCGACGGAGGCCGAGACAGATGAGGGGATGATATTCTTCCCCGGGATCGCTTTGAGGTAGCGCACCGAAGGGCGCCGAGATCCGGACAAGGCAGCGGAGGATTTTGAGGGGTCCGACTGCGATGCATATTATCTCGGGAGAGAGGGTGACGCGCCAAAGATGGCGTGAACTCGCCTTTGAGGACACCGTGGAGCCTCCCGCCGATATGATGCACCCGAGTGATCGGTCCGTGACCTGGGATGATTACCGAGCCGGCCAAGACTTCTCGGATTTCGTGGCGATTGAGCCGTATGCGACGTTCGTCTTGAGGAGGCCGAGGATGCCTCAGGTTTTGGATAGGGAGGGGCTTGGGATCCCGCGGTACCCTCGGACGGATTTTTCCTATATCCAGATGGGGTCCGATTGAGGGTGCAGATCCCTCACCCGAGCGACTTCCACGAGCTTTTCCGCCTCGTCCGGCATGAAGGTATGGCTTCACCTTTTCCCCTTCTTTTCTTTCTTTTGTTTCATCATCTTTAGCATCACCTCTTTTTTTTGACGCTTTTGCTTTTGTGCAGCTTTTGAGGTGGTCGTCGAGAAGCCGACGAAGCAAGTGATCGGGCTAAGAGATTCATACGGAGGATGGTTGCTTGCGGGGCACCTCGTGCTAGGGCGAGGAGACCACGGCCGCACTCCGTCCGACGGAGGCTTCTCCTATTCCCTGAGACTTCTTCCGAGACCCCTCTTTCTCCTCTCATTGATCACCGCGCGCACCGCCTTCGGATCACGTCATTCTTGGGGATCCGTACGGCAGTGGACACGTCTCGCGGCATGGTGGGTCGTCTCCGTATGTTCGTGAGTCGGACGCCTTCACCTTCGGATTCGATTTCTTCAGTGGATCCGGGTTTACCCTATCGAGCGTGCCGCTGGTCCCGACGAGCCTCTTTTCCTCGGGAGATGAGGACGATTCTCGAGCCCGAGACTTTCAGTGGCTCCCGACGAGGCGGGCCCGAGCCGCAAGAGGGACCGGGGACACGTCGCGCCGGGATTCTGATTGATTATCTTTTGGGATTTTTTTTTTTGATATTGTACTTGTTTAGACAGATGCACATTTTTTTGTAATAATTTAGGATTATTAATGCTTTTTTTTTTTTTTGGAATGTAATTATTTAGGATTATTATGTAATGCAGTGTGAATGCAATGTTGCATGAGCCTTGTTTTTTTTTTGCAAGGGTGTTAGTGTTTGACCGGTTTGGGGAGGTTTTTTTTGCACCGGTTTCGAGCAACCGACGTAATATTCCTCTTTCGTGTAGCAATTGAACCGTTGCATTTTTCTCGATGAAAACAAACATGTCCGCGCGGAGGGGACCCGCGTCTCGACACTGCCCTTTGATTTTGCTTTAAATCGCTTTGCTTTATTTCAAATTCAAATATCTTCTTCAACCTCCAAATTCAAACAAACCATTTTCGGGAGGAAGAGAGAAAAACCATGGAAAACCTTAGAAAAGCTCCTCAAAGTTATCCCAAGAATCCCAAATGTCATTTTTCAACAAGTTCAAGGATTGGTCCCGGAAATTATGCATGAGAGAAGGTCTTTCTTTGAAGAACGGTACAAGGTGAGGTGCTTGTGGTCTCTCAAAGAATTGGTTCCTGATTATGACCTCTTAAGAGCTTCTTCTTCGTTTTGGGATACTAGAAGGCATGTCTTTTGCCTTTCCTTCAACGAGATTGTTCCGACTGTCAAGAATTTCGGGCCTTGCTTGGAGGTCCTGAGGTGGAAGAGATAGCGGTTCCCTTTGCCCGAGGGGCTTCTTTGTTGACAGATTGTGCGTCCTCCTTCATCTTTCCCTGAGGAAGCGCAAGGTATGATCCGCGGTCCCGATCATCTCGATATTTCCGGTCTTCCCGACAGATTTAGGGGCCTAGGCTTGGTGGATGATGCCTATTGGGATGCCTTTGCACTTTGTATGTTTGGCACCCTGTTCATGGTCTATTCCTTCGGGATCCGCCATCGGCCTCGCCGGATGTTGTCGTTCACCGTCGCCCGGCGTAGATGTCGTTCCTTTGATTCTTGGGGAGACTTTTCATGCTCTCGACAGATTAGCTACGGACGGCGGTACATGCACGGGGCAGCCCGCTTTCTCTTGACCCCGTGGCCGATGGAGCGTTTGGGGGTTCTTCGGGAAACCTCTCGATATGATCGTGCCTTGGACTTTTGCCAGAGAGGTGTTGATGTAGATTTTGATGATCGTGGCTCGTGGGAGCGTTGGATGGCGGGTCGCCAGACCGAAGATATCGATGGTTGGTGCCTCATCAAGGGTGGAGACTCGCAGAGTGCTTCAGACGGGTCCCATGTGGTTATGCTTCCGGGCTTTCTCACCCAGCTTTCTACATTCCGGCTCGGGTCCTTAGGCGCTTTGGCTTGGAGCAGTTCCTTTCGAGGGCTTTGATGATGTAGCCACCAGGTGGTGGCTCCCGTTTCCATGGATGATCCCTCGGTGTTTCCATTTCTTTCCCGAGCATGGAGGTATGATGCCTTTCCTCCTCGGGTTATTCTCAAAGCGTCCGAGACCGGTGTTCTTGACCACTTGGTACCCGGATTGGTACGAGGGGCATCCGGGAGAGACTCGATGGCTATTTTGAGGCGGCGTGAGGCCATTATGGGTGCGGAGGACCCGATCGCTTCGAGAGGAGGAGGGCCGAGGCGAGGGCCAACCCTCATGACAGAGCGGAGACGCCGTGGACCGACATGAGGCTTACGTCAAGAGACAGAGAGGAGGGCTCCTATGTTACCGCCTAGGTTACAGGAGATGAGGGATGACGCTAGTGGCTACTAAGGCCCCGACAGAGGCCGGTTTGATAGACCCCGTTCCTATACCAGCAGCTTGGTAGGAGGAATACCGACATTTTTCCGGTTCGAAGAGAAAGACTCCTGAGGGGGAAGAAGAAGGGAGAGGCCAAGACGAGTGGCTTGGAGTGACTCCGAGGTTTCCAAGTATCCCTTTCTTGCCATGACGTACACATTAGTTTGATTATGTATCTTAGTTTTCTTTAGCAGTTGCCGCTGTAGGAATGAATCGGGCTTAGACTCATCAAAGAGCTTTTAACTTGTAATGAATATTTGAATTGCTTTAGAGTTTTTCGAGACGCTTTCATGGTCTCGATCAATTGTATTGATGCCAAAGTATGGCTTTTATTTGTGCTTTAGACCGAACCGTTTCCGCCGCCTACGTTCCCCTCATTTTGAGGAGCTCAGTCTTCGTAGTTCAACCCGGTGAACTCTTTTTTTTTTTTTTTTTTTTGTTTTTTGTTTTTTTTTTTTTATTTTTTTTTTTTGGTGCAACCCCGTTTTTTACCTAGGCCGCCCTTTTCGGGTTTCTAACCTAGTTGGGTATTACTCTTTAGCACTCTTTTTTTTTTTTTGTTTTTTTTTTTTGTTTTTTTTTTTTTTGGTGCAACCCCGTTTTTTACCTAGGCCGCCCTTTTCGGGTTTCTAACCTAGTTGGGTATTACTCTTTTAGCACTCTTTTTTTTTTTGTTTTTTTTTTTTTTTTTTTTTTTTTTACGCGTAGTATCTCGCGCAGCCTTGTCACCATTCACCGGGTGTACAAAGGGATTCCCGTCGAGGTCTCGCAAGTTGCATGGCTCCTCCGGAGAAGATCTTCTCGGACGACATATGGCCCGACCCATACAGCTCCCATTTGCCGAGAGGGTTGATACGGACCGGGGCTTTTCTTTTAGAACGAGATCACCTTCTGATCTCCCGATGCTTTACTTTCTTGTCGAAGGCTCGCCATTCTTCCTTGGTAGGCCCGGATGTGTTCCATGGCCTTCAATCGGCGTTCGTCTAGTAGGGCCAATTCATCATGGCGACTCGGAGCCATTCGACCTCGTTGATCCGGCTTTCCAGCCAAGATACCTGAGCGAGGGTATTTCCACTCGATTGGGAGTACGGCTTCCATTCCGTATGTGAGGGCAAAAGGTGTTTCCCGCTGCCGTTCGACCGATGTCTCTGTAGCCCCAGAGTGCCAGTGTAACTTCTGGCCAATCTCTCGCCTCGATGCCCATTTTCCTGATGATATTTTCCAGAGTCTTGTTTGCCGCTTCGACGGCTCCGCTGGCCTGGGGGCCCGTAGGAGATGACTTGTGACGGGTTATTCGAATTCCGCCAGCTTTTTCACATTCCCCTTCGAAGTGGGATCCATTATCTCGAGATGATTTCGCCGGCAACCCGTATCGGCACATGATGTTTTCTTTGATGAAGAGGGCGACTTTCTTTGAATTGAGGATTTTGTAGGACTTGGCTTCAACCCACTTGGTGAAATAATCCACGGCTACCAGACGAACTCGTGGCCGTATCGCCCGATGGTGTGATTTTGCCTATGACATCAATTCCCCAAGTGACGAAAGGCCAAGGGGTTGTCATGCAAGATAACTCGTGAGGAGGCAAGTGATTAAGATTTGAGTATCGCCGACATTTGTCGCAGCCTTTTGACAAACCGGATGCGCCGGCTTCCATGGTGATCCAAAAATACCCCATTCTCGCATGATTTGCATCGTAGCTCGAGCATTCATGTGAGGGCCGCAGTACCACCATGTATTTCTTTCATGAGTTCGGTAGCCTCTCGTTTGCCGATACATCGCAGAGGGGGCCTTGATAACGTTTTTGTATAACATGTTTCCCAAAAGAACATAATGGGAGGCGAGCCGTCTGTGGCCGAGAGACTTTTTGCTTTGATTCCTTCTTTATATTCCCCATCTTCATTTTTGAAAGAGGCCTCGCCATCCTTCGTGTACCGGTAACTGAGTGTACTGTGGATCATTGATCGCTCGGCTTCCGCTTCAATTTCGAAGCAATAGGCGGGGTTTTCTCTTCTCCCGACTCGAATGGTTTAACAGACTTTCCTTCAGTATTTCGACAAGAGAGGCTAGTGTAGCCAGAGCATCTCGCGAACCCGTTTCGGTCTCTCGTGTAATGAAAGCCGATTTCTTTGAATTGAGTTACTAACTCTTCCATGTAAGCATGATACTTCGCAAACCCGGATCCACTCGCCTTCCATTTGTTAGAGACCCGATTGATGATGAGGGCAGAGTCACCGTACACCTCCAATTCCTTGATATTTCTTTCAAGGGCGGCTTCCAACCCGCCTATGCAAGCTTCATATTCAAGCCGTTGTTGGTGACTTCGGTTCAAATTTCATCAAGCATGGGGGTGTGTTCGTCAAGCAGGGATCGACCGTAAGCATTCCTATCCCGTTCCCCTTTTGTTTGACGCCCGTCGAAGAAGAGTTGCCGCGATTTTCTCCTTCTAGAGCGAAGATTCCATCATCGGGAAATTGAGGTTCAGTGTCCCTGACTCATCACTTGGGAAATCGGCCGATGTTCTCGCCATTATGCGTCCTTTTACGGATTTCCTTGAAACATAAGCGATGTCATATTCGGCCAAAAAGAACGACCATTTTGCCAATCTCATGGAGATGGAAGGCTTGTCGAACGTATATTTGATGGGGTCTATCCTTGAAACAAGATGTATCGGGTGAGACCGCATGTAGTGTTTCAACTTTCCCACTACCTGCACCAAACCTCGCGCAAGTCTTCTCGCAAGCGTAATTGAGTTCGCTTCCTTGAGCTTTCGCTACGAAATAGATGGCGTTTCGACTTTGGAATCTTTTTTCTCTTGAGCTAGCATAGCCCCAATTGTCGTATCCGTGATGCTTAGATATAGCAAGAGTGGCTTTTGCCGATGTGGTGGGCAGAGAATCTGGGGATTCACAAGGTATGCCTTAATCTGCTCAAAGGCAAGCCGACATTCTGGGGTCCATTCTGTGTAGGCATTCTTTTTCATCAACTTGAAGATTGGCTCGCAGATCGAGGTCACCGATTTACAAAGCGGCTTATGTATTGCGCCTTCCCATGAAGGATTTCACTTCGTCGTTGTCCGTGGTGGCTTCATTTCAACTATCGCCTTGATTTTCTCGGGGATCTACTTCGATTCCCCGTTCGTCACCATATATCCTAGTACCTTGCCTCGTCTTACACCGAAAGTGCACTTGGCCGGATTCAGCCTCATGCCGTGGTCTCTGAGGCGGCCGAAGAATTTTCTCAAATCAACAAAGTGCCGCCATCTCGATCCTCTCGGGAATGTATTATCATGTCGTCCACATAGACCTCAATTTCTTTGTGGATCATGTCATGGAACGTAGCCGTAGCCGCCCTCCGGTACGTAGCCCCAAAGCATTCTTTAGTCCGAATGGCATGACCGTGTAGCGCATGTGCCCCAAGGGGTTGTGAAGGCCGCTTTTGGCTTGATCTTCTTCTCGCCATTTTGATTTGGTTGTAGCCGGCAAAACCATCGACGAAAGATTTGACTTCGTGGTTGGCCGTGGAATCTACCAAAATGTCGATGTTTGGCAAGGGGAAATCGTCTTTTGACCGGCTTTGTTCAAGTCTCTCAAGTCTACGCAAAGATCGGATCTTTCCGTTGGCCTTGGTCACCGTCACTATGTTGGACACCCATGTTGGGTATTCAATGACCCCGATGAACCCCGCCCGAGCATCTTTTCTATTTCCTCTTTCACTTGTAAGGACCATTCGGGCTTAATTCTTCTTAGCTTCGCTTTACCGGCTTGACTTCCGGGTCGAGCGGTATTCGGTGCTCAACTATGGAAGGATCGAGGCCCGGCATATCTTTATAGGACCATGCGAACACATCCACGAATTCTTTTAGCAAATGATTAGTGGCAACCCTTTCAAATTCCTTCGAAGAAACTACCAATCTGCGTCTCTTTAGGCTCTTCCGCAGCTCCCAAATTCACACTTGTCAAAATCTCTTCGGCAGCTGGGGCTCGATTTTCCTCTTCCTGACAACCCGCTTAAAGATTTCTTTGATATATTGTTCATTTAATGTGTCTCGCTCTTCATCTAGTGAATCGTTATTAACTGTTTTTAGATTATTAGTTAATTCATCATTAGTTAAAGTGGCAATTAAGGGATACTCGTAAAGGTTCATCATTTCATTCAAGACGAAGGGGAATACAACGTTCGCTGCGTTCGTAGTCTTCAGCGTAAGGCCATCTGGACGACTCGAGAGACTCGAACTCAACAATGAGAGACTCCTGAGGATTTTACAAAGGTTGACACGAAAGGATCTGGGACCAATCCAAGCTTGGTGATCATTTCCTCTTTGGTCGCGGACGGCCCGAGAGAGTTTCCCAATTCTTTAAAGGCATCGCCGCTTGGTGGCTTCAAAACCCGGGAAAGGCATGGTCTCGTGCTCCCTCTTCGCCGTTGCTATCATCTCTTTGTCTCGAACCGTAATCAACCGTGTTTGGCATCCGAAAGCCGAGCATGTGGATGTAGGGATCTTCCTCACCTGGGACTTCCGTTTCGTCACAATCCGACCGCTCAATCCGTATGTAAGGACGCATTGCGTCTCTGAGCCGCTAGAAAATCTCATGTCCCATACTCGAGCGGAAAGGCTTGGCGTGTAGTTCAAGAAGGAGGACGTCCCACACGACGTTCATAGATTCGAGCCGAGTCCGTCTGTTTGCCGACTTTTATCATGAAAATCTCTCGCCGGCGAGGCCAAAGAATGGGTTTGCGTAATACCGACAAATCTCGTGATTGAGGACCGGGACTTCGTGTGCCTCGTATCATGGCGGCGTTCGCCGTTTCCTTCCAAAGACTCCAAGTGTTGGAAATAGCAATTAAATTTGATGAATCGAACTTCTTCTGAGTCTCGCTTGCTTGAGTGTGTCGACATAGTTGGCATCGCTAGATTCCAAAGGATGCCGGCGAGACTTGCCTCTTGAAGGATGTAGCCCCTGTTTGACCGCGGGTGTTCTTGGCTATTTGTTTCAGCCTTCTGTTCCCTATGAGGAAACCGTCACCCCTTATGACTTCAAGGTCTCCCCGCCGCTGATGAATTTGACGCATTGGTGGAGAGTGGAGGCTATGGCTTTCATGTGATGCAACCAAGGGCGCCCTAGTAGGGCCGCGAACTCTGAGGGGATATCCATTACATGGAACTTTGCGGGCACCATTCGGGGTTTCGTACTGCAGTTCCAGAGTCACCGTCCCTGTAATGGGACGAGACGAACCGTCGTAGGCTTCTGACAAATCCGGTAGATGGGATCACGCGCCTTTCATTTATGCGGAGGGCCCTCATCATGCCGAGGGGAAGGACATTTACCGATGATCCATTGTCCACTAATACCCCAGGAGTGACATGGTGTTGAGCCGAATAGTGATGTACAAAGCTTCATTGTGTTGGGAGACATCTCTTGGCAAATCTTCATCGTAAGGTGATCATACTCCCATATAGGTGAGGATCATAGATTTGGTCCTTGTCTCTGGATGGAGAGTCATCAAGCCGCCACTTCGTGCCTTTTCTTGCGAGGCGTAGTCTTCGCCGAAGCCCCCGGGTTATACCGATGCCTTTTGTGGCGGTTGCCATCTCTAGTCAACATGTTGATTGAGTGGGAGCGCTAGACCGGCGCCGGTTTTTCTTCATCGGTGTATACTGGAGCCGGACAAACCGAACTCGTCGACCCCGAGGGGGCCGACTTCGTTCGCAGCACTGCATCCGAAAGTCTCAATTCCGTCGTTGGCAAGGCTTTTCTCGCTCTTTCACCCCTTTTTGCTTTGGGGAAGACTCGACCTGAGTAGAGTACATAATAATCAAATCCCCGTATGGCTCCCCGAGCGTTCCCACACCGTTATCACCGCCTCGAATCTCTCCTTCAATTTTTGCCGGGAGGAAATTTTCTTTTTCTTAGGAGGACGGTCCTCGTGTATCCAAACCCGATAGTCCCTTTCAAGGCAATCGGGACAGCCACAAATATCCCACCAAATGTGTTCTACTACGGTGGCGGATTTGGGACCTCGTGTTGAGCGGTGCCGGAATGACTTTGAGTGGAACCGGTCCGGGGATTCGCCGCTGACTCATCTGGTAGCGAGTGATTGACTCGCCGGATAATGAGAGATATTGAGGTCCCGGAACGGCACATGTTTGTCTTTCAAGGTAGCCCTGGCCGCTGGGATATTGTTAAGGTCCCAGTGGCGTGTGGCCTCTTCAATCCAAGCTCGCTCGTCCGTTTCCGCGTTCTTCCAGACTTTGATGGCCGACCATATTTCTTCAACTGCTCCCCGATTTTCATCACTCAGCCGATATTTGTGGGATCATCACTTTGAGAGGGGACAACCGACAAGCATACCGAACTCTTTCGTCCCCGATCGTCGCTTGGGGGCCGCTGCCCCGTAAGTCGGCGGGCAGGAGTCCCGCGGTGGAAACATAGGAATCTTGGGGTAGCATCTTGATGTATCCGGATCGTTAAGAAGAGGAGGAGAACCTCTTCGTCTTTGCGGTAAAAGTGCCATCGGAATTGAGACCGATAGTCAAACCATGACTTGCGACTACCCCCGCAGGGTCATCAATTTGAGCCTCATGTCGAAGTCTCATTTGTTCTACCAACCGGATCCACACTGGTCTCTGTCTCGAGGGATTTTGGAGGACTGAGCAACGTTATCCCCATCATTACCGGCCGATGCGTACATTCTCAAACCCGAGTCGGAACAAACGGCGAAGCCGACGATGCGCTTGACTCTTCCCAACCTGGATCAAACTAGTGACTCCTATGCCCGAAACCAAGCTTTGTGCGTGAGTCATGGGGAAAGGACACGAAGGTTCGTATGTCCGGGAATGGAAGGAGGGTAGGTGTTTGGGCTTTGGCTCATGCAACATGCGCTATTTGTTCACGTTTACTTAAAACATGTTTTATTAACCTAATCGGTTGGAAAAGATTGCTCTTCTTTTTCGCAAACTACTCGATTCCCGGATCGCCGGGCCCCGTCACTACGTCTATAAGCCCCTCGTATTCCACCCGTATTTCGACCTCCCTGTGGTGGACACTCGGCGAGGGTCCTATAGGGCAAGCGGGTCCCACCGACCGAAAGAAAAACGATCCTAAAAGTCTGGCGGGTAATCGAGTCTTAACGAGCATTCGATGTAAATTACGGACAAAGCTGACGTCGAAAGTCAAGATCATGTCCGAGGGCTCGACAAAAGTCGGCATGATTTGACCGATAAGCGTCCACGATTGATCTTGACTTGTCGTCGCTAAGCCGTAATTAGGCATGGAATAGTCATTAATCCTTGATGACTCAAAGTCAATGCCGGGAGTCGTTGTATAATTTGTGCCGCCAGCCGAAGTCAAGGCGCCGGTCAATATCTGGTCAAAGTCCGCGGCGGAAAACCGGCGTAACTTCGACCGATTAGGGACCCGAAAGATATTGAGTCGGTACGCCGACAAAGGCTTGAAAGGAAAGGTCTATACACGGACAGGGCATGACACGCACTGCACTAAAAACCAACCGGGTCTCTGACAAAGTGTGTCACTGACAAGTGCATGGTCGACACGAGGCTCCATGGGATGTTTGGGTAGTCCCGTGCTCATCCGAGAGGCGTAATAAGACCAAACGGACCGCGACAAGGATTTCCCCTGTTAAGGACGTAGTGTGCAAAGGTACGGTCACGTGCGCGTAGTGTGCAAGCGCCTATATTCTTTTTCTGAGTAAAATAGAGATTTTTTTATGTGTCTTAAAAATATGATGCATGATTTTTTTTTGGAAATTTTCTTTTTTTTTTTGAAAATCCTTTTTTTTTTGAATTTTTTTTTTTGAAAATTTTAATGAGCACATAAGCACGAAAATTCCGACAGTTAGGGACATTATTCCGACAGTCAAAATTTTGACTTTCTCCGAGGCGGCCAAAACAACATGAAAACTGTGCAAAAATCAACACACACACAAAAATGATTTTCAAAGCCGGGACGGAAGCTTGACCCTCAAAAGCTTTTTTTTTGAAAACGGTGATACCGGTACGTGGGATTGTTAGACCACAATTTATCCCCGACTCGTGTTAGGAGGCGATAACGGGAAATTTAGTGGTTTCCACCAATATACCGAATACCATTTTTTATTAAAAAGCTTAGTCCCCAGCGGAGTCGCCACTGTGATGATGTTGCCATTTCGCGGGAAAAATTCGATTTTTGCGTTTCTTTGAAAAACCAAATAAAACCGGAAAAAAACGGAGTCGCCACGCCATTTTAATTTTGAGGGCCAAAACTTTGAAAAAAGCCCGAGATCAGAGATTTAGGTTCGGAGGTCATGTTACGCGTCGGGAAGGACGTTAGTGTGCACCCGACGCGCCTCGTAAAACGAGTCTTCCAAGCTGAAAATCATTTGTGTGTGTGTGTTTTGGCCAAAATAAGTTGAAACTCAGAAAAGTAAAAATTGGGATATCTTTTTAAGACTTTAAACTGATCCCATGATTTTTTGGAAGATTTTTGGATTGAGATTTGGTACTCAAAAGACCTTTTGAAGTTGAGAGCCATTTCTGCCAGAATGAAAAAGGCAGTGGACCTTTGATTTTGAAAGGGATTCAAGGGTCTTAAAACTTCATAATCTGGATAAACTCAGAGAATGAAAGTTGTTCTAGACACCTTAAATAAAGTTTGTGCGAAGGAATTTTCCATTTTGGAGAAGATTTGAGGGGTCAAAACCTTCTGGAAACCTCAGATATGAGATCTGGATTCCCAGAAGCTGATGAACTAGCCTCTGAAAGAAAATTTGAAAAGAGGAGTTTTACTCACCCAAAAATAAAGTAAAAATATGTCTGAAAGCTCTGGATGTTGGCTACAAAAAGTATTTTGTAGTCAACACCAAATTCCAAGTTCATCTGTGTCCAAAAATTAAGACCATGGACTGAGGTCTGAGAAAATTGCTACTGAACAGCAACTTCTCAAGAAAGAAAATATGATTTTAAGGGGGGGTTTTGCATCCATGCTTGTCCCCATTTCCCTAGGTTTTGGTTAGTGATCACTAGCCATTTTAGTGGTGAATCAACTATACCAAACCATCCTTGGGGTACATTAGGACTAAGCATTTCATTTGCTTGGGGAGGGGGATTTTATCCTTTGAAATCAAGATTTAGTGCTTGAAAATGGTTTTTTAGGGTTTTGACAGTGCATTTTTGCAAGTAAGCAAGAAAAGCTTTGAAAATAATGTTGATCTTTGTAGAAGATCATCCATGGAGATGGTCTTCCATGGTGATCTTCTTAGATCTAGAGAAAGAAGGTGAAAGAACTACATTTTGTAGTTTGAAGATGCATACATGGATGAGATTTAGGTTAGGAAGAGGAGGGTTTACCAATCTTCCTTGTGTTCTTGAGTGTTTGGCTTGAGTGTATGAGTGTTTAGGGCTTTAATATGAGAGTGAGTGGATGAGTATGAGTTGGGAAAGATTGGAGAGAAAAAGGTGACAATTCTTGAAGAATTCTCACCGTTTTCTCTCTATATTTCGCCGTGAGGTTCGGTGCAAATTGTGTTCTTCCTTCTTATTTTTGTGACTCGGAGGGCTCAATTTATAGCCCTCCCGAAATTGCAAACTCATCCGCGCGGATGGATCCAGCAAACAGGCACTGCTCATTAAATGCAGCTTCACTTTGGACAAGAAGAATATTTCTTTTTGAAATTCAAATTAGGCAAATGCTTTATGTTTCCAAGATTGCCATTTTTGGTTTTCTTCTTTTGTTTTGCTTTTTGAGATTCTTTTTAAGGGTTAACCTTAAATAACAATGCCCATTTTACCCTCACTTTGTTAGAAATGTTAGGATAGTTAGGAATTGTTAGAAATGTTATAACTTTCGTTAATTTTCTAACGAAAATTCTAACAAGCTCAAATTGGAGCACTTACACCTACGTAATCTTTCTCTTCTTGCATGGTTATCCTGATCATATAGTTCATTAAATGCTGCTATCCTATCTCGGTATCGGAGGATCAGTTGACTTGTGCTTGGATCACAGTGTTCCCTCCAAGTGTTCGGTGGTGGTGGTATTGGGTAATCATTGCCTGACATGTGCAGCTGCAAAAGTAATAACAGTTAAATACAACGAATTTAAGTAAGACACTTAAATATTACAAATATAGATGAGACAGTTAAGTATCATACCAATATAAAATGGTTTGTCACTTGTCCCACCACAACTATGTTTATCGGTGGTCCTACTCACTCTGATACGATCCACTGGAAGGCATAAGCTGCCGCCGCTAGCTGAGTACGAAATGAACGCCATATTATACCTCGTGGCAATGATGTGCCCAAGATCTGGGAGGTCCATCCAATAAGTATTGTCCGGCGTCGGCCGGACATAGCAAGCAATCCTACGTAAGAGTTCCTTTACATTTATCCAAGTTAGAACTCTTTGATAAATGTCTTGGCGAGCATGCACCTCATTGTAACGATACGAGCGCACTCGAGCCCACATCTCCCTCATTTGTATATACGTCTTTGTTACGGCTCTATAGCCACAATGTCCATCAGATGCCACATCTGTGATGCCTCCAACAAATGAGATAATGAAAGGTGGAAAAGATGTCAAATACGTAGAGCTGTATATACTAGTGTGATTGGGTTGTCCATTTCCCTCTCCACGACCCTGACCCTGATCCCGTCCTCGTCCTCGACCTCGCCCTCGACGCCGTCCTCTCCCACGACCGGAAGCAGCTAGTGGTTGTGATGATGCCACAATTTTTTGAAAATCAAACGGAGTCTCCACGCCGTTTTTAGTTTAAGGGCCAAAATTTTGAAAAATGCCCAAAAATGAGAGAAGTGGGTTCGAAGGTCACGTTACACTCCGGGAAGAACGTTAGTGTTCACCCGAAATGCCTCGTAAAATGAGTCTTCCTGACTTAAAACCATTTGTGTGTGTGTGTGTTTTGCAAAAGGAATTTTCTGGTAAATAAAAGTTTTAACTGGACTGGACTGGACTGAAATTTATCAAAACATTGTACTTCTGTGAGTGAAAAAGGGGTGAAAACAAAATGTCTGTCCATAGCATTCTTGTCCGCGCGGATCAGGCCGAGGTTCAATCCTGTCCGTGCGGATGGGACAGTAGATTCGTTTTTTTGCAGCTTTCCAGTATGATTCTGTAAATTCCAGAATGTAAACTGGAGTTACAGAATCAGAACTGGAGTTTTGCAACTGAAAGTGTTAAATAAAAACATTTTTGGAATTTTGCATCCATGCTTATCCCCACTTTCCTTAGACTTTGATTAGTGATCACTAAATATGATTAGTGGTGATCTACTATATCAAGCCATCCTTAGGGTACATTAGGACTTAAAAGCATTTCATTTGCTTGGGATGGGGAGATTTGATATAAAATAAAGATTAATGCATGAAAATTGAATTTAGGTTAAGGGTGTATCAACTTTAGAGTGAATTTCTAAGGTGGTCATTAAGATGACCATCCTTGAGATCTTTGAACTCAATGTATCAACTTCACCCCTTTTGTAACCTAGGAACCTTAATGATCTTCATCCATGGAAATTGTTCCAAGGTGAAGACCTTAGGTTAGGGAAAAACATTTATAAGGAAGTAAAAACAATTTAGATCATTTAAAATGGTCATTCATGGAAATTTATTCCAAGATGACCACATTTTAGGTCAATTAAGAACTAATAACATAAAAGAAGATGAAAATAAGAATGTGAACCATTTAGTGTGATCATCCATGGAGATGGACTCCAAGGTGACCACATTTTAGGTCAAGAGACCATGTAACAAGCAAGAGCTAGTTAATGTAAAAGGGACAAAGGGGAACAACATAATAAAAGATGTAGATCTTCATGGAAGATCATCCATGGAGATGAACTCCATGGAGATCTTCCTAGATCCAAGGACTAGGGGAGTTGGGATCAACAATTAATTAAGCAACAAGTGAATGAAACAAGTAGATAAACAAGAATTAATGAAGATGATGCTTGAACAAAGAATAAGTTTAGTGGTGAAGAAGGAGGGTTTTAGCAATGGTGACACCCTATCTTCCTTGATTTGGAATTTGACTTAAGGAGTATCAAGATTTAGTGTTTGGATTTGTGTTTAGGGTTTTGGATATGATCAAGATTTGAGTGTGGATTTTGTGTTTAGGTGAGTGTTTTTGGTTGAGTGTTAGGCTGTTTTCTGGGATTTTCGTGAATATAACAGTAGGGTTTGAGAAAAGGGATCCTTTAAATTGAGAGAGAATGATTTAATTTATAGGCTGAATTTAGGTTTCAAGGGTGTCCGCGCGGACGAGACTGAGTCTCATTTCTGTCCGCGCGGATGGGAATGTTGGCGTGCCTGATTTTGCAGAAAGCAGTTTTGGCTGCTTGCATTTAATGAAGAGTTGGTCAATTTCTTGGAAATGACTCTTTCCAAATGAGATCCAAATTTATTTTTGTTGTTCCTTTAAGGTCCTTCCTTGTTTAAATTATCTTAGGAAGTGACCAAAATGCCCTTAAATGTTTATTTGACGTGGAAAACGTTAAATTGGGCTGAAGGAACATTGGCGGCTCAGATTGGGACACTTACAATAGCCCATCGGCGACGGCACTTTCGAAGGAAGTGGGGTCGTCGATAAAAGTGAGGTCCCAATCTGTTGGGGGAAAGAGGGTGACCATTTTGGTCGGACCGCTCAGGAAAGGAATGACCATTTCGGTCTGATGGCTGAACCTAATGGTAGGCTACCTACGTATCCTTAAGAGGAATCAAGCCGGTCGTAGTTCGGGTTTTTCGACTATCTTCAGACGTCGACCCTAGAGTGACTGTTTTAGGATGTCAACCTGGTAATGATTTTGGTTTATCGAATCAGAGGATGATTGCGATTTATCGCTTTCCTCGTGTAAATTCGTGTCAAAATCGAAGTGATAGCGTTTAGGTGCTCAAGCCTTGATGATGGCGTTTTAGGTGCCTCGGACCTTAAAGATGGCGTTTTAGGTGCCTCGAACCTTAAAGATGGCGTTTTAGGTGCCTTGAACCTTAAAGATGGCGTTTTAGGTGCCTCAGACCTCGAAGATGGCGTTTTAGGTGCCTCGAACCTTGATGATGGCATTTTAGGTGCCTCGGACCTTGAAGATGGTGTTTTAGGTGCCTCGAACCTTAAAGATGGCGTTTTAGGTGCCTCGGGCCTTGATGATGGCGTTTTAGGTGCCTCGAACCTTGATGATGGCGTTTTAGGTGCCTCGAACCTGGATGATGGCGTTTTAGGTGCCTCGAACCTTAAAGATGGCGTTTTAGGTGCTTCAAACCTTAAAGATGGCGTTTAGGTGCCTCGGACCTTGAAGATGGCGTTTTAGGTGCCTCGAACCTTGAAGATGGAGTTTTAGGTGCCTCGGACCTTGAAGATGGCGTTTTAGGTGCCTCGGACCTTGAAGATGGCATTTTAGGTGCCTCGAACCTTAAAGATGGCGTTTTAGGTGACTCGAACCTTAAAGATGGCGTTTTAGGTGCCTCGAACCTTGCTTTGAAATGATTTCCTTCAATGGTTCGTATCCTTTTGTGGGAGACGGACTCTGAGGGAATAGACGGCCTTTTGGAGGACTTTATTTGAAGGGATCGGTCTTTCGTCTGCTACCGGAGGTGAAAACGAGGAAAGAAACGAAAATTCCATTAGCTTTCGTCGGGAAAATTGGGCATACGTTTCACTGCCGGGGGAAAGGATGACCGTATTGGTCAAGTGGCTGGACCTATGGTAGGCTACCTACGTATCCCGAGCGGGAATCAAGCCTATACGTAGTTCGAAAGCTGTTGGGGATGGAAACGAGGAAAGAAACGGGGTTTCGTTAGCTTTCGTCGAAGAAAATGGGCTTACGTTTCACTGCCGTAGGTGAAAACGAGGAAAGAAACGGGATTTCGTTAGCTTTCGTCGGAGAAAACGGGCTTACGTTTCACTGCCGTAGAAAGAAAGGGGATTCCGTTAGCTTTCGTCGGGGATGAACCTAAGTTGAGGTTTAGTTCAGGAGTATGAACCTAAATGGGGACTTAGTTCAGGAGTATAAACCTAAGTTGAGGTTTGGTTCAGGAGTATGAACCTAAATGGGGACTTAATTCAGGAGTTTGAACCTAAGTTGAGGTTTGGTTCAGGAGTATGAACCTAAATGGGGACTTAGTTAAGGAGTATGAACCTGAGTTGAGGTTTGGTTCAGGAGTATGAACCTAAATGGGGACTTAGCTCAGGTGCATGAACCTAAGTTGAGGTTTGGTTCAGGAGTATGAACCTAAGTCGAGGTTTTGTACCTGAGGGAGACTATTTGAAGGTGTTCTCGCTGGGGAAGATTCGAGCTTACAATAACTACCGGGATTTAGATATCTGAATCCAAGATGGTGGTGACTTGAGGCGTCTGAGTCAAGCTGGTGCGGACTTGAGGGTCTTGCCAGTTATTTGGGCAATTTTGTTGAAGTCACTGTCATTACGCTTCTATGGAGACCATCCTTGCTGCGAAGAGGCTTCAGGTCGTAACGGAAAACTGGTCTTTCATGTTTGAATTGCTGCATTTGTTAGTAGAGAGGAAGATGCATATGTGACATTCATGATGACAGATGCATGCATAGAACCAAAATGATTATGAGAGTATCACTGTATATGTTCGCGAGATGATGCATTTACTTGCTTTTGGAGATGCACTTAGCCTAAGCTTTTGGCAGGAAAATTATGATTTATGATCTTCAATCACTTAGGATTGTTCCCATTGATTCAAGTTTTGTGCATGATACATGAGCCCTTGAGAAATTTTTATGGGGATGCATGGTGGTGAGAGGGTTTGTATGTGTTTATGTATGGTGGGGTGAACCCTCTCCCATGAGGTGGGGAAATGTATGAGTGATGGATGATATAGTGCAGTCTAGGCAAGTCGGGGATGCTCCCGGGAGTACAAATTGCAGCAGATTGAGTTGTTGATGGTGAGAATAAGGTGTGTCGTGCACCCGAGATGGCAAGCAACAGAGAATGTGCAGAGAATGCCCTGGTTTTGAAGAGATGACTAAGCGAAGCCCCAGATCTTGATGAGGTGACCATGGCGAAGCCCAGTTGATGATGCAAAGCAAACCCGGAGGGAATCTGGCAAAGAGAGCCTGAGAGAACAGCTTAACAAAAAGCCCCATCTTGGTGAGATTCAATGCATCCCTCTTGCAGACAGAGTCATTATGTAGCCACGGAGGCAACCCATCCTTCTATATTTACTTTGTTACTTTCTTTAGTCAATTAGTCAACCGAAAGAAAATGTAAAAGAAAGAAAATTTAGAAATGTATACCTGCAGGGGCATATTTTTCAAAAGTGGGAATGAATCCCGATTTTGTGTATACACACTCACTTTAGGTTTGACTCTTTTGAGAGAGTATAAGCGTCACAAGGTGTGGAAAAGTGTATGGAAGCCCCTGCTGACAGAAAGACAGTGTTTGACTTTATTTCCCTATAATGGAGAGAGAGAAGACTTGTCGAGACACTTGAAAACTTGTCTTATTCATGATGATCACAAGGCTTCTTAAAACCCTTTATTGATGTTCGGGTTATTCGAACAATAAATCTGATATGAACAAATATTTTGATTAATCACAAGGAGAAAACCAACTGATATCGAGAATCAAGAACGGAAGGACGGAAAGTGTATAGGGACGATCCTTGATGAGACCGGATTTTTTTTTCGAGATTTGTTTGTGATTTCGACCGAACCAGTTATGGTTGCCTACGTTCCCCTCCTTGGGAGGAGCTCAGGTCGCCGTAGTTCGGGCTTATCCCGGTTGAAAAGAGAACGAATGTTGAAATTCGCGGATCTGAGGACCTTTGAGGATTTTGAGGATTTGGAGGATTTGAAAAACATGTCCTCCTGGAGTGCCGTCGAAAGACACGGATGCGAAGCCCGGTGGGACATCCACGGCAAGTGTTTGCGAAGAAAAATGAAATATGCTCACATGAAGTGTCAAATGGGTGGACTGAATTTGCACAATCTTAGATCGATGATTTTGAACCAAGATGGGATGGATTCCAATTTAAGCAAGCAATGAAACCTTAATTTTATTTAGCTCTCGAAGATATTAGAATGAAATTACTATTCGGTAGGGACTGTAGCTGGGTTTCCGGGCTTCGATCGGCCATCGGGTGATTTAGGATATCATGACCTCTTAAGATGAGAGGTCGGCTGGGCTTTTTGCTGACTAAGCCTCTAAAGATGAGAGGTTGGCTTGCAGGGATGTGTTTAGGAAATCTATGGCGATGAAGAATGATTGCCTCTAAGAATGAGAGGTCAGATTTTGACTTCGACCAAAGGCAATGGTAATGGTGATGGGAATATCCTCTAAAAACGAGAGGATGAATTGGGATTGATTAAGGTAATGGGAGTATCCTCTAAAATCGAGAGGATGGCTTGGGATTGATTAAGGTAATGGTGAGAGGAAGTCCAAGCTAACGAGAACTTTTGCGAACTTGCGAGAATTCGGGCTCCTTTTTGATCATTGGAGAGCTTCATGAGGAGTCGGGGACTTTTGTTGAATTGTGAGGATCGATAGTCCTTCTTTTTAAAAAAAGCCTCCTAAGACGTTGAGGATTCTTACTGAATTGTGAGGATTTAAAATCCTTTTTTTTTTTTGAAGCTCTTGCTTGGGCTTTTTTTTTTGAAGCTCTTGCTTGGGCTTTTTTTTTTTTTTTAATAACTTGGAAGGCCTCCTAAGGAGTTGAGGATTATCTTTGTCCTTCCTTCATGGCTTGAGATATTTTGCGTATCGCCGACTCTCGAAGCTAACTTCTTGGGCTTGCTTGGACTTCTCTTAGCATGGAGCAGAAATGATGGCTAAACCGGGTTTCAAAACACGCCGATCTTGAAATGAAAGGGTATTGTTTGGTGAGGGTGAGGTAAAGGTTTTCCCTATGGGTGAACGGCTTCAACCGCAACCCCTACCGGATGACCTAAACGAAATTAAGTCTTCATTGCTTGCTTAAGCTTTAAATGAGAAAAGATCCATGCAAATTCATCGAGCAACGAGATGATGAGGATGATGAAAGAGATGTGAGCATATGAGATGCAAGATGGGGAGTTGGTAAGCCCCAATTTGAGAAGGATGTCAATTGATTTTCTCACTCCGATTAATTTAAATATTAATCATTTCAAAGAATTGGCGGTTGAGCAGCACAAGTGATCATCTAGGATAAAACCATTTCAATTAAGTGTAACGTGGGTGTGCAAGTGATGTCTCGAGTCTAGCAAGAAAAGAAAAAAAACTTATATAAAAGTTAGACATTTAACTATTATGTCCAAAATGGACTAAAACGACAAATGTCCAGGAAGGACTTAGGTGAAAGAGAAAAATACTAGAACCTACAAAGGTTGACTAAAAGACTATTCATTGGTACTTGAATTTGGGGCCTCAAAAGGGCTCAGTCATTTGCGCTGCAGTTTCGTGGAGGAAGGGACCTTAGGCCCATTAGAGTAAATGACATAGTAGTCAAATCCTCGTGAATGTTCCCCAAGTATCCCCACACTGGTATAACCAGCTTCGAATTTTTCTTTCAACTTTTGCTGGGAAGTGGCTTTCTTCTTTTTGGGAGGACGATCTTCGTTTATCCAATCTTGATAGTCCCTCTCGAGGCAGTCGGGCGACAGAGATATCCCACCAAATGTGCTCAACAGTTGGGGGTGAATTCGGGGTTTCAGGCCGAGCTGTGCTAGAATGGTTCTGAGTTGAGCTAGACTGAGGAGATTTACTGCTGGGCTCGCCGGGAAGCAAATGGTTAGATTCTGAGGTGTAAAGAGAGGCATCAGAATCCGGGGGAACAGGCACGTATTTGTCCTTCAGGGGAGCCCCAGTCAGTTGGGGGATTGCCAATGTTCCGAAATGACGTGTGGCCTCTTCGATCCAGGCCTGCTGCTCATTTTGGCGTTCCTCGAGAGCCCTGATGGCTAACCACATTTCCTCCATTGTTTTCAAACCTTCATTCCCTCTACTGATATCTGCAGGACTGGTATCATTCTGAGAGGGGACACCTGACGGCTGCTGAGGCATGCCGAATTGCTCCATCCCTGACTGCTATTGGGATGGCGACACTTTGAATTGCTGTTTGGGGGCTAGCTGGCCTGTGAGTCGGCGGGCAGGAGTTCCGGCGGTGGTGACATAGGAAGCTAGTGGTGGCATCCTGACATATCCGAGATGATTGAGAGTGGGAGGAGGATTTTCTTCCTTCTTCACGGTAAAAGTGCCATCGAGATTGGGACTGGCGGCCAAACCATGGCTCCTAAAGACCTCCAGAAGGTTGTCAATTTGAGCTTCATGTCGCAGTCTCATCTGCTCTACCAACTGGATCCAATGCTGGTCTGTCTGAGGGATCTCAGGAGGATAGGTCTGTCCATCATTCTCAAATCTGGATTCGAGATTAATCATCTAGGGATCTTCACCAGTTTCCACATTTTCCTTGGCATGCGAAGGCTCTCCGATTTCAATCATGTTCACTTGGTTATGGTTTCTTGGAAAAGGATTTTTGACTGTATTAGGCCCCTCGGGGGCTTCTAACTTTCCTTGCTCTATTAAACCTTGGATTGCCTTTTTTAGGGGGACGCAATCATCTGTCAGGTGCCCATGGTACTGATGAAAGGCACAATGCTTGGAGGTATCCAAAGGAGCATCGGGGTTTCTAGGCCGATAATTATCTAAAGGCCTGAGCAAACCTTCATTTACCAAACCTCTAAGATATCACTCAAAGGCATCCCAAAGTTTCCCAAGCCTTGAGCCTGGATCCTGGATGCATCAGTTTCTTGGGAACAAAGGGAATGGCATTGTTACAGCCCTGTCCCGCATAGTGGTCAAGCAGAGTCGTGTTAGAGGTGGAAGAAGCCAGGTATCTGTAAGTAGGTGCAACAACTCGCTGTTGATTGTAAGCCCTCTCAAATTTAGCCCCGGAATTGACCATTGCCCGCAGATCCGGATAGGGGAAATTGCTAAGTGAGGTTCTTAAATGCGGCTTCAAGCATGACTGGAAGATGTCTAACTGCTCCTCGTCAGAGGGAGGGATGGCCATTTCACTGAGCTTCAAGTTCCACCTTTTGTAAAAATCCCCAATATTCTCATCAGGGCGCTGCATCGTTGTCTGCTGGTCAACTCTGTTTGTCTCCCATTCCAAGTTGGCTTTATACTTATCTGTGAAAGTACTGGTAATCTGTTCCCAAGTAACCCTGGTTTCAGGCTTCAATCGAAAGAACCATTTCAAAGCTCCTGACTTCAAAGAGAGACTGAAGTAGTCGGCCAACTGCTGGTTTGTGCATCCCTTAGCTTTCATTGCCAAAGTATAGGTGTCCAAGTGAGTTTTAGGGAACGCACTCCCGTCAAACAAGTCGAGATTGGGCATCACGAACTTGTGAGGCAGGGGTACAATTGAGTCGGGATCTGTAGGCCGAAGAGCAGATTTCTTAGCAGTCAATTCAGCAAGCTGTGCTTTCATTTCCTTGTGTTGCTCCATAAACCAGGCCAAATGGGGATCCAAAGGTGGAGCGGGAATGCCTGAGCCGATATTTGAGCTAGGAAGAGGGTTAGGTGTTGGTGGTGCACCGGTGGAAGGAATACCATATCCTGGAGCATAGATAAAAACCTGTCCTTAGCCCAAATTACCCTGAGGAGTGTAGGTAGGAGCTTGGGCAAAGGGATAGAACCCAGCGGCTTGCTGTTGGCTTCCAATTGGCATAGAAGGTGGAGGCAGACCTGTGGTAGCCGGATAGCTCGGGTTTCCAGAGTGAGACTCATAAGTAGGCTTAAATGCGGGCTGTGGTCCCTGGTTATTGAACTGCATGCCTGGCTGTGGCGAAGGTGTATAACCAGGAGGGTACTGCGGTCCTGGTGATTCTGATGAGACTGGGACGGGGGCTTGCTGGCCCATTGGACCCTGAGTGAGAAATGGGTTTGTGGAAGCCGGCGAGGTGTTAGGGGCAGCTGGACCAACATCATTTAGAAGAGGGGCACCCGACTGTTGCCCTAGACCGAACTGTGGTGGCATTCCAAACTGTTGCTGTGGCACTCTGAACTGCTGTTGTGAAGGTCCGGACTGATCAATTCTAAACTGCAGTGGGATCCCAACTTGCTGTGGCATTCCGGGATACCCCCAACCATGGGAAGACATTTCGTACTGATTCTGCCCCCACTGAGGAATTGCGAACTGATTTGTCACGTCAGACTGCATGGGTCCAGTAGTCTGTGGTTGGGGAGCTGGCTGACCCATAGATCGAGAAGCGTGGGCTTCGGTAGTAATACCATAGGAGGTTGGTGGTGGCATCCTGGAGTAGTCAGGGCGACCAAGAGTGGGATTGGGGTCTTCCTCTTCTTCTACGGTGAAGGTGCCATCGGGATTGAGACTGGCAGCCAAACCATGGCTCCTAATAGCCTCCAGAAGGCTATTCATCTGTGCTTCCTGTCGCAATCTCATCTGTTCGGCTAACTGATTCCATTGATGTTCTGTTTGGGGAGTCCTGGGAGGCGGAGTGATGTTGATCCCATCGTTACCAGCTGATGCAGACATTCTGAAACCCGGAGTCGAAACAAATGGTGAAGCTGACGATGCGCTTGATTCTTCCCAACTGATCAAACGGTGACCCGGTGCCCGAAACCAAGCTTTGTGAGGAGCTGTGGGGGAAAGACACGAGGGTTCAGATATTTGGGAATGAAGGAGGGTAGGTGTTTGGGCTTAGGGCTCATGCAACATGCAGTTATTTGTTCTTGTTTACTTAAAACGTGTTTTATTAAAACCTAAGCGGTTGGAAAAGATTGCTCTTCTTTTTCCTTTTTAACTACTCTAAGTCCTGGATCAGTGGGACCCATCACTACGCCTGCAGACCCTCAACCTGTAACCCCGAACAAGGGTTCCGTAGGGCAAGCAGGTCCCATCGACCGAAAAGAAAAACGATCCTAAAGTCTGGCGGGTAATCGAGTCTTAACGCGTATTCGATGTAAATTACGGGCAAATCTGACGTCAAAGGTCAAGATCATATCCGGGGGCTCGACGAAAAAGTCGGCATGGCCTTGACTGATAAATGTCCATAATTGATCTCGACCCGTCGTCGCTAGGGCCGTAATTAGACATGGAATAATCGTTAATCCTTGATGACTCATGTCATGCCGGAGTCGATGCATAAGTTGTGCAAGTCAAAGTCAAAGTCAAGGCGCCAGTCAAGATTCGGTCAAAGTCCATGACGGAAAATCGGCATGACTCCGACTGATTAGGGTCTCCGAAAGATATTGACTTGGCGTACCGACTAAGGTTTGACTGGCACGGTGTATACACAGACAGGGCACGACACGGACCAAACTAAAAACTAATCAGGTCTCGGACAAAGTGTGTCACGGACAAGTGCATGATCAACACGAGGCTCCAAGGGATGTTTGGGTAGTCCCGTGCTCGCACCGAGAGGCGTAGTAAGGCCAAACGGGCTGCTACTGGGATTTTCCCGGGTTAAGGACGTAGTGTGCAGTGTAAGGTCGAGTGCGCGTAGTGTGCGGCAGTCTATCTTCTTTTTCTGAGTAAAATAGAAATTTTCACATGTGTATTTAAGAGCATGATGCATGCAAAAAATTTTGAAAATGATTTTTTTTATTTTTGAAAATATTTTCGAAATTTTTTTTTGAAGTAAATAAACACATAAGCACATAAGCACAAAATTCGAACAGTTAAGGAAACGGATCCGACAGTCAAAATTTTGACTTTTCCGAGGCGGCCGAAAAGATAACAACGCGGAATAGGGAAAGCAAACACACACACACATACAAATGGTTTCAAGTGTCGGGACGGAAGTTTGACCCACAAAAGCTTTTCTTTTTTTTTTCTTTTTTAAAACGATACCGGTACGTGACTTTGTTAGACCATAATTTATCCCAAGCCCCGGGTTAGGAAGCGGTACAAGAAGCTTAATGGTTTCCACCTATATACCAAATACCGTTTTTTTTATTATTTTTTTTTTAAAAGATAAAGCTTATTTTTAAGTCCCCAGCGGAGTCGCCATTGTGATGATGCCACGATTTTTTGAAAATCAAACGGAGTCGCCACGCCGTTTTTAGTTTAAGGGCCAAAACTTTGAAAAATGCCCAAAAATGAGAGAAGTGGGTTCAGAGGTCACGTTACACTCCAGGAAGAACGTTAGTGTTCACCCGAAATGCCTCGTAAAATGAGTCTTCTTGACTTAAAACCATTTGTGTGTGTGTGTGTTTTGCAAGGAATTTTCTGGAAAATAAAAGTTTTGACTGGACTGGACTGAAATTTATCAAAACATTGTACTTCTGTGAGTGAAAAAGGGGTGAAAACAAAATGTCTGTCCATAGCATTCTTGTCCTCGCGGATCAGGCCGAGGTTCAATCCTGTCCGCGCGGATTGGACAGTAGATTCAATTTTTTGCAGCTTTCCAGTATGATTATGTAAATTCCAGAATGTAAACTGGAGTTACAGAATCAGAACTGGAGTTTTGCAACTGAAAGTGTTAAATAAAAATATTTTTAGGATTTTTCATCCATGCTTGTCCCCACTTTCCTTAGGCTTTGATTAGTGATCACTAAACATGATTAGTGGTGATCTACTATATCAAGTCATCCTTAGGGTACATTAGGACTTAAAAGCATTTCATTTGCTTGGGATGGGGAGATTTGACATAAAACAAAGATTAATGCATGAAAATTGAATTTAGGTTAAGGGTGTATCAACTTTAGAGTGGATTTCTAAGGTGGTCATTAAGATGACCATCCTTGAGATCTTTGAACTCAATGTATCAACTTCACCCCTTTTGTAACTTAGGAACCTTAATGATCTTCATCCATGAAAATTGTTCCAAGGTGAAGATCTTAGGTTAGGGAAAAACATTTATAAGGAAGTAAAAACAATTTAGACTATTTAAAATGGTCATCCATGGAAATTTATTTCAAGATGACCACATTTTAGGTCAAGTAAGAACTAATAACATAAAAGAAGATGAAAATAAGAATGTGAACCATTTAGTGTGATCATCCATGGAGATGGACTCCAAGGTTACCACATTTTAGGTCAAGAGACCAAGTAACAAGCAAGAGCTACTTAATGTAAAAGGGACAAAGGGGAACAACATAATAAAAGATGTAGATCTTCATGGAAGATCATCCATGGAGATGAACTCCATGGAGATCTTCCCTAGATCAAGGGACTAGGGGAGTTGGGATCAACAATTAATTAAGCAACAAGTGAATGAAACAAGTAGATAAACAAGAATTAATGAAGATGATGCTTGAACAAAGAATAAGTTTAGTGGTGAAGAAGGAGGGTTTTACCAATGGTGACACCCTATCTTCCTTGGTTTGGAATTTGACTTGAGGAGTATCAAGATTTAGTGTTTGGATTTGTGTTTAGGGTTTTGAATATGATCAAGATTTGAGTGTGGATTTTGTGTTTAGGTGAGTGTTTTTGGTTGAGTGTTAGGCTGTTTTTTGGGATTTTCGAGAATATAACAGTAGGGTTTGAGAAAAGGGATCCTTTAAACCGAGAGAGAATGATTTAATTTATAGGCTGAATTTAGGTTTCAAGGGTGTCCGCGCGGACGAGACTGAGTCTCATTCCTGTCCCCGCGGATGGGAATGTTGGCGTGCCTGATTTTGCGTAGCGCTGGGCCGCTTGCATTTAATGAAAAGTTGGTCAATTTCTTGGAAATGACTCTTTCCAGCGAGATCCAACCTATTTTTGTTTTTCCTTTAAGGTCCTTCCTTGTTTAAATTGTCTTAGGAAGTGACCAAAATGCCCTTAAATGTTTATTTGACGCGGAAAATGTTAAATTGGGCTGAATGAACATTGGCGGCTCAGATTGGGACACTTACAGTGGTGGATGAGACGTAGGAGTACTAGCAGGGGTAGATGGTGTGGGTTCTGAAGCTGATTTTCGTTTGTGCGTGGACTCCGAACTCGCTTGGGTTGATGCAATGAATGCAGATCTAGACCTGAAATAGGGCGAAGAAAAGAGTGAGAAGCATTCATACTATCAACATGCAAATCAAATACATCAAGAATGTAATCAACAGTGTGAGCCACAAATGAATGAAGATCTATACCCTTTGCTAGTCGAGGATGGTGTAGCGGGGACTCAAAAAAAGTTGTTAGTATGCTCCCAATCTGACGGTTCTCTGGAACTTCCGGTCCGGGGTTTATTCGCCTTTGAAATATGATCTTGCTCGTAAGCATCTCTTGTATGGTGATTTGGCCCTTCTTCCATCGTTTTGAATAACTTTCTCCTTACCGGTTCAGATGCTTTCTCAAATTTATTCAACATAGCTTGAAAATTGTCTTTATTTATTGAAGGCTCAGATGGAGGGTTGTCTACTTCAATGTCCAACTTCTTCCAAAAATCATGAATCGAGGCCAGCTCAATCCGTCCCCCACAGTCCTCTATCCGTGCAATCTCGTGACTACATGAAAGTTCATGTGTTCGCCTGTAGTAACACCCGCAGGCAGCCTCAGTAATGACATTACCCCCATCGTTTGGTAGGAGCGGGATTAATACTATGATTTACTACTATCTCAACTCAATTAAGTATTTGGTAGCCAAAAACATATAGTAGTATTACTTTTAATTTTCCAACAATATCCCATACTCCACATTTACCAAAATTTATGTTTAAAACAACGATCATCAAGTTAACTTATAACATTATTTTATTTCCCAATAAATCAAAATAATATAAATGCAGTAATAATAAAGATGACAAAATCCTCCACTCTTCCAACATCAGAAAACCCATTAACCATAGCAACAAACGTGATCATATCAGGATGATCAATCCAACCCATCTCTCTCATCAGCCCATCTATGCTTTAAGCCATTGTATCTGGCCGACAATTGCACCAATTTCTTCAACACCCACAATGGAGGTAGATTCATTGAACATGTCTGCAACACCTGCTTGAAGATGAGTCCAACCATTGATTGAGTTTGGGATTATTTTTTTTCGTGTTTGAACCGCTATGATGCAAATGGGTTCATAAGATTTGGGCCAAATTTGGGAGTGATATACTAGGGTTTGGGTCTGGGTTCAGGATGAGAGGTGTCGGTGCTGAGAGATTGAAAAGATGAACACTCAATTATTCAAATAATTTACTTTTCGATTATGAAATCAACACGGGAGTAATTATAAAGGTACCTACTATACTGAGATATTAAGCCTAGCAGTTCCGAGTTACAACAATTCTGAACTGAATTGACTTGACTTGTTATACAACCTGTGGCTTTTTCGCTCCGGCAATTGAGCACAATAGCGCAGTTGAGGATCAACAGGATTTTGTTATGCAGAGCAATTGAGGATCGACTGGATTTTGTTACGCAAGATGGGGTTATTTTTGTGAAAGAAGATGTAATCCGCCCGAGACATAAGACGGGGATTAATAATACCACTTCTAGGCCGGGACAATTAGTGAAGGGATTAAGGCGTAATCTTGATAGGCCGTATTGTTAATTCTCAACCATAATTTCTACCAAACAAGGTTTAGCTTGAATTAATTATACCCCTCACAATTATCCGGAGTCAAGACAACCAACCAAACGGCCCTTAACGGTATTGCATGCCCAACTTTAAATTAAAAAAAAATTATAATTGTTAGAAATTGATTATGAAGAAAGAAATGTGTGTGTGATACAATACAACGCATACAACGCATGCACATATATCAAAGTTTGGCCCAATTGAAATCAAATACTCCCTCCGTCCCACCTCAATTGATTCACTTTCCTTTTTGAGACGTCCCACCTCAATTGATCCATTTCTTAAATGGAAAGTTTTTCATATATTTATACACTTATCATCTTCATATATTTACAAAAACACCATTCATTATACCCACTTTAACTTACTATTCCTCCCACTCATTCTCTCTCCTATTAAATATTTTTAACTTTTACATTCTCTCTCCTATTCTCTACCACACATTTAACTTTTACATTCTCTCTCCTCTAATTTTTACACACTTTAATAATTTTTCTTAAAAACCGTGTCCCACCTCAATGGACCAATTGAGGTGGGACGGAGGGAGTAATAAATTTAAAAGATTCTCTTATAAGTATAAATAGAAAAACTCTTTAAAAAAATCCCTATTTGAATAGAGCGTTAAATTGTAATAATAATTACTCCCTCAGTCCCAGATCATGGGTATCTGAGATGGATTTCACGCTTCTTAAGAAATTTTTTAAAAAATGAATAAAAGTTAAATGTGGAATATGGAATAGTAGTTAAATGTGTGGTAGGGAATAGGAGAGAGAATGTAAAAGTTAAATATGTGGTAGGGAATAGGAGAAATAATGTAAAAGTTAAAAATATTTAATATGAGAGAGAATGAGTGGGAGAAATAGTAGTTAAATGTGTGGTAGGGAATAGGAGAAAGAATGTATAAGGGTATAATGAATGATTTTTTTGTAAATATATAGAGATGATAAGGGTATAAATATATTCAAAAACTTGTCATTTATGGAAATGAACCCTTGGTCTGGGACGGACCAAAAGAAAAAGATGAACCCTTGATCTGAGACAGAGGGAGTATTTCTTATTCACCCAGACTCATCCCATGTACTCCCTCCGTCCCACTTCAAGTGTCACTTTTTATCCAAAATGGCATCCCGTTTGAAGCGTCACCTTTTCTAAAAAGAAAATATTTTATTAATATTCTATTATTCCATCCACTATTCCCTCCACTAATTCTCTCTCCTCTACACTCACAACACTTTTTAAATTCACTATTTCTTTCACTAATTCTCTCTCATATTTTCAAATTACACTCACAACATTTTTTCTTTTCCTTTTTTTCCTTAATTTGCGTGTCACCCCTAAAAGGGTGACACTCTTGGTGGGACGGAGGGAGTATGTTCAAAGATATTAAGTAATACTCCCTCTGTTTCGTTCGAAGCTTCATCTTTTATTCAAATGGGTGTTTCGGTAGAAGTTTCACATTTTGTAAAATGGAAAAGGTTTATTAATATTCTATTATACCCACTAACTTTTCTCTTTCACACAATTAAATTATGGGTCTAACTTGTCATATTCATTCACTTCTTCCCTCTCATAACCCTTCTCTCACTCTCATTATTTTTTAAAATATATATTGCTTTCTTAATTTGCGTATTTCACCAAAATGGTGAAGCATATACAGAGAGAGAGAGAGAGAGAGAGAGAGAGAGAGAGAGAGAGAGAGAGAGAGAGAGAGAGAGAGAGAGAGAGAGAGAAAATTCATTTTGACAGAGACACACTTTACGGAACAAAGGGAGTATGCTTGATTTAACATAAATATCTCTACTTTTATGTTTTCATTTTGGTAAATTATGCTTGATCAAAGGAGATGAATATTCATACTCTTTATCTTAGCTATAAAAGTAATTTTATTCCTATGTCTATGACTATCAACAATGGTTTTAATTCACTTCTCTATTTTATTTAATACTTTTTATATTTTTTCTTATTCATCTAATATTTTATTTATCCATTTCATTTAACTCCCTACAATGGCTAAATTAAATTAAATTTCAACTCCCTCCAACTCATCATTCTATATCCCACTATTTTTATTTTATTTATATTTTCTATTTTTATGATTAGTAAAATAATAATAATTATTATTATTATTTATAATTAAAAAAATATTTCACACTTAATTAAAAAATATTGCATCAATTTATATGAAAAAAATAATGATTTTTTTAAATAAAGACTAAAATGAAGAAGGATAATTGAAAAATTAGTTTTTTTTTTTGTCCAAATCAAATGAAACTTGTATCAATTTATAGGAAAAAAATTATGAATTTTGGTAAAAAAAAATAAAAAAAATTAATTTACTAGGTGATAATTCAGCTCAAAGATTTGGGATAAAAAATTAAAACCGAAAATCCTGGGAACCAATCAGAGCATGCCACGTATCGAATAAAGAGAGAGAAAAAAAAACACTTTCAGCTAGATGAAATTTTTCATCCAGCCATTTCATCCAGCCCCCTTTCAAACTCCATTACAACATTTCACCTAGTTGAAATGAATTTCAACCAACGTTTCAACCCCCATTGTACTAAGTCTAAGACTACCAACAATGGTTTTATCTCATTTTTTCATTTCATTTAACCACTTTAACACTTTATCTTATTCATCTTATATTTCAACTACCCATTTCATTTAACTCCCTACAATAATTGAATTAAATTAAATTTCAACTCTCTCCAACTCATCATTCTATACCCCACCACTTTTATTTTATTTATATTCTCTATTTTTATGATTAGTAAAATAATAATTATTATTATTATTCTTTATAATTAAAAAATTTCACACTTAATTAAAAAAATATTGCATCAATTTATAGGAAAAAATGATAATTTTTTTAAATAAAGTCTAAAATGAAGAAGAATGATTGAGAAATGAGTGTTTTTCTTTTTGTGTCCAAATCAAATGAAACTTGTATCAATTTATAGGAAAAAAATGATCAATTTTACTAGGTGATAATTCAGCTCAAAGATCTGAGAAAAAAAATTAAATTCAAAAATCCAACGGACTAATACCAAGGTAACACGTGGCACAACCAGAAAAAACAAAAAAAAAGAAAAATTGGACCGCCACACGCGCCAGCCGGGGCGGTGTGGCACATGCGCCAAAAGCGGCCTAATGGGAGCGCAACACGTGTCATAGGCGCCAACTTTTTTTTTTCTTTTCATCCGGATAAAATTTTTCATTCAACCTATTTCAACTACCCATTACAATTACAAGGTTTTAACTAACTTAAACCCATTTCAACCCCTATTTCATTTAGTCATTGTACATAGTCTAAGTATAGAAGCATATTGGGTGATAAAATATAAGATTATTATTATTATTATTATTATTATTATTATTATTATTATTATTATTATTATTATTATTATTATTATTATTATTATTATTATTATTATTATTATTTAAATGTGAAAATTGTGAAAAAAATATTACTTTTATACCTTATGTATAAGAGTAAATCTATTTTTATACCTAATTATATGAGCGAGCTAGTTAATAAAGTATGAGACTTTTTATGATTTTTTTTTAAATATGAAAAATTGTGAATTTTTTTACTCATATACCTTAGGTGTATAAAAGTAATTTTTTTTTCTAATACTTAAGTATATAAACAGGCTAGTTAATAAAATATTAGACTTTTTTTTTATTATTGTTTAAAAAACTTGAAAAATTGTGAAAACAATACTATTATATCTTAGGTATAAGAGTAATTCTAATCTTATAACTAAATATAAGAGCGGACAAGTTAATAAAGTATGAGACTTATTTTATGATTTTTTAAGAAAATGTGAAAATTTGTGAAAATCAATTACTCTTATATATTAGGTATAAAAGTAATCCTAGTCTTATACATAGGTATAAAAGCGGAATGATTAATAAAATATAAGATTTTTTTTTTGAATTTTTAAGAAAATTTGAAAAAATTGTTAAAAATCACTCTTATACCTTAGGTATAGGAGCGGATTGGGTAATAAAATATGAAATTTTTTTTATAATTGTTTAAAGAAAATGTGAAAATTGTGAAAAAAATATTAGTTGTATACCCAAGGTATAAAAGTAATTCTAGTATATACGTTAGGTATAAAAGCAGATTGTTTAATAAAATATTCGAATTTTTAATGAAAATGTAAAACTTGTGAATTTTTTTTTTACTCTAATAGTTAAGATATAAGAGTAATTTTGGTACTATACTTTAGATATATACTCCCTCCGTCCCGGAACAATCTTCACACTTTCCCTTTTGGGCGTCCCAAAACTTACTTCACACATTTAAAACTTACCTAAAATGGAAAGGAATCTTTACTATTCCCTCCACTCATTCTCTCTCCTACATTATTTTAATACTCACAACACCATTATAATTTACTATTCTCTCCACTCATTCTCTCTCCTATTTTATTTTCACACTCACAACACTTTCAATATAATACTCCCTCCTTAAAATCAGTGCAAACAGTGTTTGTGAATTATGTTCCAGGACGGAGGGAGTATATATTTTAAATATATTTTTAAAAAATTTTGGAATCTCATTAGTTGATTGTGATTTATTTTTTTCATTTATTTCCGTCCACATTGTTTAAACTAATACTAGATATTGTAAAGCTAAAAATAAACTACGCATTGACTCAGTCGGTAGGATTTAGTTTTCTTAAGATTTGTCCCAGATTCAACTCCCACTTTAGTTTCTATTTTGTTTCGATTTTTTTGAAATAAAAGAAAAATCAGTCAAACCCGTTTGTATAGGGCAAAGGGAAAATGAGGCGGGGATGACCAGGCGAATGAGCGGGTCGGACGAGGTCAACAGGGTGGATTGGGAATCGGGTGGACTGTGGGTCTGAGGGAGGGGGGGGGGGATTGTGGATCATGTGGAATTGTGGAGGATATTTTCTTTTACAACAATGAATTTCGATAAAATTTTGAATTTGACGTAGATTTTTATGAGTTTAACATATGAACAGAAACACTAAGATCCACATCCCTTTTTAAGATGAGTGGTATTTGATTTCTCAATTTTATTTAATTACAAATAAGGTTTTTTTTTTTTTTTTTTTTTTTAAGGAAATTTACAGAAGCTCATACTCTTTCTAACCCTTTTTTTGTTGAACGATACACATTCTAACTTCATTCATTCGCCTTATAGAAGTAATTCCAAGTACTTCTTTCCTTTTATAATTATTAATTGTCACACATCTTTTTATAATTTGTTTTAAAATAAATATTTTCTCAATCTCACAGTAAAAGTTGTACTTTTCTTTTTAATCTGTTCCAAGGTAGAATCTACTTTCAAAAATAACAAATTTGAACAATATTTTAGACAAATATGTCCTTATAATGTTCACATAATTACAAAAAAAAATAAAAATATATTACTTTATTGACAAAAAAAATCTTATAAAGTCTAATTACCAAAAAACTAGTTGATTTATTGACTTTTACACTCTTCTCTAGTTTTTAGCAATTTGAAATTGTTTATTTATTTTGTTTGTTATTTCTAAATGAGTTGGTCTTATAAAAAACTAGTTTTTTTTTAAGATAAGGAAAAACGTGTTTTCAAAACAAACGGTGGCATTTTTGTAATTACTGGTAACCATGATAAATGACGGTGTTAATATTACAAATTCGTGCCATCCCAAGCTCCGATCATCTTCTCTGGCCATCCCAAGCTCCGATCGTTCTCCGGCGTTCACTCAGTTTGAGTATTTTGTAACCTACAATTCATGCCCTAGTTCCGCCATTAATGTCCATTGTCAATTCGCCGTTACATAATTGATTGGTACTTTATTGATTGGTACATAATTAATTGGAGATATCTGTGTGATTTGATTCCATAGCTCTTCGTTTTTCGTTGGATAAACGAGAATGTCCTTCAATGGTGTGGATAAAGGGTTTAATTTCTTTGAAGTTAAAAGCTCTCTTTGTCCAGAAACTTAGTGCCGGTGCATGTGCAACAAAGTGTCGGTGCCGGTGTAAAAAAATGTCGGTGCTAGTGTAATAAAGTGCCGAGTGTTAGTGTATCAAAGTCTTTGGTGTTAGTGTAAAACAAGTGCCAGTGTTAGTTTAACAAAGTGTCAGTGTTAGTGTAACAAAGTGCCAGTGTTAGTGTAACCAAGTGCCAGTGTTAGTTTATAAAGTCAATATACATGCACTAGCACTTTTTTACACTGGCATTCAAAAACACATGGACTGGCATTTGAAAACACAAACACTGGCACTCAAAAACACATACACTGGCACTCAAAAACACTGGTAATTATTTTTGTTGGCTCTCAAAAACACAAGCACTGGCATTCAAAAACACATGGGTGGCATTTGAAAACACATGGACTGGCACTTCAAAACACATGGACTGGCATTTGAAATTGGAATTAAAATTGGAACTAACTGGCATTCAAAAACACATGGACTGGCATTTGAAAACACATGGACTGACACTTCAAAACACATGGACTGGTTCACGAAACAAGTTTAAACAGATTAGGAACAGGGTAAATAATTCATCCATAACAACATTTTGAATAGAGGGGAATATCCAAGAACACAAGTAGGAAGTAATTAACGAATCAAAAATCTTACAAATCTTAAGTAGAAAGTAATTAATGAACCATTCTTGGTATCAATACAAAGAACAATTCTTCAGCAACAATTAAGTAGGAAGTAATTAACGAACCAATTACAATTTCATACACTACTATCCTCAAATCAAAAACCCTAAATTAAGTGAGATTAATTGGATTTTTATGCTCAGATTTGATCTGATTTTGGTGTCCAGATTAGAGAAAACAATGAAGAAGACGATTGAGGGAGCCGACAATGGTGAGGAACTCTGTTTGCGTTTAGAGAGAGAGAGTAGAGAGAGAGTCCGAGCGCGACGGGTGAAAAACACGTTTTTTGTTAAGGTTAAAAAAACGCGTTTTTTATAAGTTTTTGGCTTTCTAAATTTCGGTGCAAATAAGATTATGGACCCTTACTCTGAAATGGAGGAAATATCAATTTTTTTACATAAAAAATAATTAGTATAAGAAAATAAAGAATAATTTTAATTTAATTTGAACATATCACAAATACTTCATTAATTATAGAATAAGATTCTTATGTTTCTTTTTGGATTGCAAAGTAATGTTATTAATTGTTTTATTATTGAAAATAAATAATAAAACTCACTTGGCATTTTTTACAATAAAAACTCTTGATCCACTTTCATATTTAATTTTTTATATTTATAACATTAATTAAAAATGTTAATAATAATAAAAGGGTACCAAGAAAACAAAATAGGAAAAGGGCGATAGAATATGTGAGTTGATTGATGTATTGTAGGTGGGGGGAGGAAGCGGAAAATCCGGCAAGAGACGAGAAGGGAGTACGGAGAGAATCTGACGAGAGGAAAACGACGGAAGAGAAAAGAGGGAAGCAATCCAATAATTGCGTAGCCACGCTATTCCGACATTCATGATTCTGTCTTTGTACTATTACCCTAAACATTTTCCCCTCTAGTTTACCACTGTGTATTGCCATTCTCCCCTATCTGCCAAGACCACAATACACATCCAATCCATTTCAGTTTTTTTTTTTTATTCCATGAATACTCCCTCCGTCCCACGTAATTGCAAACTAACTTTTTGGGTGTAAAAATTAAGAAAAAGTGATGTAAGAAAGAGAAAAAGTTAAATGTTGTGAGTATGAAAAATTAAATAGAAGAGAGAATGAGTGGGAGGAATAGTGAGGAGAGAATGTTGTGAGAGTAAAAGTGAAGTAGGAGAGAGAATGAGTGGGTGGAATAGTGAACATTCTTTGCCATTTTGAAAAGTTTGCATTTACGTGAGACGGACAAAAATAGAAATAAGTTTGCATTTATGTGGGACGAAGGGAGTATACTGTTAGGACCAATCTAGCAATTATATAAATAATAATAATAATATTAACAAAATTAGTAATTTAAATCAAAATCAGGCTACAAATTCAATTAAAAAACCTATAGAACGCTGCAAACTGGTTGAAGAGAGGCCTGCCTTTAGCAGTGTCCTAAGACAGAATTACGTCTCCGCCTGTGCTGCAGATTCAGACGCCTATCTAGAGGATCCAACTCTTCGAAACAAGTTCTTGCACAAGAACTTGTCCCTGGCGAATATCTGAATGCTTTCTTAGATTATAGAAGGAAGGAAGAAGATGAAGAAATTCTATATTTTTAACACAATCTGAACCATTGTTTATATAGGAAAGTTTATTCAAATTTGACCAATCACAACTCTCAAAATTTGATTTTCAAAAGTCACATATTTTCAGACAATAACTGTTATGACAGTTAAAAAACTGTCCAAACAAATGATTTGTCTTATCCAGAAAATCAAAATAATAATTATAAATAATATTAAAAATTTTAATATTAATTTATAATAATTCAGTTGCTCGGTTGGTTGCCAAGATTCGAGCTTTATGACTACAAAATCATGTGTCATGGGGCTATGCCCCATGACTTTTGTCTGTCTCGAAAAGAGCTTCGATTTGATATGCGGTGCGTTCCGTTGTTCATCCGGAATCAAAAGTTACGCTCATTTTAGCACACACACATAAATTTCACTAAAATCTCTATTTTTTCAATAAACACCTTTAACTTTCATCTTTTCCCACAAAGTCCACATAAGTTCCAACAATACCCCACATTTTCTATTCAAACTCTAACAATACCCCACATTTGAATAGAAAATAAGATAATAAAAGGAACTTATTTTTCTATCTCTAAGAAAACTAAATATGATATGCATCAGAAAAGGTGTCTTATGGACTTGAACCTTTCGTAGTGAGTATTTATCGGACTTACTTTGTGGATAGTGACTATTAGTCTTGAACTAGCCACATTTTTGTAGTAACTCGAGACAATAAATATCACACACATCATATTTATACATTTTTCTATTCTTACGTTTGTGTTCATTTCGGTCTTGAACAAATCCTTACTTCATGAGAATTTTAGAGAACGTAGCCATTTCAGTTCTCAAAGATGCGACCCCACATCAATCTCGTATAGGTAATGCTAACCAAGAATAGTCTGTACTATTCCACCTCAAAGCTACTAGCATTATTAAGAATAATTTTCAACCCTTAAACATCAACGGATAACACACTTTATTTCATCATAGGAATGAGCATATGTGTGTTATATGCTCCCTGAGTCTTCCTCATTTAGTTTGCCTATTGAACCTAAACCATGGGATCTCCAATGTTGCTAGGTTAGGTTGCCACCAAGTAATGACTCATTGTATTGGCTTTAAGCCCATTCCCCTCGATGTAAATACTACTTGCTCTCTGTTAAGGCCTTTTGTCAAAGGATCTGCTATATTTTCCTTTGACTTTACATAATCAATGGAAATTATTCCATTCTTCAGCAAGTCTCGTATTGTTTTGTGACGATGCCTTATATGCCTTGATTTTCCATTGTATATTTGGTTCTTTGCTCTCGTAAGAGCAGCCATACTATCACAATGTATACAAATGGTCAGAATAAAGCTTAGTCCACAATGGAATACCCTCTAGGAAATTTTTGAGCCATTCCGCTTCTTCAGCGGCTTTATCTAAGGCTACAAATTCTGCTTCCATAGTCGATCGTGTATTCACAGTTTGCTTAGATGATTTCCAAGATATTGATGCACCTCCAAGTGTAAACACCTAACCACTTGTAGATTTACTTTCTGAATTATTGGAAATCCAATTTGCATCACAATTGTTGGTGTAATGCCCTAGGCTTTAGTTATGTTTAACTGAAAACCGTTATGTATCATCTTTATAGTTTATGTTTATTATTTGATTATTATATAGTTTGCATATTTATTGTAATAATCTCCGTCCCTAATTATTAAGAGAATAATTAGTATAATTGTCAATGGATAATCATGTGATGATTATATGCATAAGAGATGCACATTGAAATTATGGGTACTTGTTAGAGAACAAGTGACTGGACATGACCCGCATGAGATTTATGACATGGTCAAGTGTCATAAGTAAATCTCATAAGGTTACTTCATTTAGTCCCTAGACCTAAGATTATCGTAACCTTACATATGATGAAAGTCATGTTTGATTTTAGTCAAACGATATCTTAACACGATATCTATAAAGACTATCATTGGCATGATCGGATTCATGATGGGAAGGATGATAAGTCAAGAAGGAATTTGTCCCTCAGAAGAGAGATGTTATGCTTGGGCCCCTCGATGAGTGATAATGATGAAAGTGTATGGCCGTACCCCAATGTGATTGGAATTATCATTATACTCAAGAATCGAGAAAGCATTGAACAATAACAAGTTGACAAGGACCATGACTTGTGTTCAATATAACATCGTGAGACAAAAGGGATAAATGGAAGTACACCATTGGAAACGTGAACTCTTACGTTGCATTATTTGGGTAGACATAATGGCTTGCTAGAGTCCGCTTATGTCTTATGAGGTTCGATATGATCGAACTCATTGCCAACATAATGTAATCCTATTGGGTCACACACAACTAGAATGAATTGGTTAAACCGGAGGAAGAATAGTTGAGAGTTTCTGTATCTGGCTTAATATACCGCGCGACATAATAGGCCAGTACGCGGTTTGACAGCCTGTCTCTCCTAATACGATTAGGAGAGGTATTCCTACTATTGTAGTATAAATACAAGGGTTCTGTCAAACCTAAAAGGTCAGCCGAAATTTTTCAATCAAAATTCACAACAAAATACTCTCAATATTCTTCAAGGTTTTAGATCTAGCAATCATCAAGAAGTTGTTCTTGAATTCATTCAAAGGTGTGGATACCAAAAGAGGGTCTTCGCTCGTTCATCGATCAAGGCCTAGAGTTCAAGCAAGTTGAAGAATGAAGTTTGTGATTCAATATCACATAATCAAATCGTTCGATAGCTCAAGACCGGAAAGCGTTTCAAGGTTGGTTTAATTCTATCTCATAGGAATTCAAATTAATTGTATAGAACGGATCCTAGGGCTTCTTGGGTTTTATGTTTTAATGCTTAATTCCGCTGCGCATGGACCCGTAAAACCCAACAGTGGTATCAGAGCCCCGTTCGTATGGTTGAGTTTGAATTAACATGCTAGATTTAAGATATAAATTGTTTATATGCTTATTGCATGTTTTGTATGCGATAGAATTTTTAATTGTTTATGTGAAACAATGTGAAAATCGTTTTCGAATTATGCTGAATTAAATCTGTAAAAGGGATGTTTTACGTGATTTAATTACATGTAATCTGTATTGGTTCGAATCTGGAAATTCCTGTAACCTGGCTACTTTGGTCGTGCGACATATTGAGCCATGTGGAATTCAGGTTAACTGGCCTGTTAGGTCGCGCGACATATCAAGCCTCTGGCTGATGTTGTCACGCGACATAATAAGCCAAAACTGGGCAGAATCAGTTTGTTCAATTTTTCTGCTATTCTGTGATTGTGTTTACAATCTGATATATTCATATGAAAAATCTGGATGTTATAAAATTGAGTTTATAAGTCCATGCTAGATTGATTCATTGATATGCATGATTAATTGATTAAAATATGATTTTAATAATTATTGCGATGCATGAATTATTTGTTCTTAAATGTTAAGAATTTTATTAGATGTTTAGTTGAAACATTGAATTGTGATTTCCTAAAATGTTTAGTTGAAACATTGCATTATAGTTTCCTAATATGTTTAGATTTAGACATTGTAAATTTTGGATTTTATGATTGTTTATGGAAACAAGTCATAATTACGCGAAATTTTAAAAGGAAACTAATTGTTTATAAAAGGTAGTGAATATGTTGCCAAATCAGAGTTGATTTCTAATTGTGCATGACTAGGAGAGTTCTGTCTAAGGAAGAGTTGGTACTTAAGTAGTCCTTGTGGCTCACCTATCTTCCTGGGAACTTACCTGGTGCATGATTATGACTATCTTTGCTGATATGCTTATAATCTACCTTAAAGAACCTTCACTTAACTTTTAAGTTCTTTATGCCAATCCATGATTTAAACACTTGAGACCACTCGGATAGTTTTGGGTGGGCTTGCCATAGCAAGGTGCTTTGATTCTATTCCGTTTGCGAGCAAGATGAGGAAATGGTGGTTCCTATACGTTTAAAATGGATGAACTTAATTGGGTTATCAAAATGGTTTTGGACCCAAGGCATAAGATGAGATTAAAATATGCTTAGACATATGATGTCTTAAATAAATCTCATAAAAGATCCTAAGAGTCATATATGATATGATTGATGTTTTCTACCTAATTAGTTTGATCTTGAGCGGTGCGCCATAGCGTACTTGAGATCAAATTAAAGATGGATCTTAGTCCTAAGAGTCATATACGATATGATTGATGTTTTTCTACCTAATTAGTTTAATCTTGAGCGGTGCGCCATAGCGTACTTGAGATTAAATTAAAGTTGGATCTTAGCCCATTAAATGCATATTATGCTTAATAGCATTGGAAGGTGTATGATTTAGTGGGAGTATTTGTAAAATACATTATTTGCTCTTAAATGATAAATGTGTTGATATTGATATGTGTTCATATAATTTGTATATTTTGTTGTAGAAATAGCATTACATAATGATAATTGCGATTTGTCCTTATGAAGGACAAAGTTCGAAAGGAACAATACATAATGTGTATGTTCTTGACGAATCCGTTCCTACTAAACCCATTGCAAATGTTGCAAAGGGCAAATAAGGAAGCAACATTGGAAACATATTGATGATTCTGACAAATATTGCTTGCCTTGAATTTGCCACCATGGTTGAAGGCTCTTATGAAGAACCTTGGGCACATGATAACTAATCTTTTGTTCTAGCATAACGCAAATAGGGAAATGTTCCAAGTGCAAGCTAGGCAAAAGATATATATATGTTGTGGTGAAGGCTCTTTATTCATATGATGAAAGAAGGAGCAATCCGCAAATTGTGTTAATGGTTTACACAATAAAAGGGTTCATAAAGGAAGGAAAAAGTAGGTAAAGCAAAAGTTGCTAAACCTAGGACAAAAGTTGTCAAAGCCGAAGAGGCTAAACCCAAATTGTCTCAAAAGGATGCATTTTGCTATCATTGCAATAAGATTGTCATTGGAAACAAAGTTGCAAGGCTTATTAGGAAGGCCTAAAAGGTGAAAAAGGGCAATATGATTGCTACTACTTCAAGTATCTATATGATAGATATTTTCCTTTCGACTTCTTGTTCTTGGGTATATGATACCGGATTGGATCTCACATTTGTTTAAATGTGCAAGGAACAAAGAATAGAAAGCTACTCAAATAAGATAAATTAAACCTATGCATGGGAATGGAGCAAAAGTTGCAACATTAGCCATAAGGGACTTATGAAGTCACTTTGCCTTGTGAAGTAGTACTTGTTTTGAACAAATATGACTACGTTCCGGATTTGAGTAGGAGTATTATTTCCGTTTCTTAAATGGATGATGAAGGATATAATTTTCTTATTTTCAATAAGAAGTTTTATATTTATTTAGTAATATGCCTTATTGTAATGCGTATGTCATTAAATAATCTTCATATCCTTGATGATGAGAAACAAAATAATATTGAAGATATCTATGATATAAATGGGAAATCTAAACCGAACAATATGAACAAAGCGTTTATATGGCATTGCCGGCTTGGTCAAATAAATAAGAAACATATATCTAAACTCCATTAACATGGACTTTTAGACTCATATGACCATGAATCATTTGAGGAATGTGGATCTTATTTATTGGGATTATCGACCAAACCACCCTACACTAAAGTAGTGGGAGGACTAGTGACTTATTGGTCATTATACATGAGATGTATGTGGACTATTAAGTAGCATTGCTAGGGGAAGACTTCGGTATTTCATCATATTTCACTAAAGACTTATCTAGATATGACTATGTCTATCTGATGAAGTCCGAAGGTGAATCGTTTGAGATGTTTTGAACATTTCAAAGATGAAGTACAAAAACAACTTGGTAAAACTGTTAAGTACTTCGATTAGATCGAGGTGATGAATATTTGAGCCAAGAATTTGACAATCATCTCAAAACTATGAAATCGTTTCAAAGTTGACTCCACCCAGAACACCACATTGTATGGTGTTTCTGAAAGGAGGAATTGAATCTTGTAGGACATGGTTCGTTCGATGATGTGTCAATTAGACTTTCCTATTTCCTTTTGAGGATATGCATTAGAAATAATGCGGTTACACTGAATCGAGTCCCTACTAAATCGGTTCCTAAGGCCCCACATGAGATGTGGCATGGAAGAAAACTTAGTTTGTCTTTCATGAAGATTTGGGGTTGCGAATCTTATGTAAAGAGACTTGTCTCTTATAAGTTAGCACCAAATCTGACAAGGTTATTTTCGGATATTGATTTTACAATCACAAAGAGAACAAAATGTTTGTTGCTCTACACGATTTGTTTCTTGAGAAATAGTTTCTCAATAAAGAATCTAGTGGGAGTAAAATTAATCTTGAAAGAAGTTCAAGAACCCGAAAATAATATGGAACCAAGAGTAGAGACAGAACCAAGTTCACAAAGAAGTTGTGAAACCGGTTCAAGATGCACAAGTCCATCGTAGATTGGATAGGTTACGATCCGAACTCAAGAAATAGTGATTTCTCGTTGCGGAAAGTGATGAAGTGGAAGTCATTGAGAATGACGATCCTACTTGCTATCAAGAAGCGATGTCCTCTCCTAATTTGGATAAATGGTTAGGAACCATGGAATCCAAATTACAATCCATGTTTAACAATCAAGTTTGGAACTTGATTGGGCTACCTAAAAGTGTAAAAACTAAAGGGTGCAAGTAGGTCTTCAAAGACCAACATGGATGTGAAGGTGTATACTTTCATGACTAAGGATTGTAACAAAGGGATTTAGGCAAATTCATAGTATTGACTATGTTAAAACCTTTTTCGCCAGTTACAATGTCGAAGTCTGTTAGAATTTCAATTGCCATTATCACATATTGTGACTATGTGATATGACAAATGGATGTCAAACGACTTTCTTTAAATGGAAAGATTATTAAGGATGTGTATAGTACACAACCCGAATAGTTTGACGATCCAAGAAACTCTAATAGAGTATGCATGTTGCAAAGATCCATGAGATGGGTTGAAGCAAGCTTAAAGGAATTGGAATCTTCGTTTTTGATGAATTGGTCAAAGAGTTTGACTTTATCAAGTACGAAGATGAACCTTGTGTATGCATGAAATTCAGTGGGAGCATGGTATTATTTCTATTGTTTATTACAACAATATCTTACTCATTTGAAAAACAAGTTCCGACACTTAAGACTGTTAAGTCTTGGTCAAGGAAAGGTTTCTCAATGAAAGATATGGGTGAAGCCGCTTACATCCTTGGCATCAAGATCTATAAAGATGGATCTAGAAGGATAAATTGATTTAAGTCAAAGTGTTCACATTGACAAGATTCTTAGAAGAGTCTAAGAAGAGTAGCTTGTCAATGGATCATGGTACTTCTCTTAGCAATACTCATTGTCTTATGACAACTGATGAGCAAAAGGAAAATGAATGAAGTTCCATATGCTTCGGCATTTGGATCTGTCATGCATGCCATGATTTGTACTAGACCCGACGTCTCATATGCTCTAAGCATGATGAGTCGATACCAATCTGATCCTGATATAAACAATTGGATGGGAGTCAAGATGATCCTTAAGTACTTAAGAAGAACTAAGGATATGTTCTTGGTATTTGAAAGATTGGAAGTTAATCTTGTTGTAAGGGTTACATAGGTGCTAGCTTCCAAACTAACAAAGTTATTTTAAAATCGCAATTAGGATTTGTGTTTGTGCTTATTAGAGGTGCAGTTTTGATTGGAAGAGTTCCAAGCAGAAATTGTAGCCGATTCTACTACTAAGGCCATACTTTAGCAACATATGATGTAGCTGAGAGAGGCAGTTTGGATCAAAAGTTCATTTAGTATTTTGGAAATACTTCAAGTGTTTTTCCAAGTATCACTAATCGGTGAAACCTTTGTTATGACAATAGTGGTGCCACTTGTGCAAACAATGGAACCAAGGTCACAACAGTGATCCAAACACTCACTTAGACGTTCTTCGAGGAATTCATAAAGAATGAGAAGACGTTAAAATATACAAAGTATCAGCCGATGATGACATAAGGGATTCACTTACAAAGACACTCGCATAGGAAGAAGCATGATGGGCATGTTAGATCCATGAGTATTCGATACATAAAAGGAGCCTAGTGCAAGTGGGAGACTGTTGGTGTAATGCCCTAGGCTTTAGTTATGTTTAACTGAAAACCGTTATGTATCATCTTTATAGTTTATGTTTATTATTTGATTATTATATAGTTTGCATATTTATTGTAATAATCTCCGTCCCTAATTATTAAGAGAATAATTAGTATAATTGTCAATGGATAATCATGTGATGATTATATGCATAAGAGATGCACATTGAAATTATGGGTACTTGTTAGAGAACAAGTGACTGGACATGACCCGCATGAGATTTATGACATGGTCAAGTGTCATAAGTAAATCTCATAAGGTTACTTCATTTAGTCCCTAGACCTAAGATTATCGTAACCTTACATATGATGAAAGTCATCGTTTGACTTTTTAAAGACTATCATTGGCATGATCGGATTCATGATGGGAAGGATGATAAGTCAAGAAGGAATTTGTCCCTCAGAAGAGAGATGTTATGCTTGGGCCCCTCGATGAGTGATAATGATGAAAGTGTATGGCCGTACCCCAATGTGATTGGAATTATCATTATACTCAAGAATCGAGAAAGCATTGAACAATAACAAGTTGACAAGGACCATGACTTGTGTTCAATATAACATCGTGAGACAAAAGGGATAAATGGAAGTACACCATTGGAAACGTGAACTCTTACGTTGCATTATTTGGGTAGACATAATGGCTTGCTAGAGTCCGCTTATGTCTTATGAGGTTCGATATGATCGAACTCATTGCCAACATAATGTAATCCTATTGGGTCACACACAACTAGAATGAATTGGTTAAACCGGAGGAAGAATAGTTGAGAGTTTCTGTATCTGGCTTAATATACCGCGCGACATAATAGGCCAGTACGCGGTTTGACAGCCTGTCTCTCCTAATACGATTAGGAGAGGTATTCCTACTATTGTAGTATAAATACAAGGGTTCTGTCAAACCTAAAAGGTCAGCCGAAATTTTTCAATCAAAATTCACAACAAAATACTCTCAATATTCTTCAAGGTTTTAGATCTAGCAATCATCAAGAAGTTGTTCTTGAATTCATTCAAAGGTGTGGATACCAAAAGAGGGTCTTCGCTCGTTCATCGATCAAGGCCTAGAGTTCAAGCAAGTTGAAGAACGAAGTTTGTGATTCAATATCACATAATCAAATCGTTCGATAGCTCAAGACCGGAAAGCGTTTCAAGGTTGGTTTAATTCTATCTCATAGGAATTCAAATTAATTGTATAGAATGAATCCTAGGGCTTCTTGGGTTTTATGTTTTAATGCTTAATTCCGCTACGCATGGACCCGTAAAACCCAACAACAATATCCTTCCAAAACAGGAGGATACTTTGTATAATGCAATCCATAGTTCATTGTATGTTTCAGATATCGCAGCACTCTTACTAGTGCAAACCAATGATCTTGTCCAGGATTATGCGAGTATCGGCTAAGCCTACTCACGGTATATGCTAAATCCGGTCTTGTACAGTTCATTATATACATCAAGCTTCCAAGAACTTGAGTATATTTTAACTGAGACACACTTTCTCCTTGATTCTTCTTAAGTTGGCTAGAAGGATCAAATGGAGTAACAACCGGTCTATCATCATAATGTCCAAATTTTCTTAGGACTTTCTCAACATAATGAGATTGAGTAAGTATGTATCCATCTGAATTCCTTTGAATTCTAATACCAAGAATTACATCTGCTACTCCCATATCTTTCATATCAAATGAGGAGTGCAACATTTTCTTGGTTTGGTTAATTACATCTTTACTTGTTCCCATTATTAGCATATCATCCACATATAAACATAAAATGACATATCCATGCTTATATTTTTTAATATAAACACATTTATCACATTCATTTATATGGAAACCATTTGATAAAAGTGTATTATCAAATTTTTCGTGCCATTGTTTTGGAGCTTGTTTAAGGCCGTAAAGTGATTTAATCAATTTACAAACCTTATTTTCTTGACCTTTAACTACATAACCTTTAGGTTGGTGCATATAAATTTCTTCATCTAATTCACCATTTAAGAATGCAGTTTTAACATCCATTTGGTGTATTTCCAAATTGTGAACAGCTGCTATAGCAATTAACGTTCTTATGGACGTAATTCTAGTAACCGGTGAATAAGTATCAAAGAAGTCTACACCTTCCTTTTGACGATGCCCCTTTGCTACTATTCGAGCCTTATATTTTTCTATGGTACCATCAGGTCTTAACTTTTTCTTAAAAATCCATTTATGGCCTATTGGTTTATGCCCAGGAGGTAAATCAACCAATTTCCATGTATTATTTTGTAAAATGGATTCTATTTCACTTTGGACAGCCTCTTTCCAATAAGGTGCTTCCGATGATTCCATAGCAGCCTTATATGTTTGAGGTTCATCTTCTATAGAAAAGGTCATATAATCAATTCCAAAATCTTTGGCTATTCTTCCACGTTTACTTCGTCTTGGTTCAATATTTTCTTCTTGAACCGTAGAAGAGTCGTTTCCATTTCCTTCACTTTGAGATAATGTATCGTTATACATTCTTTTCCTTGTATAATTTTCTTTATCTATATAAGGAAAAATATTCTCAAAGAATTCTGCCTCTGCAGATTCTATGATTGAGTTTTTGTGCATATTTTCTACCTTAGACTCATAAACCAGAAACTTATATGCTGCACTATTCTCAGCAGGGCCAAGATATATGCAATCTATAGTTTTTGGTCCAAGTTTAGTCCTTTTTGGTAAAGGAATCTGAACTTTGGCTAGACAACCCCACACTTTCATCCTTTTAAAAGTAGGCATTTTTCCTTTAAACAATTCATAAGGAGAATGTTTACTTTTCTTATGAGGAATCCTATTCAGTATCATATTTGCTGTGATACAGGCATCTCCCCATAAACTATGTGGTGCCCCTGAAGTGATTAACATTGCATTTATCATATTTTTCAATGTTCTATTCTTTCTTTCAGCAACTCCATTTTGTTGTGGAGTATATGGGGCTGTTGTCTCATGCACAATTCCATGAGTTGTACAAAATTCTGCAAGGTCTTTGGATTCATATTCTCCTCCTCTATCCGACCTTAGAGTTTTAATTCTCTTTTCACGTTGATTCTCAACTTCAGCTTTATATTTCTTAAACATATTTAAAGCCTCATCTTTAGTATATATTAAATATACATAACAGAATTTTGTGCAGTCATCAATAAATGATATGTAATAGTTCTTTCCTTCACGTGTAGGTGTTGCTTTGTAATCACATAAATCACTATGAATTAATCCAAGTAAACTATTGGAACATATTTATGAGGATGACTTGCAAACTTAGATTCTACACAAATCTCACACTTTGATAATTTGTTCATTGAACATTTAGGTAACATGCCTAAATTTATCATTCTTTTCAAAGAACGGAAATTAACATGTCCTAATCTGGAATGCCATAAAGTAGAGGACTCAACCATGTACATAGAATCTGCTTTATTATTAATAATAGATCCACCGTCATTCGGGTTACAACACTTAGCTTGAAGAGCCCTTCATAAAGGTAACCCTTCCCAACATACATCCCACCCTTGGTGAGAACAAATTTGTCGATTCAAAAACAAGTTTGAATCCCTTATTACTAAGTACGTGACCGTAAACCAAGTTCTTACAAATACTAGGTACATGCAACACATTACTAAGTACAAGTTCCTTCCCGGAAGTGAGTTTCGCATTCACCTTCCCTTTCCCTCCACTTTTGCAAGAGCGCATTCCCCATGAACAGAGATTCACCATCTTTGATTGGCTGGTAGGAAGAGAACATCTCCTTTGAAGAGAAGATATGTTGGGTAGCCCCCGTATCCACCCACCAATCAAAAGCATTTGCCACCAGATTGGCTTCAATTACCCCAATAAAGGTGTTCTCAGAATCAGCAAGGTTGGCCTGATTTGAATTTCCAGATCCCGATCCGCCTCCTCCTCCACCATGAGTTTTCCTGTGGCGGCAATCCTTTGCTTTGTGCCCTGGTTTCCCACACACCCAACAACTTCCAGTAGGCTTTTTGAAGCCATTGAATTTCTGTGGGGCGAGAGGGTTCTTCCCAGCACCTTTGCCTTTGCCTTTGTTTTTCTGGAACTTGGAGTTTGAACCACCGACCATGTTTGCAACAGGCTCCAAAGACACATCATCAGCCTTTTCATTCTTTCGGTTGTCCTCTTCGATTCGAAGTTTCAGAACCAATTGCTCAAAATCCATGTTCTCAGTTAGATGTTTTAAATAAATTTTAAAATCTTTCCATGATGGTGGTAATTTTTCAATCACAGCACCAATAAGGAAATTGGGGTTAAGACCCATACCTTCAACATCTAACTCGTGAACAATCACTTGCAGTTCTTCAACTTGCTTGACAACAGGCTTTGCATCGCTCATCTTAAAGTTAAGAAATTTGCCTACAACAAACTTTTTGGAACAAGCAACTTCAGTTTTGTACTTCTTGTCTAATGACTCCCACAATTCCCTTGCTGTTGCAATTTTGGAATAAATATCATAAAGGGAATCATCGAGAGCATTGAGAATATAATTTCTGCAATTATATTCATTGCTATTCCAGGCCTCAATTTCTTTCTGCCTCTCGGCCTTCTGAGCATTTGATGGAGCACTGCTCCCTTCTCCTTCTGGCAATGCCTGGGGAGCCTCTGTGGTCAGTACATTCGCCACATGCAACGTTGTCAGATAGAACAACATCTTCTGTTGCCAACGTTTAAAGTCCGAACCCTTAAATTTTTCGGGTTTCTCCGCATGACTTTTCACAACAGATTGATCCATATCTCTGTAATAAAACAGAGTAATTCTGTCTTAGATTGTTAGGACCAATCTAGCAATTATATAAATAATAATAATAATATTAACAAAATTAGTAATTTAAATCAAAATCAGGCTACAAATTCAATTAAAAAACCTGTAGAACGCTGCAAACTGGTTGAAGAGAGGCCTGCCTTTAGCAGTGTCCTAAGACAGAATTACGTCTCCGCCTGTGCTGCAGATTCGGACGCCTATCTAGAGGATACAACTCTTCGAAACAAGTTCTTGCACAAGAACTTGTCCCTGGCGAATATCTGAATGCTTTCTTAGATTATAGAAGGAAGGAAGAAGATGAAGAAATTCTATATTTTTAACACAATCTGAACCATTGTTTATATAGGAAAGTTTATTCAAATTTGACCAATCACAACTCTCAAAATTTGATTTTCAAAAGTCACATCTTTTCAGACAATAACTGTTATGACAGTTAAAAAACTGTCCAAACAGTCAGATTTGTCTTATCCAGAAAATCAAAATAATAATTATAAATAATATTAAAAATTTTAATATTAATTTATAATAATTCAGTTGCTCGGTTGGTTGCCAAGATTCGAGCTTTATGACTACAAAATCATGTGTCATGGGGCTATGCCCGATGACTTTTGTCCGTCTCGAAAAGAGCTTCGATTTGATATGCGGTGCGTTCCGTGGTTCATCCGGAATCAAAAGTTACGCTCATTTTAGCGCACACACATAAATTTCACTAAAATCTCTATTTTTTCAATAAACACCTTTAACTTTCATCTTTTCCCACAAAGTCCACATAAGTTCCAACAATACCCCACATTTTCTATTCAAACTCTAACATATACTTCATACGATCCGTACAAATTATATACTCCCTCCGTCCCATGATAATCCACAAAAAGACACATTTTATAGACGTCCTAAAATAATCTGTACTTTTCCAAAATGAAAATGGAATCCACTTGTCTCTACTCACAACCATCACCCACTTACTCCACTTTCTCTCTCCTACCCAATCATCTACACTCACAACACATCACCTTTTTCACTTTTTACATTAATTCTCGTGCCATTAAAAAAGTGCGTATTATTATGGTGGGACGGAGGGAGTATTCTCTAAGTCTCACTAAAAATTACTCACTCCGTCTCAAACCAAGAGTCCTACTTTTCTTTTTGGTCCGTTTCAGACCAAGAGTCCATTTCCTTAAATGGCAAGTTTTTGAATATATTTATACCCTTATAATTTAATATATTTTTTTAAAAAAAAACCATTCATTATACCTTATAAAGTTAACATATCTATCTATATATAATAGCAAGACAGTCCGGTCTCCCGCTCAAATCAAGGGTATTTACGTAATTTCACACGGTGGCAAAGTTGAAGATATAGAATTGGTAGGTGACGTGGCAGGCTGTGACTGTAAGGAAAGTGGGCGCGTGATGTACACGCGCCAGCAAAGGCGCGTGTACGCAGGGGAGTTTTTTTTTTTTTTTTTCAATTGTGACACTTGGCGATGTCTGATTAGCCCGTTTTATTTCAGATTTTTTTACCCCCTTTTTTTGACCTCAATTATTTTATAAAAAAAAAAATTTCAAAAAAAATTTTACACCAAAATTCATAATTTTTTTTTTCTATATAAATAAAGACTATTTTCATTTGATTAGGACACATAAAAAAATGCTCTTTTTTAAATATAAATTTTTAATTATCCATTTTAATTTTTCAATATCATTTTAGTTTAAATTAATTAAGTGTGAAGTATGTTTTTTAATTATAAATGATAATAATAAAGTATTAATAAATTTGTCAATTTTTCTATCGGTCTCAAAAAATTGTGTATTTATAAAGACGAATATCGGAAAAGATGGTCATCAGTTTAAAAAATTTGATTGAAGTGCATGACAATATTGTAAGAAATAAAAATAGTATAAATTGATATTTTAAAAGAGGGAGAGGAAACAGTGGGTTGGGTTTGATGAGGGAGCGGAGGGAGTGGGATTTTTTTTTTTCATTTAACACAATTGTTAGTGTTTTTAGGATTTTGATTTTTCTTCACAAAATTAAATAAGTTAAATTGAAAATAAATATCATATTTATGTTCATGATGTGTTAATGTAAATAAATATGACATATTTTTTAGATGTACGAGCATGAGTTAATGGAAAGTTTCCATTTGAAAAAGAATGTTCTTAATTTTTATTAGATACTGTACTATCCTTTTGGTATGACCAAATCTTTTGATTTTTTTTTATTCTCTTTATCAAAAATAACAAGCCTTCCAAACTATTGACCTAAATGACCCATTTTTTAAACTCGCTAAACGGTGTAGCGATTTTATAATTTTGTCTGATTAAACTCGCTACACGGTGTAGCAAGTTTAAATTTGCTCAATTTTATTTCAATATTTATGCTATTATAAAAAATAAAATAAAAACTAAAATTTGAACTGGCTACTTTAAGTAGCGAATTCAAATTTGAACTAGAAAGTTAAAATAAATATCATAATTATGTTCATGATGAGTTAATCTAAATAAATATGACATATTTTTTTAGATGTATGAGCATAAGTTAATGGAAAGTTTCCATTTGAAAAAGAATGTTCTTCATTTTTATTAGATAACTGTACTATCCTTTTGGTATGATTTTTTTTTTTAATTCTCTTTATCAAAAATAACAAGCCTTCCAAACTATTGACCTAAATGACCCATTTTGTGAAACTCGCTAAACAGTGTAGCGAGTTTATAATTTTGTCTGATTAAACTCGCTACATGGTGTATCAAGTTTAAATTTGCTCAATTTTATTTCAATATTTATTCCATTATAAAAAATAAAATAAAAACTAAAATTTGAACTAGCTACTTGAAGTAGCGAATTCAAATTTGAACTAGCAAGTTTAAATAAATATCATAATTATGTTCATGATGAGTTAATGTAAATAAATATGACATATTTTTTTAGATGTACGAGCATGAGTTAATGGAAAGTTTCCATTTGAAAAAGAATGTTCTTAATTTTTATTACATAACTGTACAATCCTTTTGGTATGACCAAATCTTTTGATTTTTTTTTTTTAATTCTCTTTATAAAAAATAACAAGCCTTCCAAACTATTGACCTAAATTACCCATTTTTTGAAACTCGCTAAACGGTGTACTGAGTTTATAATTTTGTCTGATTAAACTCGCTGCACGATTTAGCAAGTTTAAATTTGCTCAATTTTATTTAAATATTTATGCTATTATAAAAAATAAAATAAAAACTAAAATTTGAACTAGCTACTTGAAGTAGCGAATTCAAATTTGAACTAGCAAGTTTAAATAAATATCATAATTATGTTCATGATGAGTTAATCTAAATAAATATGACATATTTTTTTAGATGTACGACCATGAGTTAATGGAAAGGTTCCATTTGAAAAAGAATGTTCTTAATTTTTATTAGATAACTACACTATCATTTTGGTATGACCAAATTTTTTGATTTTTTTTTAATTCTCTTTACCACAAATAACAAGCCTTCCAAACTATTGACCTAAATGACCCATTTTTTGAAACTCATTAAACGGTGTAGCGAGTTTATAATTTTGTCTGATTAAACTCGCTACACGGTGTAGCAAGTTTAAATTTGCTCAATTTTATTTCAATATTTATGCTATTATAAAAAATAAAATAAAAACAAAAATTTGAACTAGCTACTTGAAGTAGCGAATTCAAATTACCACTAGCAAGTTAAAATAAATATCATAATTATGTTCATGATGAGTTAATCTTAATAAATAAGACATATTTTTTTAGATGTACGAGCATGAGTTAATAGAAAGTTTCCATTTGAAAAAGAATGTTCTTAATTTTTGTTAGATAACTTTACTATCATTTTGGTATGATCAAATCTTTTGATTTTTTTTTTAATTCTCTTTACCACAAATAACAAGCCTTCCAAACTATTGACCTAAATGACCCATTTTTTGAAACTCGCTAAACGGTGTAGCGGGTTTATAATTTTGTCTGATTAAACTCGCTACATGGTGTAGCAAGTTTAAATTTTCTCAATTTTATTTCAATATTTATGCTATTATAAAAAAATAAAATAAAAACTAAAATTTGAACTAGCTACTTGAAGTAGCGAATTCAAATTACCACTATCAGCAACTAAAGGTCCAAAGGTTCGTTATTCTACGTCTCACTTTAAATTGCAAAATAAAAATTATGTCTTAATAATGAAAACTACAATAAAGAAAACTAGAAGGGAAAATTATATTTTCCATCTCAATTAAATACTTTAAAAAATGACGTTCTATAAAAAACTATTTCCTTCATTTCAAAAATGAATATTACTTTCAACTCAAAATGAATAACCAAAAAATAATACTACTTTTTTTGTCAAAAAAAATTCACATTACTTCCTTCAGCCCAATGAATATTTAAAAAAATAATATTGCTTCATTCGCCTCAAAAATTAATGTTTGTAATGTTAGTGCCTTTGTTTCAAAATATGACATTTATTTTTTAAACAAATTAAATAATATTTTATATAATATTCATTGGGACGAAGATAGTATTTTTTTTTGCCGAAGTAGTATTATTTTCTAAAAATCGTTTGTAAAAATTAATATTTATAATGTTAGTGTCTTCGTGTCAGAAAATAAATATTAATTTATGAGACAAGTAAATTCATTGAGGCAAATAATTTTTTTTTTATATAGAAAGTAGTTGTATTAATTATGGGATGAACGTAATATTCATTTTTGAATTGAAGAAATTTTATTTTTCTTAAAAAGTAGAATTTTTTTATATGTCAAAAAAAAATGAACATTGCTTCCTTCGTCACAATGAACATTTTAAAAAATAATACTACTTTATTCGTCTAAAAAAATAATGTCATATTTTCAAACGAAAGCACTAACATTACAAACAATGCAGATGCGAATGAAGTAGTATTATTTTTTTAAATATTCATTGGGATGAAGGAAATAATACTCATTATTTTTTTGGATAAAAAATGTAGTATTATTTTTGGGTTATTCATTTTGAATCGAAAGTAATATTCATTTTTGAAATGAAGAACATCAATTTTTTATAGAAGTACATTTTTTAAAGTATTTATGTGAGATGGGAAAATAATAATTCCATTTAGTTTTCGTTATTATAATAGATAATTTTTTTTTTTATAATTTAAAGTCAGACAGACATACGGAGAAGAACGAACCATTGGACCTTTGGTAGGCCTGCTTTGCTGCTGATATCTATATCTACATAATATTTTAAGATAATTAAATTATTATTTCAATTTATTTTTTAATTAAATTTTTTTATGTGGGTAGGAAATAGTTTATGTACTCATTTTACTAAAAGCTTGGTCTCAATTTTTGAAGTTTTCATCTATATATTTAAAATGGGTCATTCGTTCATTTTAAGATATATTGAGTAATAAATATTGTCTCTAAACTTGCTCTTTATACTAATCAATGTTTCATCTGCTTTGCAATTTAATTTAAATAATTTTATAGCTCCCTTCATCCCAAAATGAGTTCTAAAAAAATTCAAAAAATTGGTCTTTATTTTGAAGAAATCAAAATTTTGCAATAACCAATTATATGTCGCTACATCCAGAGTTAAAACGTAAATGATTTTAAATATTGATATGTAATGATGATAATAATGACAACTGTGATATTTGTACTACCAATATAGTATTCACGAATTTTTTCACAATATATAAAAACAACCCGCTTTTCTGTTTATTTTATTTTAAATTTCATCTTTTGAGTGTTATTAACTATCCGTGCATCGCACGGGTGTTACACTAGTTTACAAAAAAACAAATCATTAACTTACTATTCCTCCTACTCATTCTCTCTCCTATTAAAAAATCAATCATTAACTACTATTCCCTATTTCATATTACAAAAAAATCATTCATTATACCCTTATAAAGTTAATCCATTTACAAAAAAACCAATCATTAACTATTATATTTCCTATCCCACATTTAACTTTTATTCATTTTTTAAAAAAAATCTTAAAAAGCGTGAAATTCTCCCGAGGACCCTTGGTCTGGGACGGAGGGAGTACATATTTTTTCTTCTCATAATATATCCCAATACAAACTACATACTTTATAAAACATAAATATTTTATTAATTTAGTTTTAATGAGATTCACATGTTATAATTATAACAATAATTCAATTATTATTTTCTACAACACTTTCTCTCTCCCACCTCATTTTTTACACTCACAACACCTATTACACTAACACTTTTCTTTGATTCTCGTGCAAATAGTAAATGAGTAATATGTAATGGGACATAGAAAGTATTTACTCCATCCGTCCCGCTCGAAGTGTCCCAACTTTTCTTTTTGGGTGTTCCATTTAAAATGTCCCAACCCAAAAAAAGAAAGTTTTTTATTATTTTTTTATTTGTGGGATCCACTTGTCATACTCACAATAGATATCCACTAACTATTCCCTACCCCACTTTTTCTTTCCTACATCACTTTTCATACTCACAACATTTATTTCACTATACACTTTTTGCATTATATATATTCATTCCTTAATTTTCGTGTGCATGATTAATTTTGGGACACTTCGGACCACTAACTATTTCCTACCCCACTTTCTCTTTCCTACATCACTTTTCATACTCACAACATTTATTTCACTATACACTTTTTGCATTATATATATTCATTCCTTAATTTTCGTGCATGATTAATTTTGGGACACTTCGAAGAGAATGGAGGGAGTATTATTGAACATACTACATATGTTCAATTCAAAATGGTAGTTGATATTGCAAAAAAATTAAGGATGATTTATAATTAGTGCAAGTATTGTTAGTATAAAAAGTGAGTTATGAGGGAAAACGTGAGATAAAAATAGTAAGTGGATAATTATTTTTAGCATAATAATAATAACAAGTAGGTTTTATGAATAAAAAAAATATTAAAAAGTTTATTTTGAGAGAGTACAAATTAAAAATTTGTACCTTTTCAATTGAAACAGAAGAAATATAGGTTAAGAAAAAATGATAGTAATGTAGTTGTTGTGACTTGTAAATATTTAAAACGTGGTATCAGAGAAAAACTGGGATATGAAATAGTAATTAGATATTTATTGTGAGTATTACGGTTGAGTTTCACTGAATTAAAAAATATTATAACATTTTAATTTTTGAAAATGTGTAGTTTATAATGGAACGCTCTATGATAAATTGTGTAATTTTGTAGTGGTCGGAGGGAGTATTTCGTATTTTTTAATTAATTAAGTTAAATTATGATTGATATTTAATGATATAAAAATTAAAAAATATTGATAGATATTTTTTCCTTGTGATTGCTACTTGACCGTTCGACATGTGGGGAGTAGATTTGATTGGGCTATTCCCACCCGCCCATGATAATTGCAAGTACGTGATCATTGCAGTAGACTACTCCACTAACTGGATAGAAGCAAAGACTTTGGTCAAGATAACTGATGAAAACACCTTCAACTTCATCCATGATTATATTTGGTGTCACTTTGGGGTGCCACATTCAATTGTATCTGACAACGACCTGCAATTTTCATCAGCTTTCGAGACAGAGATGAACCGACTAGGAGTCAAACATTAGATCTCTTCAGTCGTCTACCCCCAAGGAAACGGATAAGCAGAGGCGACCAAAAAATTGGTTTTGTCGGATCTAAGTAAAAATTTAGATGGACGAGCTAGAAGATGGTTGGACGAACTCCCACTTGCTTTTTGGGCAGTCCGCACAACCACCCGGAGGTCGACAGGGGCACCCCATTTGCTCTCACTTTCGGGTCGAAGGCGATGGTACCAGCCGAGCTACAGATTCCAACGACCAGGGTTGCACTGTTTTATAAGACTCAGAATGACTCCAACAAATTGATCGACCAAGATTTGCTCGATGAAAGGCGAATGAACGCCCATCTTAGAATGGTTAACTTCAAGCAAAAAATAAAGGGGTACCACGACAGAAAGGTCAAGAAGAGGTTATTCCAGGTTAGAGACTATGTCTAAAGTAAAATTGAGGTGACAGGGCGTAAGGCCGAGCAAAACAAATTGTCGCCCAATTGGGAAAGTCTATACATTATCACAAAGGTAGTCAAGGAAGGGACCTACATGATTTGCAACCATGGGGGAAGCGAACTTAAACATCTTTGGCATGCTTGTAACGACCCTAACCCTAGGCACAATTTTAATATAACATTATATACTTTTAATATTAATATCAACCTTATGTGTTTATTTTATATCTTTAAATTTCTTATATTAGAATAAAATGATAAAGAAATAAATAATGTTCTAGGGGAAAAATAATAATTAGAAATAAATAAAGTATTAGAATGGAGTGGTAATAAAATGGACAAATAAAATGTTGTTGGTTGGGAAATTATTTTAAATTGGGGAAAGATTTGTTGTAGGGGATTTTTGAGTGGGGGACAAAATCCCCCAAAACCCTCCCTCTTATGGACCGCCCCCCCCCTCTCTCTTGACCATATTCATACTCCTCCCTCCTTCTTCATCTTCTTCCTCTTCACTTTCTCTCTCAACCCTCCATCCATGGAAACCCATTTGAGAAAACCTCTTCTCAAGCTCCTTCCAAGTTCGAATCTTCACCATTTTTAGATCCGAGAACACTTTTGGAATCGGGAGACCAAGAGGAGTTCATCAAGCTAAGAAAGTCTTAAATCCATCTCCTATTTTTAAGGTGAGTTATTATGACCCTTCTCTTCTCTAATTGTTCATGAGATAATTATTGTTGTTATTGTTGTTAAAATGCTCATAGGATGCTTTGATAACTCTCTTGGAGGGAAGGAATTGATTTAGATCATAAGGAAATGTGGGTGTTCTTGGAAGTGTTAAATAATGAAAGAAATGGAAGGAACTAGTTTAAAATGGTTGGAATCTTCTTTGAAGTTAAGAAATGGGTAAATAACATAGTATGATATTATTGTTGATGGAAGTAAATTTGGAAGTATAAGAAATGGGTGGAGTTAGATTTGGAATGTTAAATCTTGAAAATGGTAGTAAAGTGGGTGGAAAATCAAGTGGTAATAAATCTAGGTTTAGATCACTTTGAATTTAAATGAAATAAAATGAGGCTCTTGTTCTAAGAAGTTGATTTAAATGAAAGAAATGGGTTGAATTAATTTTAGAAGATTTACTTGAAATGAGTTGATAAAATGGGTTGAAAATCTTGTAATAAAAGTCTAGGTTATGTTATTTTGGTTTAAAGGAATTAGAATGAATTTGTAAAATTTGGAAATTCTTGAGGGAGATTATGAAAGTTAAGAAGATGTAAAAAGGGAAAGAAGAACCTAAGTAAACAAGGGTTTGGAATTGGAGTTGGCGGGGGGTCTTGGGCGGTCGCCCAGTGGTGATGAGCGACCGCCCATCGTGACGTAAATTAGGATGCTTAGAAAACCCTCTTGGGCGGTCGCCCAAGAGGTTATGGGCGGTCGCCCGGAGTTGGCGAATTGGCCTAGCTCCCTGTTTCGCTGAATTTTCATTAGTAACCTCCTAGCATGATCCTTAACCAATATAAAGTTTGGAACCTAACCTTTTCGGATATGAATTAATCCTTTTAACCTAAGTTATACTTAGAGCAATTGTGTTACTTAATGGTACCTTAATTGGGTTTAAATGGAAATATGGAAGCACTCTACCTTCGACTTAGAAATCATTTGACAGTTTGTTAAAGGTGACACCAACTTGGTAGAGATAACTTGGACCCTTATAGAGATCATATATTGTCGTATAATGACTAAGTAAGATAGGTTGTTGATATCTCATTATCTTACTCGAGCACCTATTCATGGATTGGATTATGCTTAGTGTATTACATAAATGCTGCACTCTGATTATTGTTGAACATGAGTATATTTTACCATGTGGCTATATTGCTTATTTATGCATAGTGTATTAAAGAAACGTTGCACTATGATGTTGGTTGAGCATGAGTATATTTTACCATGTTGCTATGTTGTTTATCCCCTTTGTGGATTTATTCAAGTATCTATTATGTGCTTGATTATGTGTGAGTCGGTGACATTTGGGGTATAACATAATACGATCAATTATGGAAGTGTGACCTAATGTGATCGGATTATGTTATACCTGTGACCGTCCCCTTCTGGCCACAGTTTGGGGTATAGCATCTGTAGTGAGCCAAAAGCCTTACAGAGTTGCTACCGTCTTATTTGGTTCCCGAAAAACGGGTCTTATAAGACGTGAGTATTGCTTAAGCAGCTCACTGTAAGATTGGAGTATTATTATACCCAATGTTGTACGACTACTGTTCAGACGGGAAAAGGTAAACCAAGGTAATGTAAGGTGTTTACAGCTTTTCCAACGTGTTATGTGCAACTTGTTATGTGTTGCATCTTATATGGCATATTGCTGCATTCATAATAGCTTGCTGAGATTTATTCTCACCCCTCTCCCTTCTTGTTTTAGATTCCGAGACAATTGGACCGGCCAAGTAAGGGCGGTAAGGAGTTTGGAGGTTATATTTTGGGGATTGTCGGGTTGATTTGATTGGTATAGAAAATGTACTTTAGTATAAATCATTTATGGGAATTGTATTATTTAATCTTCATTCATTGTTATAACCGATGTCTTTTTGTAACTAACAGTTTCGTACTTTCTAGGTTAGTCAACTATTTCTCCGTTGTGAAAAGGTGTAGACTTATTTTGAAAATGGTTATAATACTTATATTTATTTTGAAAGTTTTAAATAAAGATTTTAAAAGTTTTTGATATTTGGGTTAGTTTGAGGACGCTCCAGCTTGGGACACGTGTAGGTTCCGGGTCGGGGTCCTCACAGTTGGTATCAGAGCTCGGTTAGAATTCTCGGGGTAGAGTCTAGCTGAGTGAGAGTGTGTGGTAACTTACGTCGAGAGTATTATGCAGGAATTTGTTCAAAGACAGAAAATGATATTGACCAACCGAGGAATCAAGGAAGGGTGAGTTATGGAAAGATAGATTTCCCCACCATCATTTGAGGTATTTTACCTGCCTCAGAATTAGGGTTCATACTTTTATAAATCCTCGTGCATTCGTTCTCATGTGGCATTACATTTCATCTTTATGTGCATAATTGGCCTAAAAGTTGTTTTATGTGCTGGAGGTTCTACTCCTATGGGGTCGTACCTCGAATCATCCTTAATTATCTTAGTAGTTGTGATTAAGTGGGCATGTATTGCCGGTGGATTTGGTCGAGTTACCAATCCGTGAATCATCGTTATATTAACCTGAATTATTTGAGTAGTTGTTGTGTTTGAGGAGGACTGTCGCAAGAAGCGAGTCTCCTTATCTACGTTTGATTTACCTCTGAGTGTAATTGAGTCGGATAAATTATTAATTGATATTATGTCACATATGCGTAAATGTCGAAAGTCTGACCTAAGGAATGTGAAGGTTATTTGGGTTGTGCGATATGTTTGATTTAAAATACACTTAAGTTATCTCATGTACAGTGGTAAATGAATTTGCGAACTCTTAGTTGAGGTTAGGTATATGACCTAATTAAGAGTAGTTTATAGTTGTATAACGTGCGTGAGTATTTATACATTGGTGTCGCGTGGTAGAGACTAGGTATATGAGACTAGTATTGGAAGTGATAGTCTAAGTGAGATTATATGAGTTATAAAATATCGCGAGTACGAGACCTTATAGAACTAATATAACTTTGCCTTATGTGTTATTAGTGGACTAAGTGGTGTTTTCTACGTGAGTTTCAAAATGGGTTTTCATCAGGTATCATACCAGGATATTGAGATTTTGAGTTGCTATAAGGTACTAATTTGGTATTCGGATTCCTAGATAGAGGACACTAATTGGGATGATGGACTTGATGATTCATCTTGAGAAAGTATTTGATAAAGCAGATAATTAGCTTAGCGACTCTCCGTAAGGTAAATTAGTACTATATTGAGGAAAGATGATACTTGGTGGTTAATTATAAGGTTATAGAGATCTTAAATGGGTAACTGTGAAGAATAAGTATTCGTTAGCACTTGCTGACGATTTGTATGACTGATTTTAGAAACTAGTAGGATACTCAATGGTTATTAGTTGAATTTTTCGGAGTGTTACAATTACAGCGAAAAATTTGCTTTAAGGATATACTTAAGACAACATTTATATATAGTATGACCGTTTTGATTTGTGGATTGTGTATTAGTTATGGAGAGGTAAATAGGGTAAATGCGAAGAAGTATAATAGATACAGTTATTGGTGACTTAAAGGATCAACTTCAGAAATTGGTAATATATGTATATGGTTCGTTTTGAAAATTGATTATCATTAGTTGAGAAAATGAGGATGAATCTTATTGGAAGACAGGATACTTTAGGATGATTATATACTATAGTTCGACTTAGTTACGTGAATCATATGAAGGATTAGTGTGATGCTTGAAAGATATTGACGTTATACGGATTTTGAGTTTGTTGATGGTTATTGAGAGCTAAGTTAGATTATACTGTAATGTTTAATTGAAATTTGAGAATGATTGATCTATGAGAGTTCCAATTATATTTTCTTATTTAGAAATTATGGTATTTGATTGGGAACTAGATGTTTACAATATGTTGTTGCTAAGTACAATACCAGTATCAAAGGTAGGGAATAGATGACTCAAATTAAGTAAAAGGCGTTGAATATTCAACTTGAAGAATTATTGAATTGGGGATGCTTTGCCAAGTTTATAATCTTAATGAATGTTTAGTGTTATTTATCCAAGATAGTAGTAAGTATTACGAGATTGTGTTTTCTTATAAGGAATTCAACTAAGTAAAAATATTATGTTAGAATTGTTTTAAATGTGCTTTAAAACTTTGGGTTGTATATCGAACTTCGGTATGAGCAATTGTGCCCTTCGGGGATAGTTGAATTAATAAGGTCGATGAGAAACCGTTTTTGTGTAAATTAAAATGCGCTGAGTAATTTGACTATCTACCACCGGTATGGGACGGTTGTAGATAATTAAATCACTCGAGTTATTTTGTTAGCTTATCAATCCTTTGAAATTTCTGAGTGGTTTAGTTAATTAAAACTGGTATGGGCCGGTTTTAATTAAGTAAACCATTCGGGTCTCTTTGGATCTCTTCTTATATTATCATTTGAAATTCTGAAGAATGTTGTAAATTTTCGAAAGACATGTTACTTTAAAGTTATAGTTAAATCGTACGAAGCAAGTAGAAAAGCAACCTAGTTCCCCTATAGTGATTAATTGTATTAGAAGTTTTGATCCGAGAAATAATTGATAAATTGTGGAATTATTAATGTGAAAGTCGCAGTAGACTTGGTTTTGTATTGGAGTTGGATCGGCTCCGTTGTGGGCGGCCAACCATTTGATTTGAATATTGATTTATCACTAGGCCTGAACATAATTGGAACATTGAATGGTGATAATAGAATGTTGACGTTAGAAGGTTTATTAAAATATTTAGAGTTCTAGGTTGAACTTGAGAGTATTATCACTATAGATATTGTGATTGAGTTACATTGAAAGTAAAGAAGGGTATGTTGGTGCATTTATAGAAAGTTGAATTGTATTTTCTACTCGTTATATAAATAGCTTGATGAGATGTTATTATTACAGTCCTCACATATGTTAGGGGATAGTTTGATTGTATAAACCCCATAGTATTAAAAAGATTGGATAGTCATTCATTTGGGAAGACCCTTTTGGAGTGTAGGAAGGCTATTAAATTTAACCTTGTGAAAATTTGAGAAATCATTACTTATTATTGAGAATAGGCTACGGGCATGTACAAGGGATGTTAGTGGTCAATAGTACGTATGGTTACCGAGGGTTGAGTGCGCATAATAGTAGTTATCCTTCTAACATTGAGATAAAACCGTATGAGGCATAGTTTGGGAAGAAAATATCGATCTCTAAATTGTTGGAGTGAGTTGGAGAAGCTTATAGAGTATTTGAAGTCTTAATGTAAAATCGTAATGTATTTGGTGACATTAAGTTGTAATATCGTATCATTAGTAAAATTAGAAACCTTGGAAAGGAATCATAGATATGAAGGAACTAATTGGGAATTGAGGTCGAGGCATACATAAGTAACCGGGCGGGTTGATCTAGTAGGTAAGTGGCGGATACCAAATTCGGGACGAATTTTCTTTAAGGGGAGTGAGTGTAACGAATTCCCTAACCCTAGGCACAATTTTAATATAACATTATATACTTTTAATATTAATATCAACCTTATGTGTTTATTTTATATCTTTAAATTTCTTATATTAGAATAAAATGATAAAGAAATAAATAATGTTCTAGGGGAAAAATAATAATTAGAAATAAATAAAGTATTAGAATGGAGTGGTAATAAAATGGACAAATAAAATGTTGTTGGTTGGAAAATTATTTTAAATTGGGAAAAGATTTGTTGTAGGGGATTTTTGAGTGGGGGACAAAATCCCCCAAAACCCTCCCTCTTATGGACCGCCCCCTCTCTCTCTTGACCATATTCATACTCCTCCCTCCTTCTTCATCTTCTTCCTCTTCACTTTCTCTCTCAACCCTCCATCCATGGAAACCCATTTGAGAAAACCTCTTCTCGAAGCTCCTTCCAAGTTCGAATCTTCACCATTTTTAGATCCGAGAACACTTTTGGAATCGGGAGACCAAGAGGAGTTCATCAAGCTAAGAAAGTCTTAAATCCATCTCCTATTTTTAAGGTGAGTTATTATGACCCTTCTCTTCTCTAATTGTTCATGAGATAATTATTGTTGTTATTGTTGTTAAAATGCTCATAGGATGCTTTGGTAACTCTCTTGGAGGGAAGGAATTGATTTAGATCATAAGGAAATGTGGGTGTTCTTGGAAGTGTTAAATAATGAAAGAAATGGAAGGAACTAGTTTAAAATGGTTGGAATCTTCTTTGAAGTTAAGAAATGGGTAAATAACATAGTATGATATTATTGTTGATGGAAGTAAATTTGGAAGTATAAGAAATGGGTGGAGTTAGATTTGGAATGTTAAATCTTGAAAATGGTAGTAAAGTGGGTGGAAAATCAAGTGGTAATAAATCTAGGTTTAGATCACTTTGAATTTAAATGAAATAAAATGAGGCTCTTGTTCTAAGAAGTTGATTTAAATGAAAGAAATGGGTTGAATTAATTTTAGAAGATTTACTTGAAATGAGTTGATAAAATGGGTTGAAAATCTTGTAATAAAAGTCTAGGTTATGTTATTTTTGGTTTAAAGGAATTAGAATGAATTTGTAAAATTTGGAAATGCTTGAGGGAGATTATGAAAGTTAAGAAGATGTAAAAAGGGAAAGAAGAACCTAAGTAAACAAGGGTTTGGAATTGGAGTTGGCCGGATGGGGTCTTGGGCGGTCGCCCAGTGGTGATGAGCGACCGCCCATCGTGACAGAAATTAGGATGCTTAGAAAACCCTCTTGGGCGGTCGCCCAAGAGGTTATGGGCGGTCGCCCAGGTTGGCGTAAGTGGCCTAGCTCCCTGTTTCGCTGAATTTTCATTAGTAACCTCCTAGCATGATCCTTAACCAATATAAAGTTTGGAACCTAACCTTTTCGGATATGAATTAATCCTTTTAACCTAAGTTATACTTAGAGCAATTGTGTTACTTAATGGTACCTTAATTGGGTTTAAATGGAAATATGGAAGCACTCTACCTTCGACTTAGAAATCATTTGACAGTTTGTTAAAGGTGACACCAACTTGGTAGAGATAACTTGGACCCTTATAGAGATCATATATTGTCGTATAATGACTAAGTAAGATAGGTTGTTGATATCTCATTATCTTACTCGAGCACCTATTCATGGATTGGATTATGCTTAGTGTATTACATAAATGCGGCACTCTGATTATTGTTGAACATGAGTATATTTTACCATGTGGCTATATTGCTTATTTATGCATAGTGTATTAAAGAAACGTTGCACTATGATGTTGGTTGAGCATGAGTATATTTTACCATGTTGCTATGTTGTTTATCCCCTTTGTGGATTTATTCAAGTATCTATTATGTGCTTGATTATGTGTGAGTCAGCTGACATTGGGGGTATAACATAATACGATCAATTAGGGAAGTGTGACCTAATGTGATCGAATTATGTTATACACCCCATTAACCGTCCCCTTCCGTGGCCACAGTTTTGGGGTATAGCATCTGTAGTGAGCCAAAAGCCTTACAGAGTTGCTCTTGTCTTATTTGGTTCCACTGAAAAACGGGTCTTATAAGACGTGAGTATTGCTTAAGCGGCTCACCGTAAGATTGGAGTATTATTATACCCAATGCCGTACGACTCTTTGTTCGAGACGGGAAAAGGTAAACCAAGGTAATGTAAGGTGTTTACAAATTTTTCCAACGTGTTATGTGCAACTTGTTATGTGTTGCATCTTATATGGCATATTGCTGCATTCATAATAGCTTGCTGAGATTTATTCTCACCCCTCTCCCTTTACTGTTTTAGATTCCGAGACAGGTGGACCGGCCAAGTAAGGGCGGTAAGGAGTTTGGAGGTTATATTTTGGGGATTGTCGGGTTGATTTGATTGGTATAGAAAATGTACTTTAGTATAAATCATTTATGGGAATTGTATTATTTAATCTTCATTCATTGTTATAACCGATGTCTTTTTGTAACTAACAGTTTCGTACTTTCTAGGTTAGTCAACTATTTCTCCGTTGTGAAAAGGTGTAGACTTATTTTGAAAATGGTTATAATACTTATATTTATTTTGAAAGTTTTAAATAAAGATTTTAAAAGTTTTTGATATTTGGGTTAGTTTGAGGACGCTCCAGCTTGGGACACGTGTAGGTTCCGGGTCGGGGTCCTCACAATGCTAGTCATTTGACTAAGTATTATTTCTAAAAGATTTATATTGTCGATGTAAAAGTTGATGAACTCTCTATGAAATAAGTTACGTATTCAATAAAAAGGGTTCGCTCCCCGAAGTTGTACCAACGTTATTGTCTCATGCTTTCTATGTATTAGCTCAGATCAGACTCTTAGTCGATCTCGATTCTTTAAACAGATTCGGCAAAAGACTTAGTCAATTTCCTTCTTTAAACAGGTTCGACTAAAGCCTTAATCAATCTCGTTCTTTAAAATTTTGACTAAAGCCTTAGTCAATCTCGTTCTTTAACAGATTCGACGAAAGCCTTAGTCAATCTCATTCTTTAACATGTTTAACTAAAGTCGTAGTCAATCTCATTTTTTTAACAGATTTGACTAAATCTTTTGCCAATCTCATTCTTTAACTTAGGATTTTTTTTCTTAGCTTTTAACATGATGGCTTGGCCCAGAGCTAGCTCCGGGTACTTACGGCAGATAAAATTCACCCCAGTCAAGGGGGCCACATCACCTAGTGCATCTACCATAGATTGCACCTCCTCTGCATCCCTTGAGGTGGGAGCTTGACCAACAGGTATGCTAGACCTGGAGCCTGATGGCCTAGAGGGGCCCGCACCTTTTGGAACTACCTCCACCTTGACCTTTTCCTGGTCCGGGTAAGGGCTAGATCACCATCCGTGTCGTCTTTGCCTTCGAGATTGATGAGTGGATTTTGTACATATCATTTTACCTATGTTTTCGGATGCTTTTCATTGAGTTTTGATGTATTTAGATTGGTTTTGATGTATTCGAGTGACATTTTGTAAGGTGAGGTTGTGTGAGAAAACAATGCATTTTGAGGGTAGTTTTGGCTTTTTCTTTGTAATTGGTTGTGAAATCTCATGGAGCGAAGAGTGCAAGTCATTGGTCTATGAAAAAGGGCAACAAAATGATCAAGGTTCAAGCTCGGGGTCAAACAAAGTCAAGGGGCGAAGGCCAGGTCAAAGCTGAGTCAAAGTTGGGCAATTCTGCATATGGCACGAGTGAAGCACGACTGAAGAAGGATTGGGCACGAGTGGAGAATGAATGGGAATCAAGCACGCCAGAGACAAGCTGATCAGAACGAGTGGGGGTCATTAGCACAACTCGTTCTCACGAGTGGCAACCAAAGCACCATTCCAAGAAAGCGATCAAAACGACTTGAAGGACAGAGGACGACTCGTTCTCACGAGTGAAATCAACAGGGCACGACTCGTGCTAATTAGCACGACTCGTGCCAGGACGCGGTTTGTGACGTCAGCAGAGCGTATGGCACAGATTTGCATGGATTTTCTTCCTTTCTTTTCCTGGTTAATATATGACTTATTAAGGAGTATATATACTCCCTTTTAGACTGATTATTAGGTACCTTTTACTTTTACTTTCTTGCCTAGGTTTTTGGAAGCATTGAAGGATTTTGGTATTTTTCGAAGGTTTTGCAATTTTCCTCAGGTTTGATGTATTGTTGCTATTCATATTTTGTGATGTCAATCCTGAATATGAGTAGCTAAGTTCTTTGTAGTTCACGGATTGGTTGTAGCCCGTATTTGATCTTTATGCTAAATCTTTAATCTTCTTTTAATTGTGGTTTTTGTTCATCCTAATATTTTTAATTTGTATTTGGTACGATTCTTGCACTTGCGTGGAGAATTGTGCATGAACACTATTAGGGTGATTGGACTCGATTGACGATCTTGCGTGAATCGATTGAGTCTAGGTTTCATCAATTCTTTGGTTCTTAATGAATTGAGTTTTTGTTAATTTGATCTTGCGTGATAATTGGTAATTACTCAATAATAGAATTGCAACCCGGCCATCTAACCGTCCCAATTCTTACAAAAGCGAAAAAACCCTAAAACACAATTAATATTTCTATTATTCAAAAGCATAAAGAGAAAATATGTGGTGAACCCAATCCGTGGACTAGTTGTTAAATTCTTGAATTTCTTCTGCGAGCTTGCTTATTTGTTACTTTAGTTGTTTAATTGTCTTAATTTCTTTTGTAATTAGTTTTTAATAAATCAAAATCAAAAACCCCTTTTCTGGTTACTTTTAGCATTAATTAAATTTACTTGTTAAACACACGAGTCTCTGTGGTTCGACCCTTGCTTGTGCATATTGCTACAACGGTAACTTGTACTTGCAAGGTATTTTTATTACACAGTGGAATTTTCTCCATCAGAGATCGAGCTCCAGATCCACAAAGTCGGCCTGGCCTTCTTGAACCGTCATTGAATCAAGTAGAAGGTCAGTGCTAGACCCAAGAACAGGCTTGGGCCCAACTCTCCCCTCCGACCCAGAAGCATCTCCCCTCTCCTGGTCACCAAGGACCTCCTCTTCAATCGGCTGGATGGGCTTAGTCCAATCGATAGGCACTATCCCCACCCTTTCTTTTGGGAACAAGTTGTTCCTCGCAGTGGCCTCACTTTCCCTGCTTGCTCGAGCATTCTCACGGCCATGACTCTTACGACTTCTACGGCGATGTCCTAAATCAACGATGCGATCCATCTGTGATTCTTGAGCTGGGGTAAGAATTACACATACCAAAAGAAAGAGGGTCAGTATAAGAAGGACGAGCAAAACCTTAAGCAAAAGGAAAAACATCATAGAGAAAGTGCTTAACCTCCAAAGTGAAACAAATTCTTGCAGTGGCACGGAGTTCTTTAACAGAAGTGGCATTGGGTCTCAAACCTCTCTCTCTCTCTCTCTCTCTCTCGTGGATAACCTAATTTGAGTACCTAAGGCTCCTTATTATTGGAACCAAAGGAGCTACCCATCCATCATCTCCCATCATCATCCTGACTTGGACATAATAGTCCTTGCTCGACTCTAGGGTTTCCCAACTAACTGTACTCTTGCGAGCAACGATTGTCAACCTACGAGTTAAGGCATCACTCCAAACTGTTACCCAATACTCATCCTTTTTCATGGGCTCAGAGTCCTCTTTCGGTAGTGGGAACTCCCAACCCTTCCTACTCTCCACCAAGATTAGGTGGTCGTTCCAGCCCGAAACATTATCGGGCAAATTTGAAATGAGCTTAGGGGCCTTAGCTTTGGCAGGGGTGCTAATCCCCCAGGTTGTGCCATTGACCACCACCTTAAAAAACTTTCTGAACACAAACCGATACACCATTGCAAAGGCGACCAGCACCCTCACTGCGTTGGCCCCAAGCTACATTGGCACAGCGGACATACACTCCAGAAACATAAAAATGAAAGGATCTAAGGGGAGCCTCAACCCTACCTCAAATTTTCTATAGTAGAAGGTCACCCTGCTTGAACTAAGAGCCCAATGTGAGCATGATTGGGCTTTCCCCTGTTTCTAGGTGTAATGGGTCAGTTGGAAGTAAGCCCGGGGCACCTCGAAGTGCTCGTGAAGTATTCTATTACGGGACTCATCCAAATTTCTGCAGACCTGGGGTTTGGGGCCTACGTAACCCCTTTTATTCCGACCGGCGACCATCATGGAGCAGAATCTGTCCACAATTCTTGCTGAGGAGGAGCTCGACGCCTTGCTCTGGCTAGTCCCGTCTTGTTGGTCGTTATTCGCCATTTCTACAGAAGACAAAGAAATAGGGGAATCATTCCTAGATGAAGAGAGATCCAAACTACCTAAGGGTGAACCTAGATTCCCCTGGGAAAGCATGCCTATGATGAGGAAACGTAGGCTAATTTGACATTATTTAAAAGATGATAAGATGGTCGATGAGCTTATTAAAAAGACAAAATCGGATAACCCGTGAGTCGTTAGTAGCCATGTCCCCTATACTCTCACCGTTCGGGAACCCAATTTCACCAAAAATTAAATTCCATTGTTTCAGGATGTCGACACACCCTTCTAAGGTAAACTCTCTCCATGGCCCACCTACCCTTTTATAAACCCTAAGGTTTATACAATTATATCCATACCTTACCCCCATCTCGAAACTCAAAACCCTAGCCATAGAAGAAGCAAGCAAAGTAGAGAAAAGCTTCGAAATCTAACACTAAAGAATGAAATCGAAGAATACCTGAAGTTTTCGAAGAAGGGAGGGATATCGTGTCACCGAAAAAGAACTTGCTAATGCCGGAGATAATTTCCTCGCCTTTGCTCTTGATAGGTTTCTATGAATTTGAAGATGGTAAAGTTTGGAAAGGACTAAATTTGCTCAGTTTATACTCCTCTTTTCCTTACCCGAATTGGAAAAGTTTGGATAGCAGTTGAATTATTGTCAAATTATGGGCCGAATTAAATGTCCATGCCAGTTCCCAAGACGAATGTCCAATCGACAGAATCCGTACCATGAAGTGCGGATATTATGGCGCATGGAAGACAGATCATCGAACCGCCAAAAGTCAAACATCGTGAAGCGACCTACATGTTATAAGTCGAGCTGTAAATACTGACTACATCTAATATAAAATTTTTGTCATAACTTCCTACCCGACTAAGTCGAGCTAGAAAGTTAGGGGGCCACTAAACGGAATAAAAGTGATGGGCCAAGCCCAACGGGCTGGCCCTATGTCCCAACAGGCCCAAATGCCCATCAAGAGTAAAAGGACCATCAAAACATCACTAAAATACGTGCACTCATCCAACTAGATCAGTCGATCAAGCTTATTATCCGACCTTTCTTGTTCCCGACCTAGCTTTATCCGACACATGATCTACCCCTTGTTCAATCTCTGCCTAGACAAGGCACGAATTCAGGTCGACCTTGATAAATCTGGCGACCTCAAACAAAAAAAAACGTACGCAAACCTATATCGCATACGTAACTGCTTCCTACATTATCGTAGACGGTTACGCCTATATTGCATCCATGATTTACGGCAATGGAAACACTATAATATCAATCCATACACAACAAAGAAAGGTAACGTCATTTTGTCTATTTGAGGTTTGTGTTGTTTCAATACAGTTTCTTTAAACTCATATTCTAGATCTCATCATCACGCCGGAAGGTTTTAGCCGGAAACCATCTCGGCTATTTATTTGTTCGTGGTTTCAGGTACTGTTAGACAAGTTCTAACAAAAGCACAAAAAGAGAAAGAATTACAATATATTAAATGATACAAATTACAATAAAACATAAACAAAGAGAAAAACCGTAGGAGAAAATTTGTATGTTGATCTTCTTGATGTTGTCCGAGTCGTGTGTGACACACTCTCCTTAAGACAAGCTTGAGGTTGTTTTGGACGTTCGCCTCCCAGGATAAAACGGACGGACCAGACTATTCTTGCACACTAGAATCTCCGGCGAATCTCACTATGCTTGGACAAAATCACCATGGATAAATTTCTAGGAGGCCATAGAAAGAAGATGAGCAAATTGCAAAGGGGAGGGGGAAGATTGATGGAAAAAGTTATTTTCATTTGTTGTGGGTTTTTCTAGTTATAGTTTCAATAACCATGTCATGACTTCCCAATTAATCCTTGTATTAATATGGGAGTCATTACCTTATATTCATGAGATTTAATTCCACACTTTGTAACCCCTAATCCTAAGGTAATGATCCCTATTAATCCCTCATTAATCTAGGAATCATGGGACATCAATAGTGGTGTTAAATTCTAAAATTTACCCTTTAAACCCACCAACTTTGAGCTATCATATCTTTCTCATCCAATATCAAATTGGACATCTAGATATACCATTTCAATGTTCACATGAAGTGGAACATGAACCCACAATAATCAATGTCAAATGACAAACGATTTATGTAAGGAAAATATAAAATTTCCTTCACACACAACATATTTTTCCAACAATCCCCCACATGAAGGAAATTGATGACGAGTTTGGTGATAGAGTCTGAGAGACGAAAACTTGCATACGATAGGTGTGGGAATGCCCATTGAACCTTCGCTCATACAAGCATATTTACTCTACTCGCAAGCCGATTGACGCGATGTCCTTGAATTGTTATGCTTTTTGTGTAGCCGATCATATGTTTTACACAAGTATCGTCCTAACATAGTTCAATTCTCATAACTATATTCATTCATGGCCCTGAATATTTTGCCTGATTCTGTGAGAGGTTCTAAGAATTGAGCCTCACACAATTCTCCTCGAAGCGGTCCCACTTCTCTCTCACATAGGTGATTTCTTAAAGGTAACCAGTATTACCCCGCTCAAATTTTCAACGTGTAAGAATCATTAAAAGCCATATGCTTATTGAATGTACGCTCGCCCTGCGGAATTTTGGTTTTCCACTGATGAAAAAGAAAAGGAGTCGCCACGCCATGCTTAAGAGGTGCACTTTGAAAAACCTTTTAAAGAGAATGGGTTCGGGGGTCAGGTTACGTGTTGGGAAGAATCGAGAGTTCACCCAACATGCCTCGTCCATAGACGAGTCTTTCTAATCAAACATCCAAGTAATCCATAAGTGTGTGCAATCATTGATAATGAACAAATGTAGTAAACATGAATTTTATTGATTTGGAAAGAGACTTACAACTTGTGAACCAATTATTCAGGGAGGCCACATTCCCATTACAACAAATCAGAACAGATTACAAAAGGAAAAGGGTCCCTGCAGACAGGCATAATGTGTCGCGTGACACAGGACATGAGTGACCAGATTTGTCGCGTGACACAGGATTACCCATGCACAATGTGTCGCGTGACACATAGTGTCCATCTGCAGGGACTTACAAGCTTGAACACAATAGCAACAATAACCAACACAGATTCAATTGATCAATCAGATTAGCTTCGAAATAGAGAATTAACAACAATTCAACCCTGGGAGTGTGGATATGGAGAGATCCACACTCCCTTGGAATCTAAATAACAATTTCAACAAATATTCAACAATGAACACCCAATTATTCAGATTAACCAAGTTAAACAGAGAGATTACGATTGGGATTCAGTAATCTAGATGGATAGAGTCTGATTACTGAATCCAAGGGAAGTAAAACAATGGAATTATCCAATTATCAAGGTATGAGAGAGAGGGAAAAGGGGGTTGAGGGTGTTACCCTTGTTGCTTCCATGAATTCTGTATCAAGTTAAATACAGAACCCTTCAACAGCAGCTTCTGGTCCTGGAAAGCTTGAGAGAATCAGTAGAAGGTGGATCTAGGAGGTGATGGAGGGAGTGGGTTGAATTGGAGGTAGGTTAGGGGTAGGAGAGAGAGAGGTGTGTGTTTAGTGTGTGTGTTACGTTGCAATTTCTGCAGAGTAACAATATGTCAAATTCTGGATCCATTTCTAAAAGGGAAAGGGTCTTATTTATAGGCTGCAGTTAGTGGTCACCTTGTGTCGCACGACTTTAGGCAGCCACTTTCCAAGCCTTGACTTATCGCGTGACACAAGGTGTCACAACCGCTTTTGGTGCCAAAACCAGTTTCTGGAACATTCAGGGAAAATACCCAAAAGGTCCAAAAAAGTTTTATTCCCTGGAGGTCCTTTAGCATGAGCAAAGTACCAAAAGGCACTTCCTTCGCGGGAAACTTATGAAATGTTTCCGAAAGTCTCTGGATAGGCCGAGAATTTACTAAAACACCCCTTAATGCAATTTTATCACATTAAAATGCACCTAAAAGGGTCGCGAATTGGATTGGCATACTTACGGAGCCTCTCGGCTACGTCACTTTTGGAAAAAGTGAGGTTGTCGATAAAATAAGATCTAATCCCAATTAGCGGCTAGGGATAAGGCAGAGGGCTAGAAGGTGATCTGGGGAGATCGGATGGCTGGACCTTTAGAGAAAGGATTCCTACGTATCCCTAGGAGGGTATCAAGCCAAATCGTAGTTCAAAAATGAAACTGACAAGAAGCAAGAAAGGGTAGAGATGTGCTTTCATACCTTTGCTGTGCTTACCTGTAGCTGCCTGAGGGACTGGTGCTACTGCGGGTGGCGAGTAGCTGCCGGAGGGTCTCATGCTACCGTTGTTGATGTAAGGTTGTAGCTGCCGGAGGGTCTCACGCTATTGCTGGGGATCGGTTGCAGCTGCCGGAGGGTCTCATGCTACCGCCGGTGAAAGGTTGTAGCTGCCGGAGGGTCTCATGCTACCGCTGGTGAAAGGTTGTAGCTGCCGGAGGGTCACATGCTGCAACTGGTGGTGGCGAGTAGCTGCCGGAGGGTCTCATGCTACCGTTGATGCTCGTTGTGGATGCCAAAGGGACTCATACCACTGGGTGTTGGTGTAGCTACCAGGGGACTCACGCTACTATTGATAGTCTTTGTGGATGCCGGAGGGACTCATACCACTGGGTGTTGGTGCAGGATAGCTGCTAGGGGACTCACGCTACTGCTGCTGCTGGGGATAAGTGTAGCTGCCGGGGGACTCACACTATTGTCGTTGGTGACTTGCTGGTTTTGCCGAATGCAGGACGGTCTTTGTTGACGGTTGACTTTTGTGTCCTGAGCTTTGCTTGGTAAGCCGGGGACTTTGCTTGCCAGGGAGCGGACTTTTGCTGGCACTTTGGTGGCGAGGCCACTGATCTTGGTGCGCACTGCTGGGGAGACTAAAATAGATACGGATTTTTTTGTCTAGGTTTTGGCTGAGGGCCAGTCTTCGAGGGTTGATGAGGCTCAGTTGATTATTGTACCTGCGGGGGAAACTGCGAAGCATGCCTCAGGGGTTAAAGTGCAAAATATCAGACCACATGGGTATTTTTGGAAAATCTGGCCATTGAGTCACGTTGCGTCGCACGACCACATAAAGCTCATGGCCAGTCCCTTATAACGTTGAACAGTCCCTATTTTGAAAACACATTTCAGAGGGAGGCGAGTGGTTTTGAGAGGAGAGGCCATCCATTCGTACGAATTCAAGGGAAATCAAGAGAATCCAGGGTGTTGATTTTGTTTTTGGCTTGCAATCATGCCTCCTAGACCACGTCCCACGAAGAATGGACCTCAACAAGCTCAATTGGCCGCTCGAAGGAAGAATTCTCAACGGAATCAGAGGCCCTTCATCCCTCAAGCAGTGCGAGGAGATTTCTATCCCCAACTCAAGGAGCACACTTCTGCGCATGGGAAGAAAAATACGGTAATTCCGTAACCCTTGTCCTTTATTGCATTAAAAAAGTTGGGTTTTGTTTATGTCAAAAGATTCAAGCTTTTTACCTGCAAAATCATGAGTTTGCTGCATGGTTTTGAGTTATGAGAAATTATTGATGCATGTTAAATGTTCAACCCTAATTTTACTTGGGAAAAAGGGTAAATACGAAATTATAATTGATTGACATGCTTTTTCTTTGGAAAAAACTTGGGATATTCATACCTGTGTTGTGTTTACCTGCAGGAGTTGCGTACCCGAGGCTCACCAGAGGTTATTGGTCGGCTGTGGGATCTCTTGCCCGGCAGCCAGGAGCTGGAGCATTCGCCGAAGGGCTTGGTGTATGCTGTCGGGCTGGGTCAGTTCTTTGAGATGGCGAAGGCCATCGGGGATACTCAGCGGAGCGTGGGGCTGGTGAAGGCGTTCCGAGAGTTCTGGTGGGAGACCACCCATTCTTTTCACTTTTCTTGGGGAGAGGTGACGGTCACGCCATATGACTTTGCCGCTATCACGGGTCTTCCTTTCACTGCCGAGCCATTATATTTGGAGGAGCCTGCCCTTGAGGATGATCCTCAGCCTCCCGCTGAGGTATACTTCATGGAGATGGTTGGTTTTGTTCCCAAGGATAAGAAGGGGAAAGGGTACGAGCTAGGGGAGCTCCATGGTCGTCTTGTTGTGCAGAGTAGGGATTATCCAGCTGATGTGGCTGATACTGAGGAGGATAGGCTGAGGGCCAAGAGGCTGGCTAGAGATTTTGTATGGATTGGTTTCTCAGACATGCTTTTCATCAACGGCACGTCTTCCGCTTTGATTTCACTGTTGGAACTTTTGAGGGATTGGGATGCTGTTGGGACTTTGTCCTGGGGAGAGGCAGGACTCGCTGAGCTGTACTTGGCTCTGGATGATGTCAGTAGGGGGGAGGCTAAGTCCTTCAACTGCTTCCATTTAGCTTTTGAGGTATTTCTCAATCTAACCCCACCTTTTGGATATTCTTTCTTTCTGTCATTTCTTGTTGCCATTCTGACTTGCTTTGATCTTTCTTTTCCAGGTTTGGGCTTACGAGATCATCGGTTGCTATGCTTGGCGGGTTCAGGAGGCGTACCCAATCACTATGTTTCCTGCCATGAGGTGCTGGGTAAAAGACGCGCGGCAGAAGGTTTGGACAACGGATACCAGGGGACGGGTGATGGCTTCTTACCCTGATACTATGATCTGCTTGCGAGGGACTCCCGGGAGTCTGAATTTGTTTCCCTGGGTTGACCGATATGCTGGGTTTGATTTGGGATATGCTTTACACCTTACCGAGTGCCGCAAGCTTTTGGTAGGTCTTTCTGGTGATGCACTGTATCTGGGAGAGCGGGTCTGCAGACAACACGGCCATGGTAGCATTGCTAGAGTCCCGGTTGATCCTCCGGCGGATATCTGGTTTCCTCGGAAACTAGAGGACATAGCTGCTTTGATCCAGGGGGAGGCTGCGTTCAACTATATTGCTGAGGGAGATTATGGAGCTTTCATGACTACAAGGTTGAGGTCACTGCAGGTGGCGCCGAGGCGTGATGCTCAGGGCGCAGGCCCCTCTACTGGATACGTGGTAGACACACCCTTGCATCCTCCTTTTGTTGATTTTCAGGATGGGGATCACTTGAGGCGGGCTCCTCTCGATACCAACAGGATTTATCCATATTTTTAGCTTCCGAAGGGCACCCGATCTGTAAGCAACTGTCTTCTCTTTATTTATTGTTTTGAACTGTTTACATCTTTTGCTTTTTACCATGACTAGTTCCCTGATTTCTTCTTTGTTTGATTGTATCAGGTCTCGGTCGATATTTACTAGAGCTTTGCTCATCACTACATCGGGTCCATGGACATGATTGATCAGCTGGAGAGGAGCGCCCGTTACTGGAGGGAGCGGTGCTTGGCTCGGAGCTCTGATGATGATTCTACGCCCAGCTTGCCTGACAGGAAGAGGGCTCGGACTGATATTGCTGCTGATGATACGCATAGGCCCAGGACCAAGACTTCCCCTCGTCGTCCCCCTAGTCCTCCCAGCTCTGAGTATGAGAGTGATGCTTCCGGAGATCCTCACGAGCTTGAGACCATGGATATCCCTGCTGTTCATGAGCTTTTCCGCGATTATCCCGTCATTTACCACGATCCTGTTGTAGATCCGGGTCACGAGCAGGCTGAGGAGGAGGATGCAGACAGAGAGGAGAGCGAGGATGATGGCGATGATGATTCTGATGATGACGGAGATGTCTACATTTCTGAAGGTGATGGTTCAGAGTAGCCTCTTGGATCAAAACATATCTTTTTTGATTATTGTACCCATTCGGAGGAAGCAAACAAACACTCTTTTCTTTTTCTTTTGTAAAAACTTATTTGCCTTGAACTTTCTAAGCTTAGTACATTATCATTAGTTTTTGTTGTTTGCACGAGTCCACTTTTTGGAAGAATAAGAAGGAATGGTTTTTTTTTGAATGGTTTTGGCATTGATACAAATGTGGTTCGAATGATTTGATCGTGTATGGCATGTATATATGATGGCTTGTATGTATATGAACTGAATGAACCCCTCTCCCAGGTCTATCTGTAGGATGATGGCTTTGTTTGCAGCTTGAGACAAGTCGGGGCGTGCCCTGGTACAGATCAGATTGCAGCTTGCTGATGTCTGGTGTTGGACTCAAGGTGTCGCACGACTCAGGACAGCTGGGGCACATTCTGTCGCTTGGCACAACAAGTCATGCTGACGGGACTTCAAAATCAGACTTCCATATTACCTCAAGACCTCTCCCTTTTGCTTAGGGCAAAGAATGTAGCAGTCTCCAACATGGAGTAGGCCTCAAGTAACCAATCCACACCCAAGGATCAAGATTATAAAGCTAGCCCCAGTATTTTACATAGATGAACACATCATTCTTCCTCTTCTTTGACCAAGCCCCGGTTTGACACATAGCCTCACTGCAGACAACACATCATGTAACCCTGGAGGAGGTCGTTCTTCGAGCTTCAGTCAATCAGTCGACCGACAAGACTTAAGAATGCTCACGTACAGGGGAACATTTTTCGAAAGGTGGGAATAGTTCCCGGACTTGCGTACGACACTCTTGCTTTTTGGTTTAACTCTTTTGGGAGAGTATAAGTTTTGCAAGGTGTGGAAAGTGTATGGAAGCCCCTGCTTGATAGAAATACAATGTTTAGCTCTATATCCCTAAAAATGTAGAGAAGAAGACTTGCCGAGACACTTGAAAACCTGTCTTATTCACGATGATCACAAAGCTGCTTAAAACCCTTTATTGATGTTCAGGTTATTCAACACCAAAGCTGATATGGACAAATATTTTAATCAATCTTGAGGAGAAAGCTGACTGATATCAAAAACTAAACTCCGAAGGGTAGAAAGTGTATTTGTGTATGGAGACGGTCCTTGAGGGAACTAGACACATGAATTTCTTTGGAGCGTCGATGAAGGATGCAGGCGCGAAGCTCCAGTGGGACATTCACGGGAGGTGTTTTGCGGAGGAGAAATGGAACATGCTCACATGAAACATCGAATGAACGGGTAGAACTTGCACAATCTTCGATTGACGATCCGAAACTGCTATCTGGTAGGAACTGCGGTTGGGCTTCGGGATTTCGATCGGTCTTCGGGTAATTTGGGATATCGTGACCTCTTAAGACGAGAGGTCGGCTAGGCCTTTTGCTGGCTGAACCTCTAAAGATGAGAGATTGGCTTTCTGGGGACGTGTTTGGGATTTCTAAGGTGGAGGAATCGATTTGCCTCTAAGAATGAGAGGTCAGTCTTGGCTTTGCTAAGGACAAGGGTAACGGTAATGGAAATGTCCTTTAAAATCGAGAGGACGGTTTGGGATTGGCTAGAGGTAATGGTGAGGGACATCCGTGGTGTCTCTTATTCCTTCTGAGACTCTTCTTGAGTCATGACCAGATCTTTTTGACTTTTGCTTTTGAGAGGATCGCTAGAGACTAGGCTTTCTTTCTTTTCTTCTTCTCTTTTTTTCTTTCTTTTTTCTTTTTTTTTGTACTTCTTTTTTTTTTTTTTGTCTTTTTTTTTTTAGAGGAGAATTTCAGCTAATCCCTAGGATGGATCATTGCTTTCCGCCGTTCTTTGAACTTGGATATGGTCAATCTTCTTTTGCATCATGGGAGTCTCAAGGATAGTCCCTCTTCTTCTGGCGATGGTTAAACGGGTTTCAAATGTGCCGATCTTGAAATGAAGGGATATTATTTGGTGAGGGTGAGGTAATGGATTTCCTATGGGTGAAAGGTTTCAACCGCAGTCCATACCAGATGAGTCTTCATTTGTTTGCTTAAGTTTACTCTGAGGAAGATCCATGCAAATCGTGAGCATACGAGGAACGAGGTGGGGAGTTGATAAGCCTCAGTTTGGGAAAGATACCAGTCGGTTTTCTCACTCCGATTAATTTAAACATTAGTCATTTCAAAGCATTAGTAATTGAGCAGCACAAGTGATTATGTAGAATAAGACCATTTCAATTAGATGTAACGTGGGTGTGCAAGTAATGTCTCGAGTCTAGCAAGAATAGAAACAAATATTTTATTATTGAAATAAAATACTCATAACATGGATGTAATATACTCAAATCATAAAAACATCTGCTAGCAAAATAAAACAATCTAGGACCCTACGATGCCTGACTGACAAACTTCTTCACATGGGGAATCCTTGGAATTGCGGAAGAGGATTATCGACCACCTTAGGAGGATCTTTCTCAATCCTACCTTCGTCAACCAACCTTTGAATCAACAACTTCAGGGGAACGCAGTCGTTGGTGGCATGATCGGGATACTGATGATAGTAACAATACTTGCTGCGATCCAAACTCGGATTGGGTTTGAGGGGATGGTAGTTATCAAGCGGCCTTATCATTCCTCTTCACATCAACCCATTGAAAGCTTCCTCGGTTGTTATTCCCAGGTCATCGAATTCTCGCTGTTTGCGCGGTGGGAACCGACCACGACTCTGGACAACACTTTCCTCATGAGAGCCAATTTCGATCTTCCCTTCATTAATAAGTTCCTGGATGATCACCCTCAACTGTCTGCATTCACAAGTGGTATGGATTTGATATTGATGATAGTAACAATACTTGCTTGGATCTAGCTTTGTGCTATTATGAGGAGGGACATAATTGACTAGTGGCTGAACCAGTCCTCCGCTCACCAAAATCTTGAGGAATTGATTCATAGGCATTCCCACCTTTCCCCAATACGCTTTCTTCCTTTTCGTCTGAACTGTCTTCGGAGGGGCCTCAGGTATTGGCGTCCCTTGCTGGATAGGGTTCATAGCAGGAATGAAAGACATCTGATTCACGGTTACGTATGAGGCTGGTCCTGAGCGCTGATCTTGCGAAGGTGCTAAGTTGAAGCTATATGAACTCATTGGTGGTTGGGGAATACCTCCTTGAGGGGGAGCTTGGTCAGAGCGAAATGACAGCGGTTCCTTCTGGTTGGAATAACTGTTCACATGATAACATGACCCTCGGGAATCTTGCTGATAGTGACTCTTCAACTCAAATTGATTGGGAGAACTGAAAACTTCAAGGGTCGGTTGCCCATCCTTAATCTGAGTTTGGACTACTTGAGGTGTCGGGGAAAGAATCTTGTCTTGTTCATCTTCAATCACCCTTTTCATTACATTTCCATTCCCATGATCAACACTGCTAGCACCGATGATTTCTTCGTACGACCCATCTTCGTGACGAATTATCGTGACCCCTCGGACGCGCATCGCTTCTACAAACCTAGCGTGCACCTCTTCTTCTCGGGCTTTAGCAACTTGGGCTAGCAATTGGGCCTTACATTCACGAACCATGGCAGCCTCGAGAGAAGCTCGCAACTTTGTCACTAACAAATCACTCATGTCTAACTGGCCTGGAGTAAGAGGAATCCCAGACTGAGCGGATGGCATATCTTTTGCACCAGACATCTCGAATAGCAGAACAGATGAGAACCTCGTAGAAACTGCAAATATTCTGGAGATGCGAACCAAACGAGCACTGGATATCAGAGCACGCACCCAACTTGTCACTGCTAAAGAGGGTAGATACGGGTTTATAAGGTAGTGAGGGGAGAGAAAAGGATATTGAGGGCGTACGGGAGAGGGAAAGGAAACGAGGGACAGACTCGCACAAACAATTTATTTATCTTCAAGTATAAATCGGTGTCTTAATCCTAAATACGGTTGGGAAAGGAGAAGCTTTTATTTGTACAAACTACACCTTGGGGAGACCTAGGGACGCAACATTCAAATCATACCAAATGCCTTGCATTGAAATCTATAATAGGTAATGATACCTAACCAGAACCTAACATCGTATGGGACGGAGAGGTTGTCCAAATTTATGGGGAAATTTGGGCAGCATAACGGGTATTCTTGAAGAAGTTCAAAGAAAAATCCGGCATAACCTCTCGTCGGTGCACGTTGACAAAATGGCATGATCTCTCGTTAAGGACACGCCACGGGAGTGACATGTCCCCACGTGAAACCATGTTGCGTTGGCAACATGCCCACAAGATGCGAGGTTTTGGGGAAGGTATAAGGACCTATGGTAAGTTTCAAAACAATTCATTTTGGTGTGATAAAAAATGTTGTATCAAAAACCAACCGTGGGTAAGGTTTACGTGTGGCGCCACCTATAACGCACTAGGGGGATAGGTTTGATATTAGGCGCTCAAGCGTAGGCGAAATAGATCACCGTCCGCGATGCCGTCAATCGCACCCGAGGGCTCTAAATCTATGTGGTTGTGTGCGGATGACTATATTATTTTATTTACGAAAACAAAATTTATTTATTTTTTAAGAAAAGAGAAAAGGAAAAAAAACACACACCCTCACACAGAAAGAAAGGGAACAATAATCAACTGAGCCATTTTTCGATTCAAGGGACTGCCCTCAAATCATCTTCTGAAGACCTGTCCAGTGACCATTCCTGTCGCGTGACACAGGACAACATGGGACAAAGATGTTGCACGACTAGGATGATCACTGAATCAGAACCCTGCAAAGTGGAATCAGCCCCTGCCCTATACATGGCAAGGGACAAGTACAATAACCAAACCACAACAAAATGGCCACAAACTATATACAAGGCTCACAAGTCTCCAAATACAACAAAATGCATGTACTACAAAAGATTATCTAAGATGCACACAAAGAGGGACATGTTGGATGTTCAATTGAATGAAAGCTTGACCCACTAAATTTTGAAAAACAGGTTTTCAAAGTATGTCCCCAGTAGAGTTGCCACTGAATGTGCGCTCGCCCCGCAGAATTTTGGTTTTCCACTGATGAAAAAGAAAAGGAGTCGCCACGCCATGCTTAAGAGGTGCACTTTGAAAAACCTTTGAAAGAGAACGGGTTCGGGGGTCAGGTTACGTGTTGAGAAGAACCGAGAGTTCACCCAACACGCCTCGTCCGTAGACGAGTCTTTCTAATCAAACATCCAAGTAATCCATAAGTGTGTGCAATCATTGATAATGAACAAGTGTAGTAAACATGAATTTTATTGATTTGGAAAGAGACTTACAACTTGTGAACCAATTATTCAGGGAGGCCACATTCCCATTACAACAAATCAGAACAGATTACAAAAGGAAAAGGGTCCCTGCAGACAGGCATAATGTGTCGCGTGACACAGGACATGAGTGACCAGACGTGTCGCGTGACACAGGATTACCCATGCACAATGTGTCGCGTGACACATAGTGTCTATCTGCAGGGACTTACAAGCTTGAATACAATAGTAACAATAACCAACATAGATTCAATTGATCAATCAGATTAGCTTCGAAATAGAGAATTAACAACAATTCAACCCTGGGAGTGTGGATATGGAGAGATCCACACTCCCTTGGGATCTAAATAACAATTTCAACAAATATTCAACAATGAACACCCAATTATTCAGATCAACCAAGTTAAACAGAGAGATTGCGATTGGGATTCAGTAATCTAGATGGATAGAGTCTGATTACTGAATACAAGGGAAGTAAAACAATGGAATTATCCAATTATCAAGGTAGGAGAGAGAGGGAAAAGGGGGTTGAGGGTGTTACCCTTATTGGTTCCACGAATTCTGTATCAAGTTAGATACAGAACCCTTCAATAGCAGCTTCTAGTCCTGGAAAGCTTGAGAGAATCAGTAGAAGGTGGATCTAGGAGGTGATGGAGGGAGTGGGTTAAATTGGAGGGAATTGGAGGTAGGTTAGGGGTAGGAGAGAGAGAGGTGTGTGTTTAGTGTGTGTGTTACGTTGCAATTTCTGCAGAGTAACAGCATGTCAAATTCTGGATCCATTTCTAAGAGGGGAAGGGTCTTATTTATAGGCTGCAGTTAGTGGTCACTTTGTGTCGCACGACTTTATGAAACCACTTTCCAAGCCTCGACTTGTCGCGTGACACAAGGTGTCACAATCGCTTTTGGCGCCAAAACCAGTTTCTGGAACATTCACGGAAAATATCCAAAAGGTCCAAAAAGGTTTTATTCCCTGGAGGTCCTTTAGCATGAGCAAAGTACCAAAAGGCACTTCCTTCGCGGGAAACTTATGAAATATTTTTGGAAGTCTCGGGATAGGCCGAGAATTTACCAAAACGTCCCTTAATGCAATTTTATCACATTAAAATGCACCTAAAAGGGTCGCGAATTGGATTGGCATACTTACACTTATCCTTGTCCTTTCGGGATGTCACTAATAGGAATGGACTTGGGGTTAATTCCCCCACAGTGACGCTACAAGTCTTTTAACAGTTAGGTGGTTCCATTGAATCTAGTTCTTGGGATCTTCAGTCATCTAGATTGGGTTTTTCGCTGTGTATAACTTTTAAGAGGCTCAAGTCCCATTTCCCTCCGAATTTACAACTAACTCTCGATTTAACCCTTTGGTTAACGGATCCGTTTATCATTTGACTTCACATTGTCAAATTAATTGAGAGTAGTTCTCTAATGGTATTATGTCTTAGACATATATGTCTAGACTACCAATTACACATATTGCTATATATCTTTTCAATCATAAATTGACTTTAGCAATATACCATCTTGCTAACACAAGCTTTATCCATTTGATAATTGTTAACTCAAATTCATTTAAATCCCATCTATTCCATATTAATCATTTCAAAAATTTCAAGAATATCCACCTAATGACTTTTTTAACAACAAGTCCATTAGTTTTTCTTGAATTTGAATCATCAGATCAAATTGACTAGAATTTTTCTTAGTTAACATATCGTTTTTAGATTTAATTAACAAAGTGACGTAGTCACACTTGTTTAAATCCACACAATCAAACCTTTGATGTCGTTATCTTTGTACTTGTCTCAAGTCATACAATAACTTTACAAACTAGCACATTTTCTTCTAGGTTCCATTTCTTGAACCGTTTCAACACTTTGATCGATTTCATTTAAAGTATTATTTATTCACTTCCATGAATTTGACATCAATACTTGATTTCCATTGATTTTATTTTCTTTTGATTTTTATATATATTCAAACTTATTGAATCATATATAACAAATCAATATGCACAATTGTTATGAACATAACTCTTGAAACATAATCCACCATTTAGTAACCAAATTCAATTTTTTTGGTAATTGAGCTTGCTACTTTGCAAAACACCCCACATTCACAAGTGTACGTAGGCCTATGTTTCCATACTTCATATGGACATCTCATTGTTTTCTTGGAGAAACCTCTCCAAAAGGTAATTATTTTCGAAAGTATACTCACCCCCACATTTTCGGAGTAGTCCCAAAATTAGCAATAATGCCAATTTTCATTATTAACACCATTTGATTATGGTGTACATTGTGGACACTTTGTTTCATTGCTCATGTACAACAAACCATCGGGTTGTTCTATGTAAATTTTCTCTTCTAAATCGACATTTAGAAAGGTTATTTACATCCATTTGATGTATTTTAAATTCTGCTATGCATCAATTGCAAATACAACTCTTTATTCTCGTGATGAGAGAATAAGTATAAAAGTAATCAAGTTCTTCATTTTCTTGTAATCCTCAATTACAAGTCTAGCCTTGTACTCATTGATTGTTCCATCGGTCTTCATTTCCTTTTTGAAAATTCACTTATATGCTAGTGATTAAGATTGTTAGAATAAAGATTACAAAACCAAATGGAAATTACAGAAAACAAATTAAAACAGAAATAGAAAAGAAAAAGATAAGTAAAAGGATTTGTCGAAGTTTTCCGAGTCGTGTGAGATCACCCTCTCCTTAAGACAAATTTCGCCTCTATCTAAGTTGTGCTTGAGATTGAACGGGACGTTTGCCTCCCAGGATGAAACGGATTGACCGGACGGTTGCTGCACAATAGTACCTTCGGCGAACTGAAGTTATATGCTTGGAAACTATCACCACGGATGCAATGCAGGAGGCCAAAGAAAAGAATTCTCAATATGCTGCGAAAATGACGTGTTGAGAGATTCTGGAAATCAGTGTCTTATTTTGTTGTGTTCTTCCCTTTGTATATCAGCTAATGAAATTGAAACTATTCGAAAATTAAAAACCCATTTTTAATTTTCTTAATCAATGCATTTATTGAAATCAATTGGCTCAATCAATCAGCTCTTGCGGCAGTTACACAGCCCTTTGAAATCATTAGGAACATTTCTGAGCATATGCAACTGCTGGTGCATACGCCAATACATATTGATGGCACTGGCTTTGTCCATCTTGGAATATCTTCTATAAATTGTCGTAGCCACTAGGCTCACCACATTTATCTAACGCTATAAACTCAGATTCCATTCTGGATCTAGCTATAACCGTTTGTTTAAAAGATTTCCATGATACAGCTGCTCCTGCATATGCCAATATTCAAAGATGGAATTACAATATATTAGAACCTCTCACAGAACCAGGTAAAATGATCAGGGCCATGAATGAACATATCTATGAGAATTGAACTATGTTAGGACGATACTTATGTCAAGCATATGATCAGCTACACAAAAAGCATAACGATTCAAGGACATCGCGTCTATCGACTTGTCAGTAGAGTAAATATGCTTGTACGAGCGAAGGTTCAATGGGCATTTTGTCTATTTTAGATTTGCGTTGTTTCAATACAGTTTCTTTAAACTCATACACTAGATCTCATCATCAGGCCAAAAGGTTTTAGCCGGAAACCATCTCGGCTATTTATTTGTTCGTGGTTTCAGGTACTGTTAGACAAGTTCTTACAAAAGCACAAAAATAGAAAAGAATTACAATATATTAAATGATACAAATTACAATAAAACATAAACAAAGAGAAAAATCGTAGGAGAAAATTTGTATGTTGATCTTCTTGATGTTGTTCGAGTCGTGTGTGACACACTCTCCTTAAGACAAATTCTCCCCCTCACCGAGCTGTGCTTGAAGTTGTTTTGGACGTTCGCCTCCTAGGATAAAACGGACGGACTGGACTATTCTTGCACACTAGAATCTCCGACGAATCTCACTATGCTTGGACAAAATCACCATGGATAAATTTCTAGGTGTAAGTACCCAAATCTGGCTCATGCCTTCCAGTTAAAGTTTCCTAGCAGTTCCCCAAACGTTTATAAAGTTTAGGGGTAATTCGGGAACTTTTCAATACTTTACAAGCAAGGAAGACCTGTTAGGAATTAGAATTCTGAATAGGACCTCACTGGAAAGAAGCTTCCAAGCTGCCACCTTGCATGAATCTAGAAACATGCTGACGCGACGGAAGAAGACGCCGGACGACTTCATTAGCCGAGGGATTACGTTGGGCGGCTTCATTAGAAGCACACCAGACGCCTATAAATAGAGGCCTCCTCTATTCATTTTAAAAAGAGATTTTGGAGAGCACTGTTACTCTGTCAAAATAGAAACTCAAATTCCAGTCCCTAAATATACACAAAACCCTCCTCTCTCATACACTAATCCTATCTTAATCTATTCCTAAATAGATATTGCCTAGGAAAACTCTCTTGGAAGATAGAGAAAAACCAATATTGGTAATCTCTCCTTCCTTTACCTTTTGATACACTCCTATATACTCTTATTATACTATTACTTGTTATTTACATTTATTATTGTCTTAAAGCTTTGATCTTTGCAATATAATCTTCATATTTTCTATTCCCCTACACAAAGGATTCAATGGAGATCCTCTCCCTAGGATGAACAAGATTCCATAAGTGGCTTGTTCTAGGGATGATCTACCATATGATGATGTGACTCCCCTTTACATTTATGTATAAATATGCAATCTTTATATATTTTATGTCATCCCTTTCCCATGGATCTAGCTTTCCAAGGATTGTCCACCTTATGTGGTATTAAGGACATAGGAAAAGCCATAAAGATCATCCCTTTTACATTATGTCTTTAGTTTAATGATACTCATTGTATTGTTCATATTAAAAATGCAATCTTTACATTAATGTTATTTCCCCCTTGTCCCTAAAGATAAATTTTTTTCTCCAAGGATTGTCTAAAAGCCTTCTAAGGCAAAAAAAGACATAGGATGAGCATAAAGATTCAATTTTTACATCCCATTCCCCTAGTCCCGTGGTTCTTGATGCATTCCATGGTGAGGATAGGTGTAAAGACTCTATCTTTACATCAATCCCATCATAAAAATGCCACAATCCTCGTCCCTTTAGAACTCAATGAGTCTTAGTCTCGAAATCTCCGACAATCACTTGAGACGAACATAAAAATGTCCCTACGAATCATCATCATCTCAAGATATAGGATCGATGGACAAAGGTTCATTCTTTTCTAAAGAGTCTCATTCTTGGACTTAAAGACGAGCCCCTTTTGATCACATGTGACTAAAATCCCCAAGAAAAGTTAGGTTAAGACATACCAAGGCTCCTACGCCCATGATGGTTGATTAATCTAACGGGAGTGTAGATAAGTCCCGTCATGATGATCACAAGTCCAAAGTGAGTACGGGATCAAAATCCCGAAAACACCAAAATCCAAGGTATCCCAAGGAGTAACTTAACCTCCGAACCCTTATCATTTTTTTCAAAGTTTTGAGGAAATCAAAATGGCTTGGCGACTCAGTTTTTCATAAAATCGGTGTCTTCAAACTGAGGTGAACGGAGACCCCCCTTTTTCGTAAAAGGAAAAGAGGAATAAATCCTAGGGCCACATTCACAGTTTGGCGACTCCGCTGGGGACATGTAAATGTTTTCCAAACTTCTTTTTTCATAAGAAGCGTTGGAAACATTTACGAGGGTTAGCCTTCCGTCTCGAGTCCGATCTTTGTGCTTGTGCAATTTTCTTCTTTTTTCATGCATCTTTTGTGTTCTTTTTTGGCTTGTGCATACTCTGAATAATGAACAGGTGCCATTCTGAAGCTGAAAGTTGCCAAAAATTCCTGAAAAACAGTATGAAAAGGAAGCAAATTGGAACCTGGAAAGCTGTTGAATCCAGCCGGACGACCTGATCTGCCTTGATCTGAGCCGGATGGCTTCATTCGCAGTTCCACCAGGACACTTTTATCTGAGGCTAATTTGGAAACCGTGGCAATTTGGGGCTATTCAGTCCTGAACCTGGCCTGGTTCCAGAAAATTTACATGCTTATGTGATGCATTTTCCCCATCCCTAAAACATTCTTTTAAAACACATGATGAAAATCTCTATTTTAACTCAAAAAAGAATTTTTAGGAGACCTCACACTACGCGCACTATATATATCATGTACACTTTTGCACGCAAGTCCTTCATCCTGGGATTGTTGTTCAGCTGCAGTCACGAACAGTGTTACGACGCTCCCGGGCGCGCACGGAATCATCCCAAACTCCCCATAGCAGCCAATGTCGACCAATGCACTAGTCCGTGTCACACTTTTAAAACCGTGACTTTTGGTTGATTTTTGGTCTAGACCGTGTCATACAGCCTCATCGTATACCCACATAAAAGTCAAACCCGAGCCCATGCTAAAAGTCAAGATTCCTAGCGCAAGCGAAGCCATGCCGAATTTTTTTAGGCAAAATTGGCAAAATCTTGACCCCAGTATTGACTTTGACTTTGACTTGCATAAAGTATGCAACAAAGCTTAATGTGACATCGTGTCATTTGACTTTTAACGTCTGACCCATACCTATTATCTTCCCTGTACAGTGCCGAAGTCGACGTCTATCACGCAAGCGAAATTCTGCCGAAATTTCGTTGAGGCTAAAAGACTTGACTTTCACGGCATTGACATTGACTATAATCCGTATCGCTCGTGCGTTAAAATTCCTATGATCTGCTAGACCCTAAGACCGTTCTTCTCTCTCGGTCGGTGGGATCCGCTTGCCCTATAGGACCCTCGCCCAGGGCTGTCCACCCTGGGATGTCGAAATACAGGTGCAAAACGAGGGGCTTATAGACGTAGTGATGGAGCCCACTGATCCAGGATCTAGAGTAGTTGTGAAAAAGAAGGGCAACCTTTTCCAACCAAATAGAAATAATTAAAAGACACTGTTTTAAGTAAACTTGAAGATTCTTAATTGCATATAACTTGAGCCTTCAGCCTAAACACCTACCCCCAAGTCTAAACCTTGCCTATCCCTTTCCCGCAGCGAGAAAGAAGTGGGTGAGAATATCGCTTCTACGGCTTTTCAGTGCAGAAATTTCAGGCTCAGACAGTTTGTCAGAATCGTCAGTTTCGTCTACTCAAAGGTTTAGAATGGCAGATCTGACAGAAAATAGTGGTGGTATGGGTAATCCGGTGACTAGAGAGGAAGAGTTAACCCTAGCCTTGGAAAACAGCTGTAAAGATCATGAAGAGCAGCAAGCCATGCTCATTGATTCTCTCCGCCGGCATGGGTTTCAGATAGTAGTTGAAGCCAATGGTTCTTTGATCATGTGGAAGATGAGACTCCAGAAACAGTGATTTCAGGCCCTCCATCCTACAACCAATGCCCTCCTCCATCTACATATGATCCCTTACCAAGGACTACCCCCTTTCAGTCCTTCCCAGCACCTCAAGCCATCAGGGCTCCATCGCCCTCAGCTCCTCAGATAAGACCCAACTTCGTTCACTACCAACAGAGAACGAATGCTACAGCCACCCCAGTTTCTCAGTTCCAGCATTATCCCATGGGATTCATCCCTCCTCCTCAGTACAGACCATCCCAGCTGATTTCAAAACTCCAGTACCAGTCTAATTATCCCTTTGTCATCTTTCCTGGGCATCGATCTACAAATAACCCCAATAAGGCTTTTGACCAGTTTGACCTTTCCAACTTTGTCAGCGCCTGCGAATTTGACTCTCTCCTAGACAGCGGCAGTGAAGAGTCGGTCGAAAATGAGAATAGGAATGAGCTGATTTACAGTGAAGATGACAGCTCAGTAGAGGGCATGAATGTAGACCAATGGAAATGAAACCCGAAGGACCGGATGGGGTAGAAATCCACAGGCCTAGGAATGAGGACGGGATTACCTCGAAATGCGACTGCCACTTTTGTAGGAGCTTAGAGGAGAAAATGGACGCAAGTTCAGATGAGGAAGAGTATGAGTTCAGCATCTTAGAATTCAATACTCCTTACAGAGACCTGGTTGGTGAATGGAGAAACTTGATCGAAGCTTTAGCTGAGCAAGGGAATTGGGCTCCACCCATTGATCCAGAATATGTAAACGTCATTGAGACTGTGCCTCCTTTAGGAAGGGTGGATGCTTTTGCAGTATTAAGGGTCACCCCTGAGCCACTATCCAAGAGATAATGTATGGAAGCCCTAGAAAGGGTCTTGAAGTTTGAGGCGACCCCGGTCCTGTTCCTATCTTATGATAACAATGACATTTTCCTGGTAATCCCCACGCTAGAGGAAAAGCCCAGAACGCCCCTTATATGACTTCAAGTATCCCGACCATCCTTTGCCACCATTGGTCATCAGGGAAAGGACGAAGGTTTCGAGTAAAGCTACTATAGTGAGCCTGAGGAAGACACTGTTGAGATGCCAAAAGGGACAGTAGAAGAATGGGTCGCTCGAAAGCCAACTAGCCCAGAAAACCCTCCCAAAGACAATGACCTTGAACCTGTCAAAAGGTTCAATCCTGAAGAAATCCTTATTGATGATGGAGTCTCCCACTTTAGGAAGTGTTTGGCCAATGTCAAAGAAGCCGTCAAAAGGTTGACTCCGAGAGAAAGGAGGGATATGATTGACAGTGATGAGGAGTGTGACCCTACGTTGCTGAAAAAGCTGCTATGACAAGATGATGAAGCCACTGGCAAACCTCCAAACCCCATAAACGATAACTCCTGTTGTATGTTGACTCTGAAAGGCCTGAATGAAACTGTCAAGGCCTTAAGTGAGGAAGAAGAAATTGAGATCAGCAAGTTACTAAATCAATGGGGGACTCAGAATTAGGAAAGAGCCAGAAAGCCTGTAACCTGGGATCAGATTTGTGAAGCTGCCTATACCTCCAGTGATGCTGTGAACCAAATCAACCAACAGAGTTGGCCGTATGCCAGCGAAAGCACACCTCTAACCCTGAAAGAGCTGAAGGAATCTTCCATTAGGGCTAATGACTCTATAAAGTCGAATGTCTATGTGATGACTCGGTCTGGGCAGATGAATGTGGAACTACCCAAGGTCGACAAAAGAAATATCAGCTCCGAACCGAAGGCAGACAAGAGGCCATATAAGCTGGAAGCAGAAAAGTTAGACTCTAAGAAGGAAGACCCAGTGCTGACTCAGCTGAAGTGCACCCAAGCCAATATATCCCTTTGGTCCCTGTTAACCTCTTCCTATCCCCACAAACTGAAGTTAGAAGAAAGTTTGGCCAAGACCATGGTGCCCATAGATGTCACCCAGATGAGGTCGTCCAAATGATCGGGAACATTCACTATAGGAACATCATCACTTTCACTGACCTGGATTTACCAAAATATGGGGCTAATCATACTGAGCATCTCTACATCACTGTCCAGTTGGAGGAACGCCGGTTACCGAGGGTATTACTCGATAGAGGGTTTGCGAACGTCCTGCCAACAAAAATGATGGGCTTGCTAGATTTGAAGCCCACAGACTTAAAGCTGTCTAGTCAGTCTATTTAGGCCTAAGATTCCACTACTCGGTCAGTTTTGGGGATTGCGACTTTAAAATTGTGGTTTGGAAAGAAGGTCATGGTTGTTGACCTCCAAGTGATTGACATCCCCATCTCATTTACCGCTCTGCTAGGACGACCCTGGATCCACCAGATAAATGGGGTGGCCTCTACCCTGCACCAGTGTGTCAAGTTCTAGTCCGATAATGGAACTATCACTACTATCTATGGAGACAGTGTTACTGTGGAAGGGACCAACACCGGAGGTATTCCGATACTGGAGATCAAACATGATGATGAAGGGCTTACCTTAACCGGCTTCTCTGTGGCCACCTCTAAGGTGCAAGTGTGCTGTGCAGACCTCACTACTACCTCAGACAAAATACCTCCTGCCATGCGAATGATGAGAAAGATGAGTTATCTTCCAGGGCTTGGACTAGGTAAAAGGCTTCAGGGTCGCCACATTGTCATCAACGCAAATGAACAAACCATTCGACATGGTCTGGGCTACAAACCACATCCTCAGGATGACAGAGAAGCTAGGGGAACAACTCAGGAAAAGTGAAATGAAGGGGTCCGTCTCCATCCTTACAACCTGTCTTTGGCCAAGTACTTCATAAAAGGTGAGACTCAGTATGATAAGAGTGATAGTCAGCAATCTGTGAGGAAAAGCCTTCTGGAAAACCTTGAAAAGGCCCGGGGAAAGCCAGTCAATCCCATTAGGATGATGTTTCTTGACTTGTCGAGTATTCCTGTGGCTACCACCACCGTTCAGAACAAGTATGTCTTCAAAGGAAACCCAGACCGCCTCAAGGAGCCATCACTCTTCCCAGCAGGGGTAATGGATTTCTCCTCCTTAGAGCTAGCCCTCCTGAAGATCAATCAGATAGAAGTTGCCAGCAGTGAGGATAGTGAGCCAGTCTTACAGAAGTAGTTTGATGAAGAAGCACAGATTCCTGACTTGATCGACTTCAGCTCAGATGACGAGATAGTTGCAGTAATTGGAGATGCAGTGAAGAACCTTTTGATCCCCACACTCTAGTGACTAAGACATAGATGCCACTGAAGAACTGGGAGACATTTTCAGGACCGATAGCCAGCCGACAGCTAATGATCACAGAGCTTGGATTGCCCCCCTCCCTCTAGGTCTAGTCCTGTCAAACACCCTGTCATCCATACTCTAGAGTCAGGAGTCTTTGAGTTTCAATACTCTGAGTCATCTGATGGCCTCACGCCTGAAGATTATGAGTGTGTCACCAATGTCATCTTTTCCTTTGCATTAAATGAAATGATAGATCTTTCCGAGTATCCCCTTATTGCCAACTTAACAAATGATAAATTAACTAATAATCTAACAACAGTTAATAATGATTCATTTGAACAAGATGCAAACACACTAAATGAACAATACATTAAAGAATCTTTAAGCAAGTTACTGATAAAGAGGAAAACCGTGCCCAAGTTGCCGAGGAGGTTTTGACTAGTGTTAACCTGGGTACTATCGAAGAACCTAAAGAGACACAGATCGGGAACTTCTTTCAAGGGGCCGAACGAGACAGACTGGTTGATCTGCTCAGAGAGTATGTGGATGTGTTCGCCTGGTCTTACAAGGACATGCTGGGGCTGGACAACTCGATTTTAGAACACATGATTCCTTTGACACCTAATGCCAAGCCTGTGAAACAAAAGCTAAGGAAAATCAAGCCAGAATGGTATCTGCAGGTCAAGGAGGAAATTAAAAAGATGTTGCAAGTAGGATTCATCAGGGTCATTGAATATCCGACCTGGTTGTCGAATATCATGACTGTGACTAAAGCAAACGGGAAGGTACGCTACTGTGTGGATTTCTGGGATCTAAACAAAGCCAGTCCTAAGGATGACTATCCGTTGCCAAATATAGACATTTTAGTGGACGTCACGGCCAACTACGAAGTCAAGTCTTTCGTTGATGGTTTTGCTGGCTACAATCAGATCAAGATGGAAGAAGAGAACCAGGAAAGGACAGCTTTCACCACGCCATGGGGGGCGTACTGTTACACGGTGATGCCTTTTGGGTTAAAAAACGCTAGTGCTACGTATCAAAGGGCAGCAACTGTACTTTTTCATGACATGATCCACAAGGAAATCGAGGTCTATGTCGATGATATGATTATCCACTCTAAAGGCGCAGATGGACAACACTTTGTTGATCTTTGAAATTTCATTGAGCGGTTAAGAAAACATTCTATGAGACTTAACCCTGCAAAATGCACATTCGGAGTGACAAGGAGAAAAGTTCTTGGGTATATGGTCACAGAGCGAGGCATTGAAGCCGACCCCCAAAAGATTAAAGCCATAATGGAAATGAGGCCACCTCAATCCCAGACAGAAGTCAAAAGCTTTATGGGCAAGTTGCAGTACATCAGCCATTTCGTCAATCAGCTGACAACCATGTGTGAGCCCATCTTCAAGCTTATGAAGAAAAATGTCGATGCAGAATTGAATGAAGAATGCCAGGATGCCTTTGACAAAATTAAGGCGTACCTAGTGCATCCCCCGGTACTGTGCCCCCCGTATGGACAAAAACCTCTTCTGCTCTATCTCACTGTCACCGACATGGCAGTTGGGGCTACGCTGGCCCAGGAAAAGAAAGATTCTCGGGTAGAAAATGCCATTTACTTTGTGAGTCGAAAGATGCAAGGGAGTGAGCTCAATTACTCGATGTGTGAAAAGACCTGTGCAGGACTAGTCTGGGTAGTCGAGAAACTAAAGCACTACATGCAGGCTCACTCGGTGAATTTGGTCTCAAAAATGGACCCCATCAAGTATATCTTCGAAAAACCTTCCCTCTCGATGCGCCTGGCAAAGTGGTCATTCTTCCTAGCAGAGTTTGACATCAACTATGTAACAAGAAAGGCAATCAAGGGTCAAGCACTATCAGACCATCTGGAAAATTTCCCTAGTAATGAGGATGGGGACCTGAACCCCAGTTTCCGGATGAGGGGATTTTCGCTGTTGAGCCTGAGAATCGATGGCAACTCTTCTTCGACGGAGCTACTAATAAAAGGGGAAATGGCATAGGAATGTTGTTGGTAGACCCAAAAGATGAGCATACGCCAATTGCCGTCAGGCTGAACTTCTCCATCACAAATAATGCGGCAGAGTATGAAGTCTGTATAGCCGATTTGGAGGCCGCCCTAGAAAGAAATGTCAAGGAACTCGAGGTCTACGGAGACTCAGCCCTGATCATTAACCAGGTCTCGAACAAATGGAAGACTGTGGATCCTATCCTATCATGCCTATATGGAAGAATTGAGAGAGCAGTTCAGAGAAGTGACCTTCCACTATCTGCCAAGAGACAAGAATAGATTTATAGATGCCTTAGCTACTCTAGCCTCATTGGTAGAGATCCCCGAGGGAAAGGCAGTAAAACCATTCAGAGTGGGTAGAAGGGAAGCACCAGCCTTCTGTTGTGAAATAGAAGTGGGACCTGAACTCGTCAAGGAACCTTGATACAATCTAGTTTACCAATTTCTCAAAGATGGGGAATCAGCATTCAGAGACGAAGAAGGTAAGCTGAAAGAAGGCATCAAAGCCAAAATCTTGCAAGCTTTGAAGCGACTGGCCTCTCACTATGTCATTCTAGGAGGCGATCTGTACAAAAAGTGATACCAAGGACCACTCCTGCTGTGTGTCACCAAAGTGTAAGTACGCCAATCCAATTCGCAACCTTTTCGATGCATTTTAATATAATAAAACTGCATTAAGGGGCGTTTTGGTAAATTCTCGGCCTATCCCGAGACTTCCGGAAATGTTCCATGAGTTTCCCGCAAAGGAAATACCTTTTGGTACATCATTCATGCCAAAGGACCCCTTGGGAATAAAACCTGTTGGACCTTTTGGGTATTTTCCCGGAATGTTCCGAGCGGTTTTGGCGCCAAAGCGGTTGAGCCACCTTGTGTCACGCGACAACTTGAGGCATGGAAAGTGGACGCGTAAGGTCGTGCGACATACTAAGGCAGCCAACTGCAGCCTATAAATAAGACCCTCCCCCTCATTGAAATGGATCCCTTTTTCGACACCCTAAAGTGACTCTGCCAAATTTGCACCAGAAACCAATCTCTCTCCTCCTTACACCTAAAACCTATCCCAATCCCCTTCCAATTCAATCTCTCTCCTATACAAACTACCCAATTGCCTTCATACAACTCTTGCCAACTAAAGATCTGAGGCCAAGTACTCCATCTGTGCTCGATTCCACGTTCAGAAGCTGAATAGAAGGCTAATACACCTAACTTGGTGTGTTGGTGGTGGACTACAAGGGTAACAATTCCTCCACCTCCCTCTCTCTCTTATTCACTTGCTTAATTGCGATTTCCCTCTTCCACCTGGTAATTGAGCTCCATCTGCTTCAATTATCAGGTGGCAACTGCCATCTCTCTGTTTAAATTGGATAATTCGTGTAATTGAGTTTATATTGTTGATTATTCAATTGGATTTGGTGTTTGAACCCCAAGGGGGTGTGGATCTACCCATATCCACACTCCCTGGGTCGATTTGATGTTGTTTATGTTTTTCGTTCATAATTCAGCTTGTTAATTAGATGCGTATAGCTTGTTAATTTACGAGTTCATACTGTGAGGTTTTACGCGAAGGCTCATATGTGTCACGCGACACCTTCGTCCCCAAGTGATCCTGTGTCACGCGACACATGTGGTCACTGGTACGATGTGTCATGCGACACACATGACCCATCTGCAGTGACTCTTTTCCTTTGGTCAATTCATTGTTGATTCGTTGGTATAAATTTGTTTTGATATTGTGTTGGGATCTGTTTTGATTGTTGTTGAATACGTGCTCAAAGCTGTAAGATCCACAAATGGTAAACATGTGTCACGCGACACATCGTGCCTGGCATGTCCTGTATCACGCGACACATGGTGACCATCTGCAGAGGATCATCCTTTCGGTTGTAAATCCTGTTCTATTTTGTCCTCGATGTAAAGTGGGACGTGGCCTCCCCGAGTCAATGGCTCACAAGATGTACTTCCCCCTTGTTGAGTAATAAAATAAAGCACTATCATGCATTTTATACATATTCTTGTCATACACACTTTGCACACACTCTTGAATGAATTGTATGTTGAACATAGAAAGACTCGTCTACGGATGAGGCGTGTTGGGTGAACTCTCGGTTCTTCCCAACACGTAACTTGACCCCCGAACCCATTTTCTCTAAACAAAAGGTTTTCAATGTTTCCTCTTAAAATGGCGTGGCGACTCCCTTATATTTTTATTTTTTTCGGCGAGCGCACATTCAGTGGCGACTCCGCTGGGGACTTGAAACTTGTTTTCAAAAGTGGATCAGACTTTCGTGATTGTTCAACGTTTATTCCATTCACTTGTGTGTGCTTTGTGTATGACATTATATGTGTTTAAATGCATTTTACGTGCTTTGCTTTATTCCTTTCCCCCCTTATACCCCATCTTTGTTGATTGTGTTGCCGATCTTTGAAATTTGAGATATGACATCGTGCTTGGAGGTGGGTGATTTGATTCTTTGTTCGAGATTATGGCATTGTGACTCCTTCGTCACGCGACAAGATATGCCTTTGATGTCCTGTGTAGCGCGACGAAGGTGCCACTCAGCCCAGGATTTTTATTTCTTTGATACGGGTTGTGATGCGGGCGAGTCCCCATAATTATATCTTGATCATCGATTCTTGTATCTACGTAGGGCGTGTGCGTGTTATTTTCCTTTATCACCCCTTTTCAAATAAAAAAACAATAATAATAAAAAAATAATAAAAAATCAAAAAAAAAAAAAAAATCATTTTTATAAATAAAGGAACATAGCCATCCCCGCACACTACATCACGTAGATCTAGAACCCTCGGGTGCGATTGACGGCATCGCGGACGGCCATGAAATTCGCCTACGCTTGAGCGCCTAATGTCAAACCCATACCCCTAGTGCGTTATAGGTGGCACCACACATTTAAACCTCACCCAAAACGGTTGGTTTTTGACACGACATTTTCAAATGCTCTAAAATGAATTGTTTCAAAATTTTTAAAAGGCTTTCGTACCTCCCCAAACCTAGCACGTGTGGGCATGTTGCCCAGCCTTGCAACATGGTTTCACGAGAGGACATGTCGTTCCCACGGCATGTTCTAACGAGAGATCATGTCGCTTGGTCAACGTGCACCGACGAGAGGTCATGCCGGATTTGTCCTTGAAATTCTTCGGGGAATACCCGTTATGCTTTGCCCAAATTTCTTCAAAATTGGGGCTGCTCGTTCGTCCCATAAATGCTTTGGTTTGGATTTGAGAATGCTTTGTCGCCTATTATTAATTTTGACTCAACGCATTTGGTGTATTTCTTGATGATGTGTCGTTAGGTTTCCCCGAGGTCTAGATTATGTGAATAAAGGCTTATCCTTTTCCAACCGACCCTAGGACTTAAAAGACACCGATTTCTACTTGAAGATTAATAAAGTGTTGCACGAGTCCGTCTCCTTCCGTATTCTTCCCTCTCCCGTACCTCCTCAAAGATTCTCTATTCGCAGCCTTATACACGCTCTTACCTCTTCACCTTTACAAGGCTACAGCAAGTTGGGTGTGCGCTCTCGTTCCCGGCGCTCATTGGTCCATATTTCTGAGGCGGAAGCAGCTCAAGTGCCCGAGTGATCGTCCATCTGATGCAGAATCCAAAATGCTCGGTGCAGAGAAGACTATGGCCCACGAATCTAGAAGTTCATATCCCTTGGGTCAGCGGCAGAGTGCAAAAGGTGTGTCCATCAAGGAGTTGCGAGCTACACTTGAAGATATTCTTCCTTGCAAGCGAGAGGCCCGGGTGCTTGCCCAGATTGCTAAAGATAATGAGGACGACCTATAAATGACAAAGAGATCAAGAAGGGTCCTCACCGCACCGATGGCAACGATGCTCAATGTTGAAGAAGTCAATCAGTCCTCGTAGGGTCTAGAATGTCCACTGTCGGACATGAGTCTGTCGAGTCCAAGTCGGACCAATTTTTGCTTTGCAGTGATAAAATCTTTGTTTCTCTTCTTGCTAGACTCGAGACATCACTAGTATACCTACGTTACACTCTATTGAATTGGTCTTATTCCAAATGATCGCTTGTGCTGCTCACCGACTAACGCTTTGAAATGACTAATATTTAAATTGATCGGAGTGAGAAAATCGACTGATATCCTTCCCAGAGTGGGGCTTATCAACTCCCCACCTCGATTCCCATATGCTCATATCTCTTTCCGTCATCCTCGTAATCTCGTTGTTCGATGAATTTGCACGGATCTTTCTCAGAGTAAGCTTAAGCAAGCGACGAAGACTCAACGTTCGGATCATCCGGTAGAGGCTGCGGTTGAAACCTTTCACCCTTAGGAAAACCATCACCTTGCCCTCACCAAATAATACCCCTTCATTTCAAGATCGGCATGTTTTGAAACCCGTTTAACCATCATCAAGAAGAAGAGGGACCATCCTTGAGGCTCCCGTGATTCAAAGAAAGATCGACCGGCTCCAAGCTCAAGAATAACGGCAGAAAGCAATGATTCATCCTGGGGACTATCTGAAATTCTCCTCTCAAAATAAAAAAAAAAAGAGAGGCAAAAATACAAAAAAAAAAAAAGAGACAAGAAAGAGAGTCTAGTCCCCAGCGATCCTCTCAGAAGCGAAAGTCAGAAGATTCGGTCGTTACTCAAAGAGGAGTCTCAGAGTGAATAAAGAGACAGCACGGATGTTTCCTCACCACTACCTCAAACCGATCCCAAGCCGTCCTCTCAATTTTAGAGGACATTACCCTTACCTTCGACCTTGACCAAAAGCCAAAAGATCGACCTCTCATTCTTAGAAGCAGCAAAGATGCAATCATGAATTCCCTCGCCTTAGAAATCCCAAACACCTACCCAAGAGCCAACCTCTCATCTTTAGAGGTTCAGCCAGCAAGAAAAAGCCTAGCCGACCTCTCATCTTAAGAGGTCATGATATCCTGACTCACCCGAAGACCGATAGAAACCCCGAAGCCCAGCCGCAGTTACTACTGGATAGCAGTTTCAGTCTAATATCGTCGAGATCTAATACAGATTATTGCTTAAAGCGGAGCCAAGTCCATCCCGGCTCAAAAGATTATCAAGCGAAGATTGTGCAAATTCCGTCCGTTCATTCGACATTGTATGTGAGCATATTTCATTTCTCCTTCAAAAACACTTGCCGTGGACGTCCCACTGGGGCTTCACATCTGTGTCTCTTAGTGACACTCTAAGAGGACATATTCTTTCGATTCTCAAAATCCTCAAAAGTCCTCACATCCTCGAATTTCAACGTTCATTCTTTTCATTCGGGATAAGCCCGAACTACGGCGACCTGAGCTCCTCCTATGGAGGGGAACGTAGGCAACCTTAATTGGTCCGGTCGAAATCATAAACAAATCTCAGAAAATCCGGTCTCTTCAAGGACCATGCCCATACACTGTCTATCCTTCCGATTCTCGATATCAGTGGGTTTTCTCCTCGAGATTGATAAAAAATATTTGCTCACATCAGCTTTGGCGGTTGACTAACCCGAACATCAATAAAGGGTTTTAAGCAGCTTTGTGATCATCACGAATAGGACAGGTTTTCAAGTGTCTCGACAAGTCTTCTCTTGCTACATCATAGGAAGATAGAGCTAAACACCGTTTCGGTCAGCAGGGGCTTCCATACACTTTCCACACCTTGTGATGCTTATACTCTCCCAAAAGAGTCAAACCCAAAGCGAGAGTGTCATACACAGAACTCGGGATTCATTTCCCACCCTCGAAGGATGTGCCCCTGCACGTAAACACTTTCGAGTCTTGTCCAGCGACTGATTGACTACGATTTGAAATGATGAATTGCCTCTGTGGCCACAAGATGACTACACTGCGATGAAGCCGCATGGAATATCCTCAAGCCGGGCTTTGGTTAAGGTATCCCTCCCGGCTCTCCTTACCGATTCCCTCCAAGATTGCTTTGCTTGTCAACCTGGGGCTTCGCCAAACCGGGATTGCTCTTTGCCCCTCCCGCTGCTTCTTTGTCTCGAGTACGCGCGATGCACTTTGTCCTCACTAGCAATGAACCTGCTGCAACAAGTACTCCCGGGAGCGTCCCTGACTTGCCTAGCTGCGCCATTTTATTTTCCCACCTCGCGGGAGAGGGTCCACCCCATCATAAACACTTTCGTCCTATACACAATCCCTCATAGCATAATGGCTACCTACATATCTGCTCATCAAGCCGTGCAAAACCCTCACTTCCCTATTCTCCCCAGCTGAGATGGACTTGTGCAACAAAAAGATTAATAATGCATAAGCAAAGAGTCGAATAAAAGGCAAAGTGCCTAGTAGTGTTGTGTTTTTCCCCCCGCAGGGTACGATAATCAAGTGATCATATTTTGATTGTGAGGATTGCCCCTCAGATCACAATCTTGGACAGAGATTCCAAATCATGCAGGTGGCAGACCCCGCCTCTATTATCTTCATAGGTCCAGAACTACGATTTGGCTTGATTCCCTTTTAAGGGATACGTAGGAAACCTTTCTCCAAAGGTCCAGCCATCTGATCTCACCAGCATCATATGAAAGAGCCCCAACAGCCCTAGTCTTCAAACAATGATTGCCAAGAGAAAGAGCCCCAGTTGCCTTAGCCCCCAAGAAGTGCTTGTCAAATAAAGAAGAGAAAAGAGCTCCAGCTGCCACAGAATCCAGGCAATAATGCTCACAATACCTCAAGACGAGCCGAGAAAAGAAAGAAGCCAACTCCCCAGGAATGCAGAGTCCCCGGCTTACCGAACCAAGCGAGAAAGAGCAAAGTCCCCAGTTTCCCAAGAAAAGTTCAGGGCATAAAAGAAAAGACAAACAATCAGCAAGAATAGTCCAGCAACAAGACTGTTAAAAGAACAACAAAAAAAGCAGGAAAGCAGTAGCGTGAATCCCTCGGCAGTTACACTTATCCCCAGCAGAATCAATGGTAGCATGAGACCCTCGACAGCTATCTCCCAATAGCAACGGTAGTCTAAGACTCTCCGGCGGCTACAGGTGAGCACAGCACAGGTATGAACGCATATTTCTTTCAAGCGTCAAATCATCATACCATGTCGTTTCAAAATTGGTTCGAGACACCATAGATCTCACAACATTTTCAAAAGTGGTTCGAGACACCATAGTTCTCACAATATTTTTCAAAAATGGTTCGAGACACCATAGTTCTCACAATATTTTCAAACTAAAGGAAAAAGCCTCTCTAGCGGAGCCCACCAAGAAAAGCCTCTCAAGCAGAGCCAAACCAAGAAAAGCCTCTCAAGCAGAGCCAAACCAAGAAAAGCCTCTCTAGCGGAGCACACAAAGAAGAAAAGCCTCTCTAGCGGAGCACACAAAGAAGAAAAGCCTCTCAAGCAGAGCCAAACCAAAGGAAAAAAGCCTCTCTAGCGGAGCCCACCAAGAGGAAAAGCCTCTCAAGCAGAGCCAAACCCAGGAAAAGCCTCTAAAGCAGAGCCAAACCAAAGGAAAGAGCCTCTCTAGCGGAGCACACAAAGAAGAAAAGCCTCTCTAGCGGAGCACACAAAGAAGAAAAGCCTCTCTAGCGGAGCACACAAAGAAGAAAAGCCTCTCAAGCGAGAGCCAAACCAAAGGAAAAGCCTCTCTAGCGGAGCCCACTCAAGAAGAAAAGCCTCTCAAGCGCAGCCAAACCCAAGAAAAGCCTCTCAAGCGGAGCACAACGAAGTCACGGTAAGCACAAAGCAAAGGTATGAAGACACATCTCTACCCCTTTCTTGCTTGTAGTCGTATTGGTAATTCGTAACTATGATTTGGCTTGATTCCCTTCTTAAAGGGATACGTAGGAATCCTTTCTCGTAAAGGTCCAAATGCATAATTTTTCCCTTCTCACCCTTCTAGCCCTTCACCTTAACCCCAGCCGCTCATTGAGATTGGGTCTTATTTTATCGACAACCCCACTTTTTCCAAAACTGACGTTGCCGAGGGGCTCTGTAAGTACGCCAATCCAATTCGCAACCTTTTCGATGCATTTTAATATAATAAAACTGCATTAAGGGGCATTTTGGTAAATTCCCGGCCTATCCCGAGACTTCCGGAAACGTTCCATGAGTTTCCCGCAAAGGAAATACCTTTTGGTACATCATTCATGCCAAAGGACCCCTTGGGAATAAAACCTGTTGGACCTTTTGGGTATTTTCCCGAAATGTTCCAGAAACTGGTTTTTGGCGCCAAAAGAGGTTGAGCCACCTTGTGTCACGCGACAACTTGAGGCATGGAAAGTGGACGCGTAAGGTCGTGCGACATACTAAGGCAGCCAACTGCAGCCTATAAATAAGACCCTCCCCCTCATTGAAATGGATCCCTTTTTCGACACCCTAAAGTGACTCTGCCAAATTTGCACCAGAAACCAATCTCTCTCCTCCTTACACTTAAAACCTATCCCAATCCCCTTCCAATTCAATCTCCCTCCTATACAAACTACCCAATTGCCTTCATACAACTCTTGCCAACTGAAGATCTGAGGCCAAGTACTCCATCTGTGCTCGATTCCACGTTCAGAAGCTGAATAGAAGGCTAATACACCTAACTTGGTGTGTTGGTGGTGGACTACAAGGGTAACAATTCCTCCACCTCCCTCTCTCTCTTATTCACTTGCTTAATTACGATTTCCCTCTTCCACCTGGTAATTGAGCTCCATCTGCTTCACTATCGTGTGGCAACCGCCATCTCTCTGTTTAAATTGGATAATTCGTGTAATTGAGTTTATATTGTTGATTATTCAATTGGATTTGGTGTTTGAACCCCGAGGGTGTGGATCTACCCATATCCACACTCCCTGGGTCGATTTGATGTTGTTTATGTTTTTCGTTCATAATTCGGCTTGTTAATTAGATCTCGTATAGCTTCGTTAATTTCGAGTTCATACTCGTGAGGTTTCTGCAGAAGGCTCATATGTGTCACGCGACACCTTCGTCCCCAAGTGATCCCGTGTCACGCAACACATGTGGTCATCGGTACGATGTGTCATGCGACACACATGACCCATCTCGCGGTGACTCTTTTCCTTTGGTCAATTCATTGTTGATTCGTTGGTATCTCGAGCCGTTTTTATATTGTGTTGGGATCCGTTTTGATTGTTGTTGAATACGTGCTCAAACCGTAAGATCCCCGCAAACGGTAAACATGTGTCACGCGACACATCGTGCACAGCATGTCCCGTGTCACGCGACACATGGTGACCATCTGCGAGAGGATCATCCTTTCGCCTGTAAATCCCGTTACTGCTTTTGTCCTCGATGTAAAGTGGGACGTGGCCTCCCCGAGTCAATGGCTCACAAGATGTACTTCCCCTTGTTGAGTAATAAAATAAAGCACTATTATGCATTTTATACATATTTTTGTCATACACACTTTGCACACACTCTTGAATGAATTGTATGTTGAACATAGAAAGACTCGTCTACGGACGAGGCGTGTTGGGTGAACTCTCGGTTCTTCCCAACACGTAACTTGACCCCCGAACCCATTTTCTCTAAACAAAAGGTTTTCAATGTTTCCTCTTAAAACGGCGTGGCGACTCCCTTATATTTTTATTTTTTTCAGCGAGCGCACATTCACAAAGAAAGAGCAAAAGAGTTAATGAGCGAAGTCCATAATGGTCCTTGTGGTCCTCACATGAATGCCAGAGCGTTAATGCAAGTGATCCTCAGAATGGGCTACTACTGGATTTTCATGGAAATAGACTGTATTCAGCATGTCTGAGAGTGCGACAAATGTCAGCGGTTTGCCAACCTTAATCATCTCCCGCCTCATGACCTGTACTGCATGATGACGCCTTAGCCATTTGCAACTTGGGGCATTGATGTAATTGGGAAGATAGCCCCAGCCGGAAGCAATGGGCATGAGTTTGTATTAGTGGAAGTGGACTATTTCACGAAATGGGTGGAAGCAAAGTCTTATAAGGTCCTCACTTCCAAGAAGGTTACCCAGTTTTTCAAAGAAAATACCATGTGCATATATGGGGTGCCAAAGGAGATCATCTCGGATAATGGGACACACTTTGAAGGAGATTGCGATAGATTGCTGTCAGAATTCAAAGTCACTCGCCACAAATCATCCCCGTACAGGCCTCAGACCAATGGAGCGGTAGAAGCTGCAAATAAGACACTTGAGAGAATCATCCGAAAGATGGCCACTCGTGGTCGTGATTGGCCCGAAAAATTACATCTAGCACTCTGGGGCTACAGAACTTCTGTCAGAATAGCCACAGGAGAAACCCCTTTCACCTTGACTTACGGAATGGAAGCAGTCCTGCCTATAGAGTTGGAGATTCTGTCACTGAGAGTCCTCTTGGAAAATAGCATCAGCGAAGTAGAATGGCAAAAAGGTCAAGGCCAGAGACATCAAAGAAGGAGATTTGGTATTGAAAGAGAAGCCCCCTACCAGAGACAACCCTCTAGGAAAGTGGGAACCTGTTTGGATCGGCCAGTACGTAGTACAAAAGATACTATCAGGAGGAGCAATGAAGCTTGCAGACCTGGACGACAATCCTTTTGTTCACCCGGTCAACGGTGACAAGCTTCATCGTTATTATGTCTAAAAAAATATAGTGCAAAAAGAGTAATACCCAGCTAGGCTAAAAACCCTGAAAATGGCGGTCTAGGCAGAAAACAGTGTCGCACCAAAATATATATATATATATATATATATATATATATATATATATATATAGTGCAAAAGAGTAATACCTAGCTAGACTGAAAACCCTGAAAAGGGCGGTCTAGGCAGAAAACAGGGTTGCAAAAAAAAAAAAAAAACAACAAAAATTCAAAAGTTCATTAGAATGAACTATGAAGACCTAGGCCCCTTAGCCTTTCTTGTAAAAGGGGAACGTAGGCAGCCAAAAATTGTTTGGTCTAAACAATAAATAAGATATTCAAATTTCCATGAAATGTGTCTTGAAAAATTCTAAGATAATATCTCTTGTTATTACAAATTAAAAACTTCTTGATGAGTTCAAGCACGGTCTACCCTTGACTCTCCTAACCTTCTACAAAGACAAATATACAATAAAAGACCTACTAAACTAATGTGTTTGCAAAAGGCAATAAGTGAATGCTTGGAATAGGCCTATCAGTTGTCAGCAACAGCGTCCTCCTTGTTCTTCTTTCCCCAACCTCGACCTCGTTGAGTGTTCTTTCTCTTCTTCTCAATGATATCGGTCTCCCTCATCCCTATCTCAGGTGTCTTCACTGGAGCCTCTATCAAACCTGTGTCAATAAGTGCCTTCTCAACCCTGGCACGAGTCTTTATCTCCTCCCACTGAGTCTCGATGAGAGGATAAACCTCTGATAGTCTCTTATATCTGACTTCCAAGTCTCTGATAAGATCGCCCGACTGGTTATAGCAACTAGCCTTCGCCTCGGTCTCTCTTAAAGCCCTGCTAGATTCACTATCAGCATCTAATAAGGCCTGGCGCCTCTCTCCCAAGATAACCTGAGTCGCCCCCATCTCCCTCTCATACTGAATGTGCGCTCGACGAAAAAATAAATGAGAGTCGCCACGCCATTTTTAGAGGAAACAATGAAAACCTTTTGAAAGAGAATTTTGGGTTCGGGGGTCAAGTTACGTGTTGGGAAGAACCGAGAGTTCACCCAACACGCCTCGTCCATAGACGAGTCTTTCTATTGTTCAACATTCAAAACATTCAAATGTGTGTGCAAAGTGTGTATGACAAGATATGTATTAAAATGCAAATCAACGCTTTGTTTTATTGCTCAACAGGGGGAAATACAACTTGTAAGCCATTGACTCTGGGAGGCTACATCCCACTTTACATCGAGGACTGAATACGGATTACAACTGAAAGTAGTTTCTGCAGAGGGCACATTGTGTCGCGTGACACAGGACCTGAGGGTTCAATTGTGTCGCGTGACACAACAATGCACTTTGCAGAGACTTTACAAATTTCAACCAGAATCAATCAGAGAACAATTCAAATCCCAACACAATACCAATTCAACTCAGAAACAATGAATTCATAATGGATTGACCAAGGGGATGTGGATATAGGGAGATCCACACTCCCTTGGCCAATAAACAACAAATCCCACAAAATCACATTATGAATACCAATTGCATCAAACCAAGCTAATTAAACAGAGAGATGGAAGTTGGGACTTGATAATTGGAGGCGGATGGAGCCTAATTATCAAGTCCAAGGAACAGTTTGCAATGAAACAAGTAAACAACAGAATGCGAGATAAAGGTGAGGGAAGAGATTCGTTACCCTCGTAGTCCACACTCTCTATACCACGTCGGTATAGAGAGCCTTCAATCAGCTTCAGAATGGAACGAGCTCAGATCCCAGATTGAGTAACTTGGCAATTCCAGTACGTGCGTGTGTGTTAACTGAATACGTGAGAAATAGAGAGAAAATTCAGGGAGGAGACTTGGACGCTTGTTTCCACTTCGGTGTAAATTGGATAGAGAGAGAGGCTAAGGTTTAGAACAGAGCCGGGTTTGATAGGTGAGAGTGGCCAAAAATTGGAGGTAGAGTGGTGGTGGTTAACGGCTTAAGGCTGGAACAGGGGAGCGGTGTTGGTTGACGGATTTGGGGATTGAGCTTCCACCGGTGAGGAGGTTGCTCTGGCGAATAGGTTTAGAGCAGGGAGGCTTGGTCGTTGTTTGGCCGGAGTAGTGATTGAGATTAGATCGGTGAGGATTGAGGGGTTGAAGTCACCGGTTGAGGGGAACAGGGGCCGCCGCTTGGTTTTGAGATCGGAGAAGAAGGAAATTGAGGTAGAGGAAGGTAGGGCGGTGGTGAAGGTTGAGGTTGGGTGAGGTTTCCGGTGAGGAAGAGCTAGGTTGGGCGGAGATTGAGGTCGGCAATGGAGAGAGCAGTTTGCGTATAGAGAGAGAGGAGAGAGAGAGAGATTTCCGGCTAGAGAGAGATAGGGAGTGGTTAGAGAGAGAAACTGTGAGTGGTCTCTCTTGCAAAATGAACGAATTTTGTATTTATAACGCTGATTGGAAAATTGATTATTATGTCGCACGACTTCTCGCTTCGCTTTTCCATGCCTCAAGTTGTCGCACAACTGGGCACGCCCGTAACTATTTCTGGCGCCAAAACCTGCTTCTGGAACATTCCGAGTTTAATCTTTAAAATCCCAAAGTAGTTAATTCCCTGTAGGTCCTTTTGTCCAGGAAAAGTACTAAAAAATACTTTCTTCGCGAGAAACTCATAAAATGTTTCCGAAAGTCTCGGAACGGACCGGGAATTTACCAAAACGCCCCTTAGTGCGATTTTATCACATTAAAATGCACCTAAAAGGGTCGCGAATTGGATTGGCGTACTTACAGAGCCCCTCGACAACGTCACTTTTGGAAAAAGTGAGGTTGTCGATAAAATAAGACCCAATACCAATTAGCGGCAAGGGTTAAGGCAGAGGGCTAGACGGTGATCTGAGGGGATCTGATGGCTGGACCTTTGGAGAAAGGATTCCTACGTATCCCTTAAAAGGGAATCAAGCCAAATCGTAGTTCGGAAACATGTGAGAACGTACGACATCTCGAACCGAAGCGACAATGACATGAGACCTACGGTGTCTCGAACCAATTTTGAAAATAACGCGAGACCTACGGTGTCTCAAACCGATTTGAAAATGTTGTGAGACCTACGGTGCCTCGAACCGATTTTGAAAATAACGCGAGACCTACGGTGTCTCGAACCGATTTGAAAATGTTGTGAGATCTACGGTGTCTCGAACCGACTTGAAAATGTTGTGAGACCTACGGTGTCTCGAACCAATTTGAAAATGTTGTGAGACCTACGGTGTCTCAAACCGATTTTGAAAAGGACATGATACCTACGTGTCTCGGACCGATTTTGAAAATATTGTGAGATCTACAGTGTCTCGAACCGATTTTGAAAATAACGTGAGACTTACGGTGTCTCGGATCGATTTTGGAAATAACGTGAGACTTACGGTGTCTCGGACCGATTTTGAAAATAACGTGAGACTTACGGTGTCTCGAACCGATTTGAAAATGTTATGAGACCTACGATGTCTCGAACCGATTTTGAAAAAGTTATGAGACCTACGGTGTCTCGAACCGATTTGAAAGTGTTGCGAGATCTACGGTGTCTCGAACCGATTTTGAAAATGTTATGAGACCTACGGTGTCTCGAACCGATTTTAAAAATATTGTGAGATCTACGGTGTCTCGAACCGATTTTGAAAATAACGTGAGACTTACGGTGTCTCGAACCGATTTTGAAAAGGACGTGAGACCTACGGTGTCTCAAACCAATTTTGAAAATATCGCGATATGATGATTTGACGCTTGAAAGAAATATGCGTTCATACCTGTGTTGTGCTCACCTGTAGCTGTCGGAGGGTCTTAGACTACCATTGATGTTGGTGATGGAGGGTGGCCGTTCACGGGGCGGTCTTAGCAGAAAAGTTGTTAAAGTGTCAGTGCATACAGGCCTTGATGAAGGTGTGCTCATGGGAACGGGCATTGGATGATAACTCGCTGCACGGGACATGCCTTAATGTCGCTGAGGCTTGTTAGCATCATTGCTTGGATACTGGGGCAGCTGGAGCTCTTTTCTCTTTTTTTCTTTTCCGACAAGCATTGCTTGGAAGCTGAGGCAGCTAAGGCTCTTTCAGATGACGGTGATAAGTCCGGGCCAGATGAAGATAATAAAGGAGGGGTCTGCTACCTGCAGGATTTGGAATCCCTGTCCATGATTATGGTCCGAGGGGCAGTCCTCATGATCAAACTACGATCACTTGATCACTGTACCCTGCGGGGGGAAAACGCAACACTACTAGGCAATTTGCATTTTATTAGTCTTTTTGCTTATGCATTATTAATCTCTGGTTGCACAAGTCCATCTCAGCTGGGGATGGAAGGGAAGTGAGGTTTTTGTACGGCTTGACAAGCGGATATGTCTGTATCAGTTGCACTATAAGGGATCGTGTATGGGACAAAAGTGCTTATAATGAGGTGGACCCTCTCCCGCGAGGTAGGGAAATGATATGGCGCAGCTATGCAAGTCGGGGATGCTCCCGGGTGTACTAGTTGTAGCAGGTCCATTGCTGGTGGGGACAAAGTGTATCGCTCGTCTGAGACAGCAAGCAGTAGAGAATGTGCAGAGAGCGATCCCGGCTTGGCGAAGCCCCCAGTTGATAGTGCAAAGCAAACTTGGAGGGAATCTGGTAAGGAGAGCCGGAGGGATACCTTAACCAAAGCCCCAGCTTGAGGAAATTCCATGCAGCTTCATCGCAGGCAGAGTCATCTTGTGGCCAAAGAGGCAACTCATCATTTCAAATCGCAGTCAATCAGTCGCTGGACAAGACTCGGAAATGTTTACTTGCAGAGGCATATCTTTCGAGGGTGGGAATGTATCCCGGTTCTGTGTATGACACTCTCGCTTTGGGTTTGACTCTTTTGGGAGAGTATAAGCATCACAAGGCGTGGAAAGGTGTATGGAAGCCCCTGCTGACCGAAACGGTGTTTGGCTCTATCTTCCTATGATGTAGAAAGAGAAGACTCATCGAGACACTTGAAAACTTGTCTTATTCGTGATGATCACAAAGCTGCTTAAAACCCTTTATTGATGTTCGGGTTACTCAACTACCAAATCCGATGTGAACAAATATTTTTATCAATCCTGAGGAGAAAGCCCACTGATATCGAGAATCAAACTCGAAAAGATCAACAGTGTATGGGCATGGTCCTTGAGGAGATCGGATCTTCTGAGATCTGTTTGTGATTTTGACCGAACCAGTTATGGTTGCCTACGTTTCCCTCCTTAGGAGGAGCTCAGGTTGCCGTAGTTCGGGCTTATCCCGAATAAAGAAAATGAACGTTGGAATTCGAGGATCTGAGGACCTTTGAGGATTTTGATCATTGAAGGGCATGTCCTCTTGGAGTGTCGATGGGAGACACAGATGTGAAGCCCCAGTGGGACGTCCACGGCAAGTGTTTACGGAGGAGAAATGAAATATGCTCACATAAAACTTCAAACGAACGGATGGAATTTGCACAATCTTCGCTTGATGACCTGAAACTGTTATCCAGTAGGAACTACAACTGGGTTTCGGGGTTTCGATCGGCCCTCGGGTGATTTAGGATATCATGACCTCTTAAAACGAGAGGTCGGCTAGGCCTTTTGCTGACTGAACCTCTAAAGATGAGAGGTTGGCTTGCAGGGATGTGTTTGAGGTTTCTAAGGTGAGGGAATTGATTTACTTCTTCAATGCCTCTAAGAATGAGAGGTCAATCTTGGCTTTGCCAAGGGCATGGGTAATGGTAAAGGGAATATCCTCTAAAATCGAGAGGATGGCTTGGGATCGGTTAGAGGTAATAGTGAGGGACATCCGTGCTGTCTCTTTATTCACTCTGAGACTCCTCTTGAGTAACAAATGGATCCTTTGACCTTCGCTTTCGAGAGGATCGCTAGGGACTATGCTCTCTTTCTTTTCTTTTTTTTGTATCTCTTTTCTCCTTTTTTTTCGTATCTCTTTTCTCTTTTTTTTTATTCTTTTTGAGAGAGAATTTCAGCTAGTCCCCAGGATGAATCATTGCTTTCCGTCGTTCTTGATCTTGGAAATGGTCGATCTTATTTTGAACCATGGGAGCTTCAAGGATAGTCCCTCTTCTTCTGGCGATGGCTAAATGGGTTTCAAAACATGCCGATCTTTAACTGAAGGGGTATTATTTAGTGAGGGTGAGGTAATGGTTTTTCCTAAGGGTGAAGGTTTCAACCGCAGTCCCTACCAGATATTCCGAACGAGATCAAGTTTTCATTGCTTGCTTAAGCTTACTCTGGAGAAGATCCATGCAAATTCATCGAACAACGAGATAGGGAGGACGAAGGAAGATATGTGAGCACAGGAGATGCGAGATGGGGAGTTGGTGAGCCCCACTTTGGGAAGGATATCAGTCAATTTTCTCACTCCGATCAATTTAAACATTAGTCATTTCAAAGCATTAGTCGGTGAGCAGCACAAGTGATCATTTGGAATAAGACCATTTCAATCGAGTGTAACGCAGGTGTGCAAGTAATGTCTCGAGTCTAGCAAGAAGAGAAACAAAGATTTTCATTACTGCAAAGCAAAAACTGGTCCAACTTGGACTCGACAGAATCATGTCCAACAGTGGACATTCTAGATCCTACGAGGACTGATCGACTGCATCAACTTCGGACGGGAGGAAGGGTATCGTTGACATCGATGGGGCGAGGACCCTTCTCAATCTTTTGTCATTCATAAGTCACCCTCCTTAGCTTTAACAATCTGAGAAAGTAACCGGGCCTCCCGCTTGCGAGGAAAAAATGGCTTCAAGGGTAGCTTGCCTCTTTTCGATTGACACACCCTTTGCACTCTGCTGACCCGTGTGATATGAACTTCCAGGCTGGTGGGCCATAATCTTCTCTGCATCGAGCATTTTGGATTCTGAATCATATGGACAATCACTCGGGAACTTGAACTGCTTCTGCCTCGGGAATATGGACTAATGAGCGCCAGGAACGAGAGCAGACACCCAACTTGTCGTAGCCTTGCGGAGGTGAAGAGGTAAGAGCGTGTATAGGCGGAGGATAGGAAACTTTGAGAAGGCATGGGAGAGGGAAAAACGGGAAAGGAGACGGACTCGTGCAGCGCTTATTAATGTTCAAGTAAAAATCGGTGTCTTTTAAGTCCTAGGGACGGTTGGGAAAGGCTAATCTTTTATTTCACGCAATCTAGACCTCGGGGGAACCCTAGGGACACATCATCCACAAATACACCAAACGTATTGATTCAAAATTAATAACAGGCGATAATACCTAAATAAAATCCGAGCATTTATGGGACGGACGAGCAGCCCCAATTTCTGGAGAAATTTGGGCAGCATAACGGGTATTCCTGAAGAATTTCAAGGAAAAATCCGGCATGACCTCTCGTCGGTGCGCGTTGACAAGGTGACATGATCTCTCGTTAGAACATGCCACGGGAGTGACATGTCCTTTCGTGAAACCATGTTGCATTGGCAACATGCCCACACGTGCTAGGTTTTGGGATAGGTACGAAAGCCTTTTAAAATTTTTGAAACAATTCATCTTAGTGTATTTGAAAAATGGCGTGTCAAAAACCAACCGTTTGGGTAAGGTTTAAGTGTGGCACCACCTATAACGCGCTAGGGGGATGGGTTTGACATTAGGCGCTCAAGCATAGGCGAATATTATCACCGTCCGCAATGCCGTCAATCGCACCCGAGGGTTCTAGATCTACGTGGTGTAGTGTGCGGATGACTATCTTCCTTTATTTATGAAAATGATTTTTTATTTATTTATTTATTTATTTATTTATTTTTTGAAAAGGGGTGATAAAGGAAAAACAACACACACACGCCCCACAGAGCACAATAATCAAGGATCAATAATTCGATCATGGGGGACTGCCCCACAATCACAGCTGAACTGGAAACCAAAACCTGCAGAGTGACCACCTTCTGTCGCGGGGCACAGGATAACCAAGGCACTCTCTGTCGCGTGACAGAAGGAGTCCCCTATCCAGAAACTGAACAAAAACCAAATCAGCCCCAGCCTTCAAGCACAATGTAATATCTCAGCCCCAGCACCAGCACAATCTCAACAGGAAGCAAGGAAGGGGGAGGGAATAAAGCAAAGCAATAAAATGCATTTTAGGCACAAAGAATGTCACACAACCAAGCACACACAAATGAATGTAATGAACATTGAACAAACACGAAAGTTTGACCCACTTTTGAAAACCAAGTTTCAAGTGTCCCCAGCGAAGTCGCCACTGAATGTGCGCTCGCCGAAAAAATAAATGAGAGTCGCCACGCCATTTTTAGAGGAAATATTGAAAACCTTTTGAAAGAGAATTTAGGGTTTGGGGGTCAAGTTACGTGTTGGGAAGAACCGAGAGTTCACCCAACACGCCTCGTCCGTACACGAGTCTTTCTATTGTTCAACATTCAAAACATTCAAATGTGTGTGCAAAGTGTGTATGACAAGATATGTATTAAAATGCAAATCAACGCTTTGTTTTATTGCTCAACAGGGGGAAATACAACTTGTAAGCCATTGACTCTGGGAGGCTACATCCCACATTACATCGATGACTGAATACGGATTACAATTGAAAGTAGTTTCTGCAGAGGGCACATTATGTCGCGTGACACAGGACCTGAGGGTTCAATTGTGTCGCGTGACACAACGATGCACTTTGCAGAGACTTTACAAATTTCAACCAGAATCAATCAGAGAACAATTCAAATCCCAACACAATACCAATTCAACTCAAAAACAATGAATTCACAATGGATTAACCAAGGGGATATGGATATAGGGAGATCCACACTCCCTTGGCCAATAAACAACAAATCCCACAAAATCACATTATGAATGCCAATTGCATCAAACCAAGCTAATTAAACAGAGAGATGGCAGTTAGGACTTGATAATTGGAGGCGGATGGAGCCTAATTATCAAGTCCGGGGAACAGCTTGCAATGAAACAAGTAAACAACATAATGCGAGATAAAGGTGAGGGAAGAGATTCGTTACCCTCGTAGTCCACACTCTCTATACCACATAGGTATAGAGAGCCTTCAATCAGCTTCAAAATGGAATGAGCTCAGATCCCATATTAAGTAACTTGGCAATTCCAGTACGTGCGTGTGTGTTAACTGAATACGTGAGAAATAGAGAGAAAATTCAGGGAGGAGACTTGGACGTTTGTTTCCACTTCGGTGTAAATTGGATAGAGAGAGAGGCTAAGGTTTAGATTAGGGCCGGGTTTGATAGGTGAGAGTGGCCAAAAATTGGAGGTAGAGTGGTGGTGGTTAACGGCTTAAGGCTGGAATAGGGGAGCGGTGTTGGTTGACGGATTTGGGGATTGAGCTTCCACCGGTGAGGAGGTTGCTCCGGCGAATAGGTTTAGAGTAGGGAGGCTTGGTCGTTGTTTGGCCGAAGTAGTGATTGAGATTAGATCGGTGAGGATTGAGGGGTTGAAGTCACCAGTTGAGGGGAACAGGGGCCCCCGCTTGGTTTTGAGATCGGAGAAGAAGGAAATTGAGGTAGAGGAAGGTAGGGCGGAGGTGAAGGTTGAGGTTGGGTGAGGTTTCTGGTGAGGAAGAGCTAGGTTGGGCGGAGATTGGGGCCGGCAATGGAGAGAGCAGTTTACGTATAGAGAGAGAGGAGAGAGAGAGAGGTTTCCGGCTAGAGAGAGATAGGGAGTGGTTAGAGAGAGAAACTGTGAGTGGTCTCCCTTGCAAAATGAATGAATTTTGTATTTATAACGCTGATTGGAAAATGGATTATTATGTCGCACGACTTCTCGCTTCGCTTTTCCATGCCTCAAGTTTTCGCACGACTGGGCACGTCCGTAACTGTTTCTGGCGCCAAAACCTGCTTCTGGAACATTTCGAGTTAATTCTTTAAAAGCCCAAAGCAGTTAATTCCCTGTAGGTCCTTTTGTCCGGGAAAAGTACTAAAAAATACTTTCTTCGCGAGAAACTCATAAAATGATTCCGGAAGTCTCGGAACGGATCGAGAATTTACCAAAAAGCCCCTTAGTGCGATTTTATTACATTAAAATGCACCTAAAAGGGTCGCGAATTGGATTGGCATACTTACACATACCAATCCAAGTAAGTTGTGGTCAAAATGGTACTCCTCGTGTTCTTTAGAATAGCCCTGGGTGGAAAAGCGGTATATGTCCATGCTCTTGAGAAAAAGGAGAAGCTATTTGGACCTCTTATGTCTAAAGGTGCCACCTCAAAAGTATGAATGTCCTCCCAGTCATCCAATGGCTCCTGTAAGGCCCCGAACTGTCTAGACACTAAGAGAGGAATGTAGAAAGACGACAAGGATAGCCCCGGAACCCTCACTATGTAGGACTCCTGAAATATCCTATGGGCCTGCAACCTCCAATGAGGCACCCACCAACGAACATCCGAGGTAGGCAGCCAAGCCATCATCAGCTCCCAGTGACCCTGATCCTGTTGTCTTGGTGCACCCCTCTAAGAAATCACCCAAGGATACTGAGTAGTCAAAGCCCCAGGTAAAGCCCCGAGTCTCTCCTGCAACCATAGAGTTAGTACAGCTGGGCTCCCTGACAGCATGAAAAGGTCCCCCTGGCCATCCTATCAATGCCGTGTAGCGTCTCTCCCAAAATCAGAGGGACAATGTCTCTCCCAGCCCTGCAGTCTCTGACCATGTCCAAAAGGCCGCTATGGCACACTCCAAAGGATTCAGAAATGAATAGGAAAGAAAATACGCAGAGAATGAAAGCATCCATAGGCACCGTGGTCCCAGCAGTACCCGAAGACATGAATCTGCTCGGAATGTCAGAAATGTCAATCCTACCGGGAGCTATCATCATCCCTTCGGCTTCTTTCGGAGAAATTTGCAGAAAAGATGCCAGCTTTAGGATCACTAGTAAATCCCCGGCCAGAGGAATCAAAATAGCCTCGATTTTCGAACCCCCAATCAATGCGCGGAAATCCTCGAAGGTGGGAATGATCTCATTGTAGGAAAAGGAGTAAACGTGTCTCCGGAAGTCTCAAAATCTCGCTGCTTCTCTTAAAAGGTCCCAATTGGGTGGGAGATCCTTCAAATGCCATAAAGATTTGATTTTGAAGGCGTTATCAAAAAGCCCCTTGTGAGATTGAAAGTTATACCTCATCCAAGACCGGAGGTTGGAAAGAAAATGATCCCTTTTCCCCTGTTGCATTCGGACCGGTTTCTCCATGGCAATGATTGGACTCACCTATTTTTGGCTAAAAATCTACTTTGAAATCAGTTGGGACATGTTAAAGTTGGAAATAAAATGAAAAGACCCTTCCTTGGTTTTATTTGCAGAAAATCAGTCCAGACAGAAGACCCAGCCGTGCGGCCTCATTTTCTCAAGGCCTAGCCGGGAGGCTTCATCCGCTGCTGCAGAAAAAAAATATGCAGCAGCTAAAGCTGCTGCCCAAGTGGGATTTTCACCCCACTTTCTCAATAAAACCTGCACAAAATCATTCCCAAACACCATTCATACACCATCATAACACATTTCGGCCCAATTTTCGCCCCATTTCCATGCAAAAGACCGCCCCGAGGCTCAAGTAATATAGCAAAATAACAATAAGAAAAATAGCAAAAGAGAAAAAAAATCATTACATGTCTTTCGCTAGAATTGGCCCCCAAACAAAAAAAAAATACAAATTGTTGCATGCATCATTTGTTTCTTGTTTTCTCTCTCTATCTCTCTCTCTCTCTCTCTCTCTCTCTCTAAAGTGCGGACATAAAAGACCCTAAGCCTCCAACTCCTCGTCACTGCTCAGTTCGTAGAGTTCGGGGTCCCTCATCAAGTCCTCGTCATCGCTTATGGCGGACAAGTTGACGGGCACATGCTCATACTCCGCTAGCTGCTCCAAGATGTCAGTGTTCAGCCCTTGCCCCCAAGGCACGCCGCTGGTAGAAGACGAGTAGTATTCTGAGGCCGATGATGTAGAAGACGTACTCCCAATGTGCCTTCTCTTGCGCTCAGGCTCCTGCGCATTCCCCGCAGCCCTCGACGCGTAAGCCAGCTTCCTCAAGAGAGACCGAGCTAGCTGCTTCCAGCCCCTGTTCTGTCGCACCAGCAAAGTGGAGGCGAAAAGAAAAAGGGAAAAGAAAAAGGGATCCAGAGTTTACTTACAGTGCTGTCAACCGGCAAAGTGAACTTGGCGTCTCTCGTGTCTAGAACAAGCACCATCAGCCTCCTTGGCACCCCATTCACCACAAATGATAAATGAGCCGGAGGAACAGGTGGATCAGTCGGCTCTGCCTCCCCGTACCCCTGAGTTGCAGCTATCTTCACCAGCCTCTGTGGTGTCCTCAAACTCTCCTCCATAAAGGTGACGAACAGAGTGGCGTGATCAAAGTAGTCCTCCGCAGCCAAACCGACCCTATACCAGTCCCTCTCGTCCTCTGACCAAACCTTGGGCTGCAGCATGTAAGGAGGAGGATCGTGAGGAGTAATGGCGCCCAAAGGAGGGACGTGACCATGCTGCCTGGAAAAGCGATCCCCCAAGTAGATGATATCACAGGTCAAGCCTGTCAACCACCTCCTCTGCCGAGTCACGACCACGGCATCTCCCATCAGAGCCTCTGGATATCTCCCCCAAGGGTAGAAGCTCACCCCCTCACAACTGTCCTCGTTAATGACAGGCCTCACCATCTTGTAGTCAAAGGTGATCCGGGTCTTCCCATTAAACTTGTCTCGAGCCTCTTCTCTCCAGCATACCATAGCCGGGAAGGTAGCGGGGTCACTCTGCTGGTTCCACGAAAAGAACCCAATCTCCTCGCAAAACCAAACCTGCTTGTCAGAACATAAAGGTTATTCTCTCTCATAAAATTCTGAGTATACAGAAAGGGAAAGAACAAAAAAAGAAGAATGAGAATACCTCCAAAGCGAAGGAGAAGCAGCCTTGTTCCGACTATATAAGTCCAGAGAAAAATAAAGCTCCGCCAATTCGGCCTCAACCCAAGAGACCTCTCCAACAATAGCCAAATCAACCAAAGAATCCAACAGACAAATCATCGCCAACATCCCAGAATTGGCAAAAATGGTAACAAATAGAGTCAACCACAAGAAAGCCCTCGCGAGCTAGTGAGCAGTCACATCATTGGCTGCAAATCCCTCCATGCACCGAAGGAACTGAATCTCAACCAAATGAGTCTCCATCCCTTGCCCCTTCGGACGGAGGTGGAACCCCACATAATCCCTGAACTCCGCATCAGAAATGTGGTCCCTCCAAGTTACAGGCCGATCAGTGAACCGCAAGCCTGTAATAGCCGTAAAGTCGGCAGGAGTCATCGTAGCCTCTCCCCAGCCCAGTGTGATGTCACCCGATTTTTTTGTGAAAATCATTCGGAGTCGCCACGCCGTTTTTAGTTTAAGGGCCAAAACTTTGAAAAAAGCCTAAAATTAGAGAAAGTGAGTTCGGAGGTCACGTTACACTCCGGGATGGACGTTTGACATGCACTCGGAATGCCTCGTATGACGAGTCTTCCTCACTTGAAACTTGTGTGTGTGTGTGTGTTTTAAAAAAGACTTTCTTAAAAAAGGGAGTTTTATGGAAATAATTTAAATTCTAGGGACTGAACTGAAAAACAGTTGGAAAACAGTGATTAAATTGAAAATAACAGAAAACTGAAAAACTATTTGCAGGAGACAAAGTCATCCGCGTGGATGAGACTGTAGTAAAGTCTTATCCGCGCGGATGGGCCTGCAGTTTCAATATTTTTTACAGTTTCCAGTTTAGTCATCCGCGTGGCATCCATGTTTTGTCCTCTCTTTCCCTAGACTTTGATTAGTGGTCATAAGTGATGAATCCACTTAATCAAGCCATCCCGGGGGTACATTAGGACTTTGAAAACATGTCATTTGCTAGGGACAAGGGGAGTTTTGACATGAAAAATAAATTGACAAGAAAGTTAGGTCAAGATGTATCAATTTTAGAGGAAGATCTCTAAGGTGGTCATAAGAAGACCATCCTTGAGACCTATACTCAAGTGTATCTTATACATCTTGTGTGACCTATTTTGTGAGTCTAGATGATTTTCATCCAAGGAAAGTGTTCCAAGGTGAGCATCTTAGATATGGGGAGGGGAATTTACAAGGAAGTAAAGGATGTAGACCATTTAAAGTGGTCATCTATGGAGATGGACTCCAAGATGACCATACTTTAGGTCAAAAGGGCAAGTACCAAGGAATGTAAAGGGGGAAATGGGGAATAACATGAAAGTAAAGGAAATGTGGATCCCATTAGAAGATCATCCATGGAAATGGATTTCATGGAGATCCTCGTAGATCCTTGGGACAAGAGGTGGAAGGGAGTAAAACAACAAGTAGTAAGTAAGACTACATAATTTAAATATGAAGTGTATGAATGAGAGAGATATGAGTAGAGGGAGTGATGGTTTACCAATTTTCTTGGGTTTGTGTTTAGGGTTTGAAGGTTTCAAGGGGTTAGAAGTAGTTTTGGAGTGGATTTGAGGTTGGATTTGGTGTGGAATTTGAGTTGTGAAGGTGTAAATGGCTGTTTGAGAATGGATTTTGACAGCATAACAATAGGTTTTCGTATTTTTTGGCCTTGTTAAACTGGGGGAGAAGGGCTGTATTTATAGGTTGGCTGGGGTACAATCTTATCCGCGTGGATGAGATTGTAGGCACAATCTCATCCGCGCGGATGTGATCAGCAGCATGCCTGGTTTTTGCAGAAAGCAGTTTTGGCTGTTTGCAAATGGTCAATATTCTTTTTTTCTTGGAAATGACAGGTTTCCAGCGAGGTCCTATGCCACTTTTTTATTCCTAAGAGGTCCTTCCTTACTCAAATTGTCAAAATAATGTCCAAAATGCCCCTAAATAATTATAAATCATTAATTTGGGCTGACGGAGCTTTAACAACCCAGATTAGGGCACTTACACCCAGGTGAAAGCTATGGGTGGTATCCCACCATAACTCAGAAAGAGCCAGGACCAATCCCTTGCTCTTGGTCGTCACATGAATGCCTCGACCGATAGCCTCAACAAAGGAATGGAGACACGTAGCCACAACTAGCTGCTTAGGGTTGTGGCCATCCTTCTCGAAGTTAGGCATCCTCTCCCACAATTTCACCGCTAACTCAGCGGGTCCCCGTGATTTGCTCTCCTGTAGGTAAGCACAACAAAGGTACGTTAGTCCTTCAACTTATCTTAGAAACATGCATATATTCACAAAATAGTGCACACATGCCAAAGAAAAGCATTCACAAGAGATTTTCTAGCATCATTTGCCTAGAACACGTGTCTTTCATCATTTTAAACACGTCACCCAGAGCACATGCTCTTCCAAACACAAAAATCCCAGTTTTCACAAAATTCTTTGCATATAAATTTAATCTTTCAAAATGACATGCATGAATCATTTTTATCGTCCAAAATCTCATTCTCACATCCATGATCAGGAGTTGACCTAGTTCTAGCACATGCAAGAACTCCGTCCCATTTTTGGCATTATTTTTCTCACTTTATTTTCAAAAAAATAGTCATTCTCATATTTCTTCAAATGAATTGCACATGCATGATTACCTATGTATCTAGCTTCATAGCTCAATTGTTAAATCCATAAAATCATCAACAAAATCACAAAGAAAATCCAAAAATTCCCAAATTTCTAATTTAGCCCTAATCAATCAAAAAATCAACCAAAATCGATGAAATCGAGCAAATCGAGAGTGCTTACCCCTATAGTTTGAGGTTTCATGGATTTGTGATCCCTTTTATCGGGATAAAACTGAGAAGTAGGCACCGCGAAGTCATACTTTCGATCGGTCCTCACGAACTCTCTCCTCCTCAATCTCGCGGCCTGTGATAGATCGCGGCGCGCTTGGCGGGGCATGATGTGTCCTCCTTGGTCCATCTAAGCAATAGAAACTTGAATCTTTGAAGATCTTGGCATGTTTCTCTCTTTTTTCTCTCTTCTCTCCTCGACAGCCTAAGCCAACAATGGTTGCTGCCCGTTTCTCCTTCTGTTTAATTAAATCTGGTGAAACGAGGTTTCAAGCTGTTCGACTTATTTTTCTCCATCTCTAGTCGAGCGGCTTCATTCGCATCAGGCTGAATTTACACTTTTTCCCCTGGACTTTCCACTTGAGTAAATAATTCCCGTTATCCCCTAACGGAGTAACGTTGTCTCCCAAAAATCTCCGTTATCTCTAAATGGAATAAGGTTTTCTCTCAAAAAACCTCTGTTACTTCCGTTATAACGAAATAACGTCAGGCGACAGCCTCCGAATTGTCAAATTCAAACTTTAGCTACCTCTATCTCCTCGATAGCGATGTAAGCTTTAGTTTTTCCAGATTTAGCTACCTCTATCTCCTCGATAGCAATGTAAGCTTTAGTTTTTCCAACTTTAGCTACCTCCATCTCTTCGATAGCGACGTAAGCTTTAGTTTTCCAACTTTAGCTACCTCTATCTCCTCGATAGCGAATTAAGTTTTAGTTTTTCCAACTTTAGCTACCTCTATCTCCTCTATAGTGACGTAATCTTTAGTTTTTCCAACTTTAGCTACCTCTATCTCCTCGATAGTGACTTAAGCTTTAGTTTCTTAAGGTGACTCCTCCATTAATCGTCAAAATTCCAAGGATCCTAGACATGTTCCTAACTGTCTAGCGATGATCCTGAACTACGATCATGGCTTGATTCCTCCGGGATACGTAGGTAGCCTTTTCAAAGGTCCAGCCATCCGACCACATCGGTCACTTCCTTCATTTGCCATATCCCTAGCAGGTGTGATGATGTGTATCCGCGAGCGCGATTTTTCTTTTTGAGCCGCCCGACAAGACTCTTGCTTGTTTCTTTGAAAAAAGTTTTGGAAAATCTTTATCGGACTAAAAAAAATCATTTTCGGAGTCGCCACGCCGTTTTTTGTTTAAGGGTCAAAACTTTGAAAAATACCCAAAATTAGAGAAAATGGGTTCGGAGGTCACATTACATTTCGGGAAGAACGTTGGTGTTCACCAGGAATGCCTCGTACGACGAGTCTTCCTCACTTGAAACCTTTTTGTATGTGTGTGCGTGTGTGTGTATTTTAAAGGGGAATTTTCTGAAAATAACTAAAATTATAAGGACTGAACTAAAAAACAGTTTGAAAACAGTGGTTAAACCGAAAATAATAGAAAATTTGAGGGACTGTTTGCAGATGACAGTGTCATAAGTGATGAATCCACTTAATCAAGTCATCCCGGGGGGTACGTTGGGAATATGTGAGCATTTCATTTGCTAGGGAAAAAGGGGAATTTGACATGAAAGTAAATTGACAAGAGATTTAGGTCAAGATGTATCTACTTTAGAGGAAGATCTCTAAGGTGGTCATAAGATGACCATCCTTGAGATCTATACTCAAGTGTATCTCCTACATCTTGTGTGTCTAGATGATTTTCATCTAAGGAAAATGTTCCAAGGTGAGCATCTTAGACATGGGAAGGGGAATTTGCAAGGAATGTAAATAATGTGGACCATTTGAAATGATCATCTATGGAGATTGACTCCAAGATGACCATGTTGAGGTCAAGGAAGCAAGTAAAACTAAACATGTAAAGGAGCATGAAATATGGACCATTTGAAGTGGTCATCCATGGAGATGAACTCCAAGATGACCATCTTCTTGGTCAAACAAGCAAGTACCAAGAAATATAAAAAAGGGAGTGGGAGAATGACATAAAATAAAAGGGGATGTGGATCATTTTGGAGGATCATCCATGAAAATGGGTTCCATGGAGATCCTCTTGGATCCTTGGGACAAGAGGGAAAGGGATGAACAAAAGGAGAAAGCTAAACTACATGGTATGAGTATATATGAATGAGAGAAATATGAGTGAAGGGAATAAGGATTTACCAATTTTCTTGGGTTTATGTTTAGGGTTTGAAGGATTTCAAGGGTCAAAAGTGGTTTTGAAGAGGATTTGAGGATGAATATGGTGTGGAATTTGAGTTTTGAAGATGTAAATGGTTGTTTGAGGGTTGATTTGGGCAAAGTGACAGTAGGTTTTCGTATTTTTTGGACCTTTTTTCTCTATATCAAACTGAGGGAGAAAGGGGTATTTATAGGTTGCCTGGGTGCTGATCTTATCCGCGTGGACAAGATTGTAGGGACAATCTCATCCGCGCGGATGACCCCAGTAGGCGTGCCTATTTTTGTAGAAAGCTGTTTCTGGCAGTTTTGACTTATCTAAATGGTCAATATTCATTTTCCTTGGAAATGACAGACTTCCAGCGAGGTAATTGTCCATTTTTTTTTAATTCCTAAGAGGTACTTCCTCATTCAAATTGTCAAAATAATATCCAAAATGCCCCTAAATGATAATAAATCATTAATTTGGGCTGACGGAACATTAATGACCCAGATTGGGGTACTTACAATAGGACCAGCCATTCGACCTCTTAAGTCACCTCATTTACATCTTCATAGCAAGGGATCAGTATCTCTTCGTCATTCCCCATCGGATTCCGAACTACGATCATGGCTTGATTCCCCCGGGATACGTAGGTAGCCTACTTTAGGTTCAGCCAATTCGTCACATATGACATCCTTTCCCCAATGGATCTAGAACTACGATTCGGTTTGATTCCTCTTCAGGATACGTAGGTAGCCTTCCAAAGGTTCAGCCACTCGACCTCCTTAGTCACCCAATACCAATCCATCTCGGCAGTTTGCCAGATTGGATTCTCACTTTTATCGACAACCCTACTTGCTTCGCAAATATCGTTGTCGAGGGGCTTCTGTAAGTACCGAAATCTGGCTCATGCCTTCCAGTTAAAGTTTCTTAGCAGTTTCCCAAACTTTCATAAAGTTTAGGGGTAATTCAGGAACTTTTCAATACTTTCCAAGCAAGGAAGACCTGTTAGGAATTAAAATTCTGAATAGGACCTCGCTGGAAAGAAGCTTCCAAACTGCCACCTTGCATGAATCTAGAAACATGCTGACGCGACAGAAGAAGATGCTGAATGGATTCATTAGCCGAGGGATTACGCTTGGCGGCTTCATTAGAAGCACACCAGACGCCTATAAATAGAGGCCTCCTCTATTCATTTTAAAAAGAGATTTTGGAGAGCACTGTTACTCTGTCAAAATAGAAACTTGAATTCCAGTCCCTAAACACAAAACCCTCCTCTCTCATACACTAATCCTACCTTAATCTATTCCTAAATAGATATTGCCTAGGAAAACTCCCTTGGAAGATAGAGAAAAACTAACATTGGTAATCTCTCCTTTCTTTACCTTTTGATACACTCCTATATACTCTTATTATATTATTACTTGTTATTTACATTTATTATTGTCTTGAAGCTTTGATCTCTGCAATGTAATCTTCATATGTCCTATTCTCCTACACAAAGGATTCAATGGAGATCCTCTCCCTAGGATGAACAAGATTCCACAAGTGGCTTGTTCTAGGGATGATCTACCATATGATGATGTGACTCCCCTTTACATTTATATATAAAAATGCAATCTTTATTTATTTTATGTCATCCCTTTCCCTTGGATCTAGCTTTCCAAGGATTGTCCACCTTATGAGGTATTAAGGACATAGGAAAAGCCATAAAGATCATCCCTTTTACATTATGTCTTTAGTTTAATGATACTCATTGTATTGTTCATATTAAAAATTCAATCTTTACATTAATGTTAATTCCCTCTTGTCCCTAAAGATGGATCTTTTTCTCCAAGGATTGTCTAAAAGCCTTCTAAGGCACAAAAAATATAGGATGTATTGGGTTTTATGGGTCCATGCGCAGCGAAATTAAGCATCTAATAACACAAAACCCAAGAGCCCTAAGATCCGTTCTATATGATTAAATTGAATTCCTATGAGATAGAATTTACCAACCTTAATAGCTTTCCGTTCTTGAGCTATCGAACAATTATCAATGTGATTTTGAATCACAAACTTCGATCTTCAAGACTTGAATCTTCAGATTGCTTTGGACAATTTAAACTCTAGGCCTTGATCGTTGTACGAGCGAAGACCCTCTAGTAGTATCCACACTTTAGAACGAACCAAGAACAGTTCTTGAGAATTGCTAGATTCTTAAACCTATGAAAGAAATATTGAGAAACCTTTGTTGTGATTCTTCTTTAGAAAATTTGGCTAGCTAATTAGGGTTTACAGACTTAATATTTATACTACATTAGTATAGGTATTTGTTTCCTAATCGTATTAGGAAACTGTCTGACAAACTGCCACAAGAAGCCTATGGGCAAGTTGTGTCGCGCGGCTACATGTGCCATATGCAGGAACTCTCAATCATTTATTCCTTTGGTTTAACTAATTCATTCCAATTGTGTGTGACCCAATAGGATTATATTATGTTGGTAATGAGTCCGATCATATCGACCCTCATAAAACATAAGCGGACTCTAGCAAGCCATTATGTCTACCCAATTAATATAACGTAAGAGTTCACGTTTCCAATGGTACACTTCCATTTCTCCCTTTGTCTCACGATGTTATATTGAACACAAGTCATGGTCCACGTCAACTTGTATTTGTTCAATGCTTTCTCGATCTTGAGTATAATGATCATCCAATCGCATTGGGATATGGCCATACACTTTCATTATTATCATTCATCGAGGGGCCCAAGCAAAACATCTCTCTTTCGAGGGATAAATTCCATCTTGACTTATCATCCTTCCCATCATGAATCCGATCATGCCAAAGATAGCCTTTATAAATATCGTGTTAAGATATCATTTGACTAAAATCAAACATGACTTTCATCATATGTAAGGTCATGATAATCTCAGGTCTAGGAACTAAATGAAGTGACCATATGAGATTTAATTATGACATTTGACCATGACATAAATCTCATACGGGTCAAGTCCAGTCACTTGTTCACTAACAAGTACCCATAATTTCAATGTACATCTCTATGCATATAATCATCATATGATTATCCATTGACAATTATACTAATTATTCACTTAATAATTAGGGACGGAGATTATTACAATAAATACGCAAAATATATAATAATTAAATAATAGACATTCTCTATAATCAAGGATAAAGATGATACATAACGGTTTAAGTTAAACATAACTAAAGCCTAGGGCATTACACCAACAAGATGAGCATAAAGATTCAATCTTTACATCCCATTCCCCTAGTCCCGTGGTTCTTTATGCATTCCATGGTGAGGATAGGTGTAAAGATATTCCATCTTTACATCAATCCCATCATAAAAATGCCACAATCCTCGTCCCTTTAGAACTCAATGAGTCTTAGTCCCGAAATCTCCGACAATCACTTGAGACGAACATAAAAATGTCCCTACAAATCATCATCGTCTCAAGATGTAGGATCGATGGACAAAGGTTCATTCTTTTCTAAAGAGTCTCATTCTTAGACTTAAAGACGAGCCCCTTTTTATCACATGTGACTAAAATTCCCAAGGAAAATTAGGTTAAGTCATACCAAGGCTCCTACGCCTATGGTGGTTGATTAATCTAACATGAGGATAGATAAGTCCCGTCATGATGATCACAAGTTCAAAGTGAGCACGGGATCAAAATCTCAAAAACACCAAAATCCAAGGTATCTCGAGCTAAAACCTTCTTAAAATGATTTTTACGTCCGGAAGATAAACTTGGGACATCTCTTTCTCTTTTCAAATCACTCATGCACACAAGCACACAAACAAGCACAAGTTTTGGACCTAGGAATACTTACTTTTGCAAGGCTCCTTGGGTGAATGCCAAACGTTCTTCCCAAGGAGTAACTTAACCTCCGAACCCTTATCCTTTTTTTCAAAGTTTTGAGGAAATCAAAATGGCGTGGCAACTCCGTTTTTCATAAAACCGGCGTCTTCAAACTGAGGTGAACGGCGACCCCCCTTTTTCGTAAAAGGAAAAGAGGATTAAATCCCGGTGCCACATTCACACTAGGGGACCAAAGAAAGAAGATGAGCAAATTGTAAAGGGGATGGGGAAGATTGATGGAAAAAGTTATTTTCATTTGTTGTGGGTTTTTCTAGTTATAGCTTCAACAACCATGTCATGACTTTCTAATTAATCCTTGTATTAATATGGGAGTCATTGCCTTGTATTCATGTGATTTAATTCCACACTTTGTAACCCCTAATCTCAAGGTAATGATCCCTATTAATACCTCATTAGTCTAGGAATCATGGGACATTAATAGTGGTGTTAAATTCTAAAATTTACACTTTAAACCCACCAACTTTGAGCTATCATATCTTTCTCATTCAATCTCAAATTGGACATCTAGATATACCATTTCAATATTCACATGAAGTGGAACATGAACCCACAATAATCTATATCAAATGATAAACGATTCATGTAAAAAAAAAATATACAATTTCCTTTACACACAATATATTTTTTCAACAAGTACTAGTAGCTGAATTACAACATATTGTAGGTATACGACTGATCTGAACGATTGTTACATCATCACGCAACATTTGAGGATGGTTGATTTTCGGATCAAAGTACCCTCCTTGTATCAACAATTTAGGAGATAAAAGAACCATCAGGACTTGACCTGATGGCCAGAGCACTGGGACACCAACACGGAGGTCCTGGGTTCGACTCCCACCAATGGTTAGAGTGGATGATTTTCCCTCCCTAGTTAATATTAGGCGCCTCTGGGGGGATTTTAAGGAATTTCAAAGAATTAATGGACTTGTTAGTAAATTGACTTACACAAAAAGGGGGCTTGACTCGAGATGGGCAAGCCTAAAAAAAAAAAAATATAAAAAAAAAAAAAAATAAAAAATTTAGGAGATAAAAAATGGGAAATTTTAGAAGATGGTTCAAGCACAATTAAATTAAGACTTAATCCCTATTTGATGTGGTACCATTTGAACCCAACTATCCATCCCACATAAGTGGAGATTGTTTAAAATGGCAAAGTTTTTAAACTATTTATCAAACTCATTTTTTTTCTACTTTACTTTTATACTCATAACACCAATTAACTTAATATTTTTCTCGCTCATTTTCACTCCTATTTTATTTTTATGCTCACAAACATATATACTCCCACTGATTCTCTATCTCTCCTTCATTTCCTTAAATATTGTGCCCAATTTTTTGATATTCACTCAAGTGATACGAAAGGGGTACGTTCAAACATGTGATAAGATTGAATTGTTAGATAAGATGATTAATGTTTCAAATGAGATTTTGACGAACATGTGATAAAGATTGAATTGTTGTATAAGATGATAAATTTTTCAAATAATATTTTGAAGACGTGACCTCATCCAACACTACATTTCAAACTCATTATACATTAAAATATAGTTAATCGCGTAAAACTAAAAACATACAAACAAATCTCTCTAGATACATATACACTGTCAGTTAATATACAATATTAGTTAAGTTACTTATTCTATGCTATCTTCGAAAGTCTTGAAAGAAGGGAGTGAAAATGTAACTAGATATCCAATTTTGTAGTATCGACTCTCAATTTATGAAGCGCAATGATTCTAGGTACAATCATCTATAGGTTTGTAACACAACAAGAAAAAGTGTTACACATGCACGATATGATTATGATTCTGCCAAAAAGATCGAATCAGCTCAAATTCAGCGGTGGGTTGTACTCCGGCGATTGAATAGCCTGAAAATAAGACAAAATACGTAAACTAAGCCGAAGCTTTACCGGTGAAGGCCCTTCGGCGTGAGAGTTAGTTCACGGTTTGTATAGAGAAAAAACAATTCGACAGAGTTTCGAGTCAAAGAAGTAACGTACCAAAATATGAAAATAATGGCTTGTATTTATAGGGATGGACATGTAACATCCATGTTGAACTTGGACTGTAAAGAGATAAGATATAATCCTAGGAAGATTATATCTGTTGGAGAGTCCTTATTTGACTTGAATTGATATAGGAGGTGGTTACAATCCTGATAAGATTGTAACTGCTTAGTGTCTTTGTTGATATAGGACTGCATAAGTTGCCACGCCGATATGCCAAAATGTTCCCTTCCTTGTCATACATGGCCATCTCGGCCCATGATGAGCCGGGGAAGGGATGAGGAATAAGTGAATCCCGTCGTGATGATATCATAACCGAGGAAGGAACCTCGTCCTTAAGGGAGGTTATCTCGGCCTACGAGGGAGGTCTCCTCGGTCCCTTGAATTGGACTAGATATGTTCGCCTGTTGAGCCTTGTTCAGCCTAGTTGATGTCGAGATAGATAGACGAGGTAGCCCATGTCTTACCTCGTCATTGGGACTGATGGATTATGTTTGGGGCCCAATCCACTTGGGCCTTACCCGGATAAGCTCATGTTCGTATCTTGGTTTATACTGTTCAGTGGCCCCCGACTTTCTAGCTCGGCAATGTCGCTTCAAATGTGTGTCATTCCATTATCCACCGGTTATTTAGTACAATGATGAGGCGTGGTCCACTATGTTCTGACACACGTCTTGGAAACCACTACCGCATTTAATGTTGGGGGCGCCATACCCGTTGACCCGTTTTTGTTTTCGGGTTTGACCCATCTGAGTGAGTATAAAAATAACGCCAACATTTCAATTTTTCGTTTATCATTCTTGAGTATTTGAGAGCGAACAGCAAAGTTTGAAAAAACCCCTTCGTGCTCTTTGATTTGCAATCTGCCCAGAATCACTGGAGACGCTTGATTTCGTTTGTTTGATTTCGGCCATCTTCACCAGAAACTGGTATACTTTCTTTCCTTCTACTGATTTCTGCATTTTAATATGTAATTTCTAGGGTTTTGTTCGAACTTGATTTTTAGAAACCGCCATTGTTTCCCCTTTTGAAGCTTTTCTTGAGTTTCTTTCCTTGATAAAATTCTTGAATCCTTCATCTCGTTTTAGAAATGGCTCGTTCTTGGGACCATAGCCCTCATTTCGTCCATGGCTATCACCAAGGTAACCTTAGGGTTTACCGAATGGAGAGATGGCCATGGTTGTTGGTGAAATTGGCGGAGATTGGGGAAATCTTGACTAAGTATGGGTGTACGAGGATGTACATCCACTATCCAAACAAGACGAGAATAGACCGGGTTGATTCAATGTCCCTAAGTATGATAATATTCCAGAGCAGGGCCGAGATGATTGAACATATCAATCTATTTTACCCGGCGTCGGAAAATCTTGACCGTCCTCGTTTGAGTGGTAAGGCTCCTTCCTCGACCTTATTATTAATGAAGAGGAGGGGCAATCCTCCTCTTCCCCATCTTGATGCCTTAGACGACTTTACTGATTCTTGTTCCTCGGCTTTTTGCAGATATGACGGGAAAAGGGAGTGACGCCTCCATGTCGACCAGCATAGTGCATAGTTGACGCCTTTGTTGAGGGTGAACAAGTTGAAGGCCGAAGAAGAGGTGGCCGAGGAAGGAGAGGATAAGGTAGAGCTACCTATCCCAGGCCTAAGCCAGTTAGGGCCGGGGATCCAATGCTAGAGGTCCTGTACTCGAAGTATGGGGAGGATAGGAACGAGTATAAGTTAACTTACGTCGGTCGTCCAACCTTTGGGAACGAGGGAGAGAGGGGCGTGTTTTATTACAATGATAACCACGTCCACTTCTATTATAAGCAATTTCAACAGCAACTTCGTCTCCCTTTAGAGCCCTTCATTAATGAATTTTTAGGAGACATGAGAGCCATCCCGGCTATGCTAGAAGCCAACGGGACTAGGGTCCTCGTGAGTTTCATTGTCTTGTGTCGTAGTTTAGGTTTTGAGCCTACTCAAGCTGCCTTCCATCATTTCTTATCTATCAGTTACACCAAATAAACTAGGCTCATAGTGATAAGAAGTGATTCTAAGAAACCGAAGATCATCCTTCCTATGTCTAGCAGAGTATCAGGCTGGGATAACCATGCTATTAGAGTGGAGAGCCGACAAGGCTGGGAGTTCGCTTCTCCTACTGACGAGCTTGCTACCCCCAAGAGAGTGTTACGAGCCAAATGGACCAGTGCTTTGATTAGACATCTAACTGAGTTTTCCGGGGTAGGTTTTCTCGATTGGTCGGCCTTGGAAGCTGATGATCGTTATTCTGTTCAAGCCGGGATAATGCCGGGACCGAGGGACGGAGTGGAGCCTCTCGTCTTCGTTAATAGGGGGAGAAGATTTAAAGACTAGAGGGTCCATCCCGGTCTGGTCTCCCATACTGACTGTGAACGTTGTAAACTTGACCCCAAGGATCAATGCCTTAGAGATGAAGACTTCGTAGGCTGTAATTCCTCTTTCCTCGTATTCGCTACTTGTAAATTGATTCTTGTTTTATTTGCGTTGTAATATAACTATCTCTTCTTCGTATTTTCAGATCTAACCCCTGAACAAGAAGCCTAGATGGCCTCCAATGATATGGTTAATCCCAAGGAGCTAATCAAGATGAAGAGGCGGTTAGCCAAGTCCTCGACTATTGCTTAGAGGAAGGATGAGGCAACTCGTCGCCAACTCCTCCTAGCTACCAAGGGGGATGTTGCCTTGCCCGTAAATCCGGTTGGGGAGGCCGTTAATGTTGATGAGGAGGCCTCTGGGAGCCGAGAGAGACAAACGACCGAGGGACATAGCCCTCAAATTGCGACTGCCGAGACCGAGAGGTCAACTGGTATGCCGACGGCCAAGGAGACGAATCTCGTCCATCGGACTTCAAGCCAGAAGAGGCCTTATTCTGGTTCTACCAAGGAGCCCCCTTCTAAATGGGTTGATGATGCTTCAACTCCTCCAGCTCTCACCCCTTAAACAATCAAGTCCTATCCCGAGACCGAGGAGCTAGCTCGGCAGCTTATAGCTACGCCTAAACCCCTGAAAGGCCTCCCCTTACTTGCAAGGGAGGGCGCTCACGTTAGGCTGGTCCGAGCACCTGTCCAAAGGGCCCTGGACGAGGAAGAATATGAGAAGTTGTGCCGTGATAAACCTAGCAAGGAAAACTTTCTCGACCGAAAAGGGTTGTTGATATCCGAGGTGACTATCTCGTACTTTTACTTCTTGTACTTTGCACTTGTATGATTTATGATGTTTATCAATATTGCAGCTTGCCACCGTGTCGGCCTACGAGAATGTGCTTAATAAGGCCATGGACAAGCAAATGGCTGAACTTAGGGCTGGGCTGACAAAGGGGGAGACTGAGCTGGCCGCAGTAGCCGAGGTGTTGAAGACCCGGGATGCTGAGCTGGAGGCCGAGAAGGCGGCTAAGGTCCAGGCCGAGGAGGAGGCAAGGAGGGCCGAGGAGGCCAAAGCCCGGGCTGAGGAAGCCCTTAAGTTGAAGGAGGCCAAGATGGCCGAGCTAGAGAAGCTCAAGGCCGATGTACATAAGGCTGCCGAGATGGTTGCTGCCAAGAACCAGGAGCTGGAAACCAGCATTCCTTCCAGGGAAGAGGAGGCTGTTGCTCGGTTCAATGCTAGCTCGGCCTTCAAAGATGATGTCAATGACCTAACAACCACAATGTTTCAAGATGGCTACCTGTATTTGGCCCGTCGGCTTATGGTGAACACCTCCCATAGTCTTGACTTGGATGCCATTGCTTGGCTAATATGCCAGGATGGGTATGATGTAGCAGCTAGTGCTCTTCACTACCTTGTTCCTTATTCTCAATACAACTTGAATGTGATGACCATGATGGATGCTCGAGCAGGCAAAGAAGCATGGGTTCCTTCGTCCGTCGATCTTAATAATCTTAACGCCTTAATTGAGAGGATCGAGGACGAGGACGAGATAGAGGTGGATGTCGAGGGGACTGCTGCTGAGGAGCCAAATGACGAGGAGGCTCAAGTCAATGCTCCAACTGAGCAAGTCACCATCACCACCGACCTCGAAGCCGAGCTCAATGCTGATGCCGACGAAAAGGCTTTCTTCGGGGAAATCCCTCAGAAGGATAAGCCTTAGAATTTTTGCTTTATTTTGATGTAATGGGTTACGGCATTTGTAAATCTTTCTTTGAATATTAATGAAATGTCCCTTCCTTACAATTCACGTCGTCGTTAACATTATGAACTTTTGTTTGAATGCTTGTTTGTGGGCTTTGCACAAGTACAAGCCTACTTTAGGGGGGAGCTGAGGAAGGTTCCTCGTACTTCACTCTTTTATATAAGATGTGGAGGCTGGCTCAATCTTAGGAGTTGTGGCAATTTTGCCTATTCAAGTCATTAGGCCGAGGTGGAGTTCCTCGGTCTTGACTGTTGGATATTATCTTCTTTGTCATCTCCTTATGCCGAGGAAGATGACTCGTACACAAGTTTTAGACGTGGAATGCCTGTAGTTGTTTTATGTCGAGGAGTTTCCTCATCTAGACGTGAGGCAAGTCATTAGGCCGAGGGAGGTTCCTCGATCTTGACTGTTAAGATTTTTCTTCTTTTTCATCACCCTATGCTGAGGAAGATGACTCGTACATAGGTTTCAGATGGTCTTACCTGTAGTCATTTGATCCGAGGGGTTTCCTCGTCAAGATGTAAGGCTTCCTTCTTTTTCATCTCCTTACGCCGAGGAAGGTGACTCGTACGTAGGTTTTAGATGTTGGCCAATTAGTCATTTGTGCCGGGGTAGGCTAGACGTATGGCTTGTTTATTGAAGAGTCGAGGATAGAATCCTCGTCTTCCAGTGTTGTGTTAGTAGTGGCAGTTGCTTTGCGCGTTGAAGAAGTAAATTCCATAAACTGAATTTGATTACATCGAACTGCAATCCTACCGTGCTAAAAAGGTAAAAGACTAATTAAAGACTAATCTATTACATAAAATAAACTAACACTAATTATAGTACTTCCAAAGATTGTCGAAATGCCACGGATGCTTGAGTTCTTTCCCCTCCTTAGTCTTTAATCTGTAGGTCCCTTCTCAAACACCAGATTTCCGGCCAAACTCCAATTTTCCAGACGAAAAATTGCAGAATCCGGCAAAAAATAAACAGATCAAAACGGAAGAGATTTTCCAGCCAAAATCAAGAATTATTCGGCCGAAAATAAGGCTCAGGTGAGCGGATTTTTAGGCTAAACAATGGGCGTTTGAATCGATTCCCGACAATGAAATCAATCTGATGCTGCCAAAAAGATCGAATCAGTCAAAATCCGGCGATCGGTTGTACTCCGGCGATTGAATAGCCTGAAAATAAGACAAAATACGTAAACTAAGCCGGGGCTTCATCGGCGAAGGCCCTCCGGCGTGAGAGTAAGTTCATGGTTTGTATAGAGAGAAAACAATTCGTCAGAGTTTCGAGTCAAAGAAGTAACGTACCAAAATATGGAAATAATGGCTTGTATTTATGGGGATGGACATGTAGAATCCATGTTGAACTTGGACTGTAAAGAGATAAGATATAATCCTATGAGGATTATATATGTTGGAGAGTCCTTATTTGACTTGAATTGATATAGGAGGTGATTACAATTCTGATAAGATTGTAACTGCTTAGTGTCTTTGTTGGGATAGGACTGCATAAGTTGCCACGCCGGTATGTCGAGATGCTCCCTTTCTCGTCATACATGGCCATCTCGGCCCATGATGAGTCGGGGAAGGGATGAGGAATAAGTGAAGCCCATCGTGATGATATCATAACTGAGGAAGGCACCTCGTCCTCAAGGGAGGTTATCTCGGACTACGAGTGAGGTCTCCTCGGCCCCTTGAATTGGATCTTGGATATGTTCGCCTGTTGAGCCTTGGTCAGCCTAGTTGATGCCGAGATAGATGGACGAGGTAGCCCATGTCTTACCTCGTCATTGAGACTGATGGATTATGTTTAGGGCCCAATCCACTTGTATTTTATCCGGACAAGTCCATGTTCATATCTCGATTTATACTGTTCAGACTAATTTATTGTGAGCTATTTCAATGTACCCAAGGGTGGATCCACCCTTATTTCCCACAATATTCTCACATTTAATTAAAAAATTATTTTTAAGTATTTATACAATTTTTTAATATATACTGTGTAGTGCATTAAATAACAAACAAGCTTGCTTATCTTAGAGAGAATATGTGAGGCTTTTAACTCATAGTCCCGTCAAATAGACCCAAGTAAATTATTGATTTTGTAGTGTATTTTGTGTATCCACTCTAATTAACTCCTAGGCCGTCATTGAATGCACCAATTTTATAATTAATCCTTCATTGATATTAACGAAAATATCCTTATTACTCGCTATAATTTATTATAAATAAATTGCTTGTTTTTTTTTTTAGTTCAAAACAGAGCCAAGTGACAATACACGAGAACTAACATGTACAAATGGAGATTTTAGGATCTTATAATACATTCTTCAATTTAAGACTAACATGTACTCGTTTGTTCTTGTGGTATTTAGCGATCTTCTTTTATTTGGTATCTGCTATTAAAAGGTGAACAAATGCCATTATAATATACTCCCTCCGTCCCACAAAACTTTACACCTTTACTGTTGAGAACGAAAAATAAGGAATAATGTTATTAAAGTAGGTGTTGTGAGTGGGAGGAGAGAGAATGAGTGGAGAGAATAGTAAATTTGAAAAGTGTTGTGAGTATGATAAGTGGGTCCCATGAATAAAGAAGTATTAAAAAATTTCCTTTTTAGGAAAGTGGGACTTTAAAGTGGGACGTCCAAAATAGTAAAAGGGGTAATGTTTTATGAGACGGAGGGAGTATTGCATTTAACATACCTATTTTATATACAGGCTAGTTCAAATGGCTTAGTAAAATTTCGGATGCAAGACTGTTAAGAAAAGTCACTAGATGAGTGATCGCTTAGGACTAAGGTTAAATGCCAGAAGGACATCTAGTCGTATGTGGGTATGACATTTTCATTCGAGTGAAAGTTCTGCTGTAGCATATAATCTTAAGTGCGTCTGGGGAGAAACGCGTTTCTCCGTCGTGTATGGAGAAACGGGGCTTATTATGTCGCGCGACGTAAATAGCCAATTTCTGGATATCCTTTACAAAGCTTCGATATCCGAAGCTTTGAAATGGATATCCAGAAGCTTTGTAAAGGATATTCAGAAATCAAGTATTTTTTCTGGATATCCTTTACAAAGCTTCTGGATATCCAGAACATTGTATATGGATATCCAGAAGCTTTGTAAAGGATATCCAGAAAAAATATTTGGTTTCTGGATATCCTTTCCAAAGCTTCTGAATATCCTTTTCAATGCTTCTGGATATCCTTTCCAAAGCTTCTGGATATCCAGAAGCTGATGAAGTGATATCCAGTTTTTGTGGCTAGGTATGTCGCTCGACATAACAAGCCCCGTTTCTCCATAAGCGACGAAGAAACGCGTTTCTCCCCAGATTTTGTGTATAATCTTACATAATCATCAGTGAGTTGTAGCAATCGATATTACACTTATTTTCCATATGACTTATAACTATGTCTAGGATCAAATGATTAATGACGCAAAATTGGTATGTTACCCGAAGTGATTTAAACTTACGGCTGGCCTTCTAAGAGCATTGTTGGGAAATATATTAATCTAAGTATAATTTAAATGAGAATCTAGGAAAGACGATTATGATATACTCCGTATTCTTTATTAAGTGAGTCAATATCCGGACAATCATATTTAACACACATTTCGATCTTGAGCATGTAAGTTGATTGAGGTTTAAATACCACTTATTAGGGGTTAAGGTTTTTTGAATTTATATATGTAATATAATGTCTGGAAAAAAGACGAGTTTTCTTACTAACGAGGATGTTATATATTGGTAGATAATATTTGATATAACACTACTACTCCTTTTCCTATTTCAAGCCATTTTTTGGGATATGAGAATGTAACATTTAAGATAGACATGCATTCTCATTTTAAATTAGTGGGAGATGTTTAACTTGAAATCAACTACATACAATCAAATTTGGGATATAATTGAGTAGTTGGATAAAATGATCGGATACAATTCAAATGGGAATGCGACTCTATGACCTCATCAACACTATATTATATACTAAAATATAGTCAAACACAAAAATCGAAATTCAAAATTCCTGAAAGAAGCGAGTGAGAATATAGTTACAAATCAATTGAATCTCGTTCTATTAGATTAGTTCATTAACGACAAGATTGTCTTTTAACTCGCACTCTCCCACCAAAAGAGGCTTTACATTTATTGAATACTAAAATAGTTAATCCCCGAATTATGTCAACTGAACCCACCCAAAATTCTTCCACCAATTGCCATATCACTATAGAGTTGGGTTAGTTTTACCGCCTTAGTTTTGGAAAATCTCTGTTCACATGAAATTTCGTTTTTTATCACTTAGGCTTCTTTTGATTAGCGTAAAACATTTTTCGAAAAATAATTTCCTGCAAAATATTTTTCGGAAAATGAAAATATTTTTCGAAAAATAAGATAAACTTGTTTTCGAATGTTTGGTAACGAAAATGTTTTCCGAAAAATGTACAATTGAGTTGACTACAAATTTACCCACCCCAATCACCACCACCACCCCACCCTACTCACCACTACCACCCTCCCCACCTACCCCCCCTCACGTCAAGTCAAAAAAAAAATTAATCATTTTAAATTTAGGCTATATAGAAATTCATTTAGAATCAGGTTTTCAGATATCCTATAATAAAAAATTGGGGAGCAATGCCCAAAAAAAATGTATCACAACTTTGCCTATCCCTACCGGCTTTTCTTTATTAGTTATATAATAACTTTTTCAATAAATAAAAAATGCAAAGGGCAATTGGGGGCAAGTGCCTCCGAATTCCTTATATTAGTAGTACATCTCTTTAACACACGGTGCAATCAAATTTCTTTATTATGAATTTAAATTTTAATATTTAAAATTATTTCAGAACCAGACGGTGGTGGTGGTCTGACAATGGTGACAGTGGTATAGATGGGTGGGTGGGTGGGTGGGTGGGTGGGGGTGGGGTGGCAGGGGATGGTGAGTGAAGTGGGGGAGGAGTTGTTATAAATAAATTTAAAATGATTAATTTTTTTTTTACTCAACGGGGGTGTTGGGGGGGGTGGGGTGGCAGGGGGTGGTGAGTTGATTGGGGAAGAGTTGTTAAAAATAAATTTAAAATGATTTTTTTTTTACTCGACGGGGGCAGGGGGTGGTGATGGGGTAGGGGTGGTGGATGTGGGGTGGGTAACGTGGGGGTGTGTGTGTATGTGAGGGTGTTACCATTTTTCGAAAAATGTTTTACTTAGGAAAAATCCGTAAATCATTTTACTTAGAAAAGTGGGAAAAATATTTTTCGGAAAACATTTTCCCCATTTTCCGGTGCTAAATAAACACCGAAAAATGGGGAAAATGTTTTCCGAAAAACATTTTCCCCCAAACAAACGGAGCCTTACACCCTTTTATAAACTCCATTCAATTAAAATGACTATTTTATCCTTAATTTTCTGAAGCGACTAATTAATACTCCATCCTTCCCAAATCTACGTGCCCATTTTATCATTTTGGGCGTCCCAAACTTACGTGCCTCTTTTCTAAAATGGCAAAGAATCTTTACTATTCCCTCCACTCATTCTCTTTCCTATTTTACTTTTATACTCATAACACCAATCAACTTTACTATTCACTCAACTCATTCTCTTTCCTATTTTACTTTTATACTCGCAACACTTTCTCCATTACCCATTTTCCTTAATTCTCACGTCAAAACACCAAATGGGCACATATGTTTGGTAGGAGGGAGTATTTGGAATGAGATATAAGGATAAAATTGTAATCTAATTTAAATAAATGATTTTTCAACGTGTTTTCTAATGGCACATGTTAACTTTTTAAAATAAGGCAATCAATATATAAATGTATGTGAAAATATAGGAAAAATGCATTTTTTTCTACTAATTAGGAAAACGTGTTTCTAATACGCGGTGACATTTTTGTAAATAATGAAAACTTCGTGCGCTATGGTATTTTTATAAATAAGTGAAAATTCGTGCGCACTCGAAATAATGGCTTACAAACTTCTGGGCATCAAGATCAAAAGTTTCTGGATATCAATATTAAAGGCTCCTGTATATAAATCAAAAAGCACATTTGAATAAGGATATGACCAACAAACCGTTTGGATATCAAACTCAAATGATTCTATATAACAATATTAAACCTTCTGAGATATAAATTAACAAGCATATTTGACAAGATTATGAACAATAAATCTTTTGTATATCAAGCCCAAAGAGTTCTTAATGACAATATTAAAGCCTTGATATGAATTAACAAGCACATCTGAATAAGTTTATGACTAACAAACCTTTTGTATATTAAGCTCATATAGTATTGGATAATAATATGAAAGCATTTTAGATATAAATTAACAAGCACATTTGAAAAAGGTCATTACAAACAAACTTTCTGAATAATAATGTTAAAGGTTTCTGGATATCCAAAACTTTGAAATTGGTATTCTAAAAATTTGTTAATGAAAAATTTTCAAAACCTACAAAAGTTATTGTGCTTCGCCGCGTGTTAAGGGGTTTTGAACATACCAAAAGTGTCGAGTTGGGCCAAACGAGTAAAGTCCAATTACAGACAGCCTTGGTCTCCACATTCCCAATAAGGCTGGTCCAATCAAAACAAGGCCCAAAGCCCATCTCAAGTATCAGTCGACTAAGCCCATGGTCCGACCTACCAGGTCCCGACCTAACTTAGTCCGACCTCATGATCCATATTACAATTCGGGTACGAACCATGCTCTACCCGACAGTCAGGTCGACCATATCACGAGTGGCGACCTCGACCTAAATCAACAAGTGACGACTTAACACTTGCCGGCTTATTTGGTTGAACAATCCTCATAACCACATCCCTACAAATCAGGGACCGTTATAGACATGTTCCCACGTCCAAGTAACTGCCGCTACAATCTCGGAGCACATGTCGCCTCCCCAAAAATACACCACTCTTGTCTATAAATACTTCATCACTACCAAACGGTGAAAGGTAACCCCATTTTGTATTACGAGTTCATTATTCAATACATTTTGAGCTTTATACAAGCGTGATCTTACTCTCACGCCGGCGTCTTCGCCGGAGACACATCCGGCTAGTCGTGGGTTCGATTTGAGTCAAGGAGCCGGGTGATCGATCTACGCCACGTGGAGGAAGATTGATAAGCACAATTCTGCGGCATCGGTTTGGTTCCATTCTTAGGAAACGTGCTTTAAACTTGACCTCGAATTTTTCAACAACCTACAACAATGGTGACTTGAGACGGACACGTATACGAGGCTTCACTTGGGCATGAAGAAGCAAACAACATCAACACCAATACGAATCTTGGAAATCTCATCATCGCTAATGAAAACACGGATTTGCCTCCTCCCCCACCAAATCATCCTCATGGTAGAGCAACGCGTTCTACCGATATCGTTGATGGCGAGAGGATTGCACGACACTAGGAGAGGTAAAAGGCATATGGATGGACAAGGAGCTCCACCTCCTCCTAAGCGTCCTTATGGGCAAATGAACATGGGAAGTAGGGCGAGTCCCTCCACCAACCCCATGAGCAAGAAGGAGATGATGTTGGAGCGAGCCCGGATACGGGCGACTTAATAGCCGTGGAGGAGCGAAACGAGCCGACGTACGCTGCGAAAGAGTGGCCCCCACTCGGGTTTCTAATGGGCAACGAGGCCGGGAGTGTTAGGCCAAATGAGGGTGTGGGGCAAAATGGTGAAAACGGGATAGTTCAACGAGCTCCTACTATCGTTCGTATGTGCCCAGTAACGATTTAAGGGCTAGCCTCAGCGAAACTTGAGGGAGCGGGAGGCTCAATCGATTTGAGGACTCGGTTAACGGCCAACGAAACAGGCGTATGTTTCTCCGGCGCGAACGCGAGAGATCGGGATCTCATAGAGACGGGGAATGGGCATAGGTCGCTGTGAGAGGGGAAAGGCGCAGTCGCCACATGGAGATAACGGGCGCGGTCGCCATGCGGGTGCTGAGAGGCGCGGGTCGCCTCAAAGAAGTAACAGGACATAGATCTCCAATAAGATCGAGAAAGGACCAATTCCCATAGAGACGGGAGGAGTAGACGAGATGACTCCCCCGGAAGTGAGGGCCGAGAGGTCAAATGCTGCTCCCCTCCCGGGAGATGAAAGACCGATGCCGAGAGAATGGCTATTGATGAAAAAGAAGTTCGAGCAGTGGGAGGAGGAAAAGAAGAAGGAGATTGGAAAGGTCGAACGAATTGACTTTGCTCTTCGACCTTTATCAGAAATCGAGATAGTCGACCTCCTCACCTGCCTTCGGGTTGCCTCTTACGGAGAAATATTCGGGGTCGACCAATGCAAGGAGTCATATAGCACATTTAGAAGCCACAATGTGTTTTGTCGCCAATGAGGACGACAATATGTGCAAAGCTCTCCTAAGCACACTCATTTGGGGCAGCTTTAACTTGGTTCAATGGTTTGGGTGTTGGAAGCATCACCAGCTTGGACTGCTTCAAGACAAAGTTCTTAGATCGCTTCTCGGCTGCGGGAGCTCGGAAGATGAGCTGTCACCGATCTGAATAACTTGGTGCGGGCGAAGAATGAAAGCTCCATGAGCTACTTCACCAAGTTTAAGGAAATGGTTGATAAGATAGAGGAAGACCTCACGATAGGGAAGTCATTAATTGCTTAGAAACGGTATTTCCTCGGCGAGATATGGACTACGAGCTCACGGTCCGAACGGTCACAACTCGACGGAGTTGTTTGAAAAGGTGTACAATGTTGCCCTAGGCGAGGAAAGGAAAGAGAAGAAGAATGGTAAGAGTCCTAAGGTTGAGGCCTACGATGATAAGAAAGACTCCAACAAGAATGGAGGAAATAATAAAAATGGAAAGAACGAGGACTAGGGCAACGAGAGAAAGTGCCCGAGGCTTTCACTCCCCTTACGGTGAGTCGAACAGAAATTATGAATGCCGTCGGCTGGCTCCTCCGAGTCCCAATGAATCCAGGCAACAAGTTTAGGAGGGACAACGGCAAGTGCTGCGACTACCACAAAGACACTTTGGTCATCTCACGAGAGGATTGCTTGGGATTAAAGCGTATCATCCGAGAGAATGGTCGACCGGGGAGACTCGAAGCTTACGTGAAAAGGCCTCGGAGCTGGTGGAGGCGATCGGCCGACGAGAGTGGACAACGGGGACCTAGGCAACCTAGATTGAACACAGGGGTCATTACGAGCAAGCAAGCAACACGGCCGTCAAGCACAAAATCTTCCCAACTCAAATAAGGCTCCCATGTGCCTCCAAGAAGAGAAGTCGAGAGATGAAGCAATCGGCTTTTTCCCCCATGAATTGGCTACTAACATGGCGGCTAGAGAGCAAGTTCTCGTCATCCCGGAGTCTCATTGACGGATGTACGACGAGCGAGACTCTTAGTCGGCACGGGGGCTGCGAGGATATTTTGTTCTACAAAACTTTTAAAGAAATGGGTCTTAATGATGAGCGGTTGGAGAGATATGATGGTAGATTGGAGGGCTTCACCAATCATCGAGTTGATGCAAAAGGCAAGATAGAGCTCGACATCGACCTAGGCCAACACCCCTCGGGATCGTATCAAAGGTACAATTTATAGTGATTGATGTAAATAGTGACTATCTTGCTATACTTGGTATCCCAGGTCGGGTCGCTCTTGGAATGGTGGCATCGATCCCTCATCGGCGAGTCAAGTTCCCTACACCCATTGGAGTAGGGTGTGTACAAGGCACGGCTCGAGCCTACCTTGATCATGTTCTCGAGAGAAAGAAAGAAAAGGGAGTTGGAAATTGAGGCTGAGATGGTTATTTAAAGTTGTCTCAATCGGTCACCAAAACTACCCGGGCCAATCAACAATCACCGACGTGGAAGAGTCGACCTATCGCTCAAATGACGAGGTCATGCTTGAGTCGACACGTCACTCTAACACCACCGAGGTCGATTCGAGATGTAGTTATGGTCGACCAAGTCATCATAGGCAACCTATGCCTCCGGCTCGACAATAACTCGGGGGCCACCACCGGCGAGGTTGCGAGACAAGTTAGATGATATGATAGCGAAGAAGCTCCACATCGAGGGCCGAGGAGAGACAAAGGGTTAAGGAGATAATCATTGAGACTCTACAATTCGGGGATGGACCGAGCTAGAAGGCGTGGATGAGCTAGAGTCGGTAATCACCAACCTTTCTTACCCCGACCAAAAAATTCAGATTGGGAAGCGGCTATCGGTTAAGGAGCGGCGAAATCATCGAGCTGCTCAAGGAAAGTAATGATGTCTTTGCATGGAGGGTAGAAGACATGAGGGGAATCAAGGAGGAGGTCGGCTGTTCGCGGTGGAAGTCAACCCGACCATAAAGCCTAGACCCCAAAAATTGAGAAGCTTTGCTCGCGACAAGGAAGAGGCCATAAAAGCGAGGTACAAAAACTTTTGAATGCGGGGATAATCAAAGAGGCCACTCATACAACGTGGTTGGCCAACGTGGTCATGGTGAAGAAATCAAATGGCAAATGGCGGATGTGTGTCGACTTCACTCTCAATCTTGCTTGCCCGAAAGGACGGTTATCCCCTTTCTAGAATCGACAAACTTGTGGATTCTATTGCTGAGCACTCCACCCTCGGTTTCCTCGACGCTTACTCGGGATATCACCGAGATTAAGATGCACGAGGATGACATAGTCAAGAACGGCATTTCAAGCGAGTGGAGGCATCTGCTGCTACAACATGATGCCGTTTGGATTAAAGAATGCGGGAGCGACTTATCGAGAGGATGGTGAACAAAGTCTTTGCCTCGCAAATTGGTCGAAATATGGAAGCTTACGTGGACGACATGGTCATCAAAACTAAGGCGGACGTCACGTAGTCGACTGAAGGAAACATTCGCCAACTTGCGAGCAAACGACATGAAGCTTCAATCCCGGTAAGTGTGTCTTTGGAGTTGCGGTGGCAAGTTCTTGGGATTTATGGTATCTCGAAAAGAGGCATAGAAGCCAATCCGAGAAAAAATCAAGGCGTTAGTCGACATGAAAGCTCCCACCGGTGTCAAAGAGATGCGGCGACTTAACGGAAGGGTAGCGGCTCTTGGTCGCTTCATATCAAAGTCGGCGAGAGGTCTCTCCCCTTCTTGAAAGCATTGAGGGGACGAAAAATTTTGAGTGGACGGACCGAATGTCATTCGTCGTTTCAACAATTGAAGGATTACCTCGCTACTCCACCTTTGCTAAGTAGCTTGAGCCAGCTGGTGAGACCTTATTTGTATATGCATGCATGGGAGACAAGTCGGTTGCGGCGGTGTTGATTAGAGAGGATGAAGGGCTTCAAAAACCGGTATATTACATCGGCAAGGCCTTATCGAGATGTGGAGAAGCGAGATACTACAATCTTGAGAAGGTCGCTTATGCCCTAGTCGTGGCTTCAAGGAAGGCTGCGAGCTTATTTTCTGGCTCATCAATTGTGGTTCTTACAAATGCCCCCTTAGAAAAATTCTTCACAAGCCAGGAGAGTTCGGGTCGACTTCTCAATTGGTCAATTGCCCTTGCTTGAATTTGACATTGAGTATCGACCTCGAAAGGCGTTGAAGGCTCAAGCTCTAGGCGACTTCTTGGTCGAGCTTACGTTCACCGAGGAAGGCGACGAGCGGCGAGCTCCAAAGAAAAGGCTAAAGGGAAGGAGTCGAGAATCCCAGTCGCCGTCGATCTGCAGTCGATTCTTTGGAAGGTCTATTCGGACGGATCGGCGACCCAGAATAGCGATGGAGGCTGGGATAGTGCTAATTGAACCGAGTGCAGGCTGTGTATGAGGAATCACTAAGGTTCAAGTTTGATGCTTCCAACAACCGGGCCGAATATGAAGCTTTGATAGCGGCTATAGAATACGCAAAGTGTTTTGGAGCGACTAAGATCACGGCCTCTTGTGATTCTGGTGATAGTCGACCGAGGTCGGGCGAGTACGAGGTACTTGGTGCCACGCGATCAAATCTTTGCGACCTGGTGAAGGAAGCGATAAAGATTTGGAATTACAGGAGATTCAAAGAATTGGACGAGAAGACAATGAGCTAGGCCCGACCTCCTCTCGAAGCTAGCCACTTCGGATGAACCACATGATGAACCTATCTCCTTCCTCGAAAGACCGGCTATGAAAGAGTAAAAATTCAATGCATAGATGATCCCTCAAGAAATTGGGCTCGGGAGAAGTGTTGGATCGAGGAAATGAAGGCATACATAGAAAGTGGAGAGCTACCGGATGACGAGAAGAAGGCTCGAGCTATCAAAAGAAAGCTCAGTATGTCATTCAAGGAGGCGACTGTTCGGAAGATCTTATACTCGACCATTACTAAAGTGCATCCACCCTCAAGAGGTCGCCCTATTGATACATGAAGTACATAGTGGAATTTGTGGTGGACACCGGGGGCGGGACTCTTGGCGACAAGTTAATCACTTTGGGGTACTACGGCCGCACATGAGACGACACTCACAACTTTGTTCGGCAATGTGATCAATGCCAAGGTTTGCCAACCTTCCCCATGTGCCTACAACAGAGCAAACTCCTGTGATCGCGGCTTGGCCATTTGACATGTGGGGCGTCGACAGATTGGACCACTTCCCTCCGCCCAGAAGCTGCAAGTATGTGATCGTCGCCATAGATTACTTCACTAAATGGGTTGAGGCCAAACCATTAGCTCGCATCACGAGAGGAAAATGCTATCAACTTTATTCATGACTTCATTTGGTGTCGGTTTGGTTTTCCTCGAGCTATAGTGTCAAACAATGGTTTACGGTTCTCCCGGACCTTGAAGCGAGAGATGAAGCGAGTTGGAATCAAACATTGGAAATCTTCGTCGCCTATCCTCGAAATGGCCAAGGCGAGGCGGCAAATAAACTTGTTCTATCTTCGCTCAAGGCGGGACTCGTAGGTCGACGTAACAATTGGTTGGGCGAACTCCCCTTGCTCTTTGGGCGGTTCGTACAACCACTCGGGGGCTACGGAAACCCCTTTGCTCTCACATATGGGTCGAGGCCATGGCACTGCTTGAGCTCGGATTCCCTCTTTGCTAGAGTGACCTTCTTTGATCAAGAGCGAGAATGATACCAGCGGGTTGATCGACTTGGACACGATCGACGAAGCGAGAAACGGCCTACCTCCAGAATGGTCAACTACAAGCGGCGGACTAAAAGTTATCACGACAAGAAGGTCGAGGCAAGGTCTTTCCAAGTTGGAGATTATGTGTTGAGAAAGATTGAGGCAACGGGTAGAAGGACCCAACGAGAATAAGCTATCTCCTAAGCAGGAAGGTCCATATGTAGTCACTCGAGTCGTCGGAAGGAACCTACATGATAGCTCATCCGGAGGTGACGAGTTGAAACATCCTTGGCATGCTACTCGCCTCATCCAAATACTACTTCTAGTTTTCAATTTCAAAGTTCAAGTTTGTGTTAAAGCTAGTTTCGAATTGATGTAAGCATGATTCCTACTTGAAAGCGCGAGTTTATTCGATCAAACATAGTGTTACATTAATATCAACAAGCTCGACTCTTAGTCGGCTTCGTTCTAACAAGCTCGATTCTTAATCGGCTTTGTTTATTTAACAAGTCCGACTCTTAGTCGACTTCGTTCTAACGAGCTCGACTCTTAGTCGGTTCATCTTAGCTCGACTCTTAGTCGGCTTCACCACTAACAAGCTCGACTCTTAGTCGGCTTCGTTCCTAACAAGCTCGATTCTTAATCGGCTTTGTTCACTTAACAAGTCCGACTCTTGAGTCGACTTAGTTCCTAACAAACTCGACTCTTGAGTCGGCTTGATTTACTTAGCTCGATTCTTAATCGGCTTTGCCTATTCAACAAGTATGATTCCTAATCAACTTGGTCCTAATTAACTTCGACCCAGGGTCGGTTTCAATGGTATGAACAGGTTCGACTCATGATCAATCTCGTTCACAAAAAAGTTAACCCAAGTGCGAGGTCGACTAAACCAGCAAGATCAAGTCGCCTCTAGGCTCAAGTTGACTCATTTATATTATCTACATCTAGCTCGACATACAATATGGAATGGAAAACATACAACATTCGAGAACAAAGGTCGGCTAAGATTAAATATGAAAAGCCTCCCAGCGGGCCAAGACTTGAGCGAAATTAACTTACAAAAGTATTATGCCTCCCAAGCGGGATAAGGCATACGGATAATGTTAGACAAAAGACAAAGATATTGTTTGGGACTTGTTCATTACAACTCAATAAAATCAAGAGTCTTGGACTACGTCGGCTTGGTCGCCAATGGAAGCTCGACCTTCACCATCTTCTCGTTCTTTGGGGCTCTATGGGCTTGCAGATTCGAGAATATGTACGCTCGGTTTCGGTATCCGTGGCTTCGGCATCGTCGAGTTCCGCCGAGACCACATCAAAATTTCTATCAAGAACGGGGGAGCTTCCCGCTTCTCGTAGTGATCCTCCTCATCCTCTTGGGCAATGAAAGCTAGATCATTTTCAAGGTAAGGAACGAGCGAGTGACCACCGCGAGCCGTCATATCATATTGAGACTCGGTAAACCAACGAGCTAATTGCTCGATGGTAACGTGCCGATTGGATCTACAAGCGCACGACGGGCCATGTGTCTCTTGCCGACCTCAAGAAAATCTTGTGCCTTAGACACGATGGCATCATAGTACTCGTCCCCTTCCTTGAACTTCTCAGCAAGCGGCTTCGGAGGCATCACTTAGCGGTTTTCTCAGCAGCGGCACGGAGGTCTTTCGACTCTTCTCTCTCTCGAAGTCGATGCTTTGTTCATGCAGCTTCGAGCAGAAGGCATCCTTCTCCTTGAAGTTTGTTGGCTTGTGGCCGGCTCGGTCTTGGTTTTTCCGGTTCCTTCTTCTGCATCCCTCTCACTTCTACCTCCTTGATCTTAGATTCGGCGAGCTGCAAGATCGGACGGGGCCTTCGTCTTCACCATTTCATTGGCTTCACACGAGTTATCCGAGATCATTGTATTTCTCCCTCAAATCGGCCAACTCTTGTGCCTTCTTGGAAGTAATCACGCAAAGCACACTTCTCCCTCTCAATTGACGCCCTCCAAGAGCTTTTAGCTTGCTCGTTCATGGTGAGAGGCTGCATTAGAGAAAACATTGAAGTATTAGCTCGGCTAAGGCATAGAAGGTGGCTGTCGAACTAACGAGAATAAGCGACCAAACGAAGGGAAAGTAAAGGTTTACCTCGGCGTGTACCAACCCGGATCGGGCAGTGAATTCCTCTGGGTCATCCCTTATACTGCAAAGTGAGCTAGGAGATCTACATCGAGGCCCTTCTACGCCACCACTTGACCCAGCGTCACCTCGGGATAGCGGCGAGTCATGCTTTGTTGACCCCGATGAGAGGGGAACATCGCTAAGCTTACGAATCAAAGCATCCCCCTTTATGGATTCTTGGCTCCTCGGGGAGGGGCTAGAGGAGGAGTGGACTTGGGGAGACGGCCTTGCCACTTTCCAGGACCTTGATCTTTTTCTTGTCCTCAACGCACTTTGATCATCTTCCTCCTCGACGGCATCATCATTAATTTCAACCACATTCGTGAGTGGACCCCGCCATCTCGGCTCAGAGGTCGCGGCATTGGCCTGCTTGAGCCCTTGGATCGAGCTCGGACTTGGCCTAGGCGACCTGTGGATTCCTCCTCCCTCATTCACATTCATGGAATGGGAGCCGCTCTGATGAAGGTCCTCTATCTCGACCTCCTCCATTGGGATCGGCCCGGCATTGTCCTTTGAGAGTAAATTATTCCCTTACGGCGGCCTCCCTCTCTCTGCTTGCCTTAGCATTCACGGCTCCGTGGGCCCTCTTAGCCTTTTTCTTGTCGAAACTCCAACAATTCGAACCATGGCGGCTTCTTGTTCGGGAGTCAGCGCACGACATCAAAGTGTTAGTTCGACAATACGAAAGCTTGAGTTCTATGTACGAATTAATTCTACATACGAGCAAGCAATTTGATAAGTACGGGGTGACAATTCGAAAGCGGATTTATGTACGAGCTAACCGGTTCTACATGCGAATAGACAACGAGATGGGCTAAGAGTCACGTATGCAAATAAAATCGGTTCTATGTACGAATTAATTCTACATATGAACAAACCATTTGATAAATACGAGAGATACGATTACAAGCGGTTCTATGTACGAATTGGCGATTCTACGGGCGAGCAAGCAAGTGACGAGTGAAAGTTAAGTATGCGGATCAAAGCAATCCTATACGCCTATAAAAAATCACTTATGCAAGTTAACATTGGACGAGCTAATGAACGAAGGCGAGTAAACCCTTACCACCAATGTGTTCTCCATTGTTCTTACGGTAATCGGCACATACTTCGCAAAGCGACAATTCTCCTCTAATCTCCCAAAGAGTGAGTTACCCAGTCGGGGTACACTGGCCTCTCAATACGGCGCAAGGGGCTCTGCTACCTCATCTCCGAGGCATCATCCCGGCTAGAATATAATTGTACTTGGTTGTCACTAATGACTCCCAGCGCGGGTCCATCCTTGACCGGGGCACACGGCTTTCTATACAAAGTTTTACACGAGGAGGCTCCCGGTAATTATCCTCGGCGATAACGTCGAGACTCGTCATTGGGTAGAGGAAATTCCCATCCCGGCTTGCTCTCGGCCAAAACTACGTGCGAGTTCCGGCGGTTGTGTTTATTAGGAAGGGTGGCAAACAACTTTGGAGAGTTAGGCTTGGAAGGAGTACTAATCCCCAATCATGCTTATCTAGCTTGGCACCAAAAAACTCTTTGAAAACCTTCATACAAGGCTCGTGGCCCAAGAGCCTACACACCATTGCAAAGCACACCGGCCTCTACAGTGTTAGCACCGAGCTGAAGAGGGAGGGCATCCATACACTCCAGAAACTCATTGATGAAAGGATCCGATGGTAGCCTCGACCCGACCTCAAATTGACCATAAAAGAAAGCTACCTTGGTTTTATCCCTAGTGAAAGTACCTCGGTATTTGGCCATAAAATCTTTACGTGAGGATGGTCACCCTAAAGTACGCCTTTTTATTCACCCCACAGAATTTGTAGATCATATCGTAGCGGGATTCCATATTCTTCCTTCCACGGGTAGGTCGTTGGGGCACATAGCCCCTCTCATTCTTGCACGGCACCACATTGGGCCCAAGGCGTTGACAATTCGAGGACCGGAAGAAGTTGAGGCGGCGTTCCCTTCTTGAGTCGCCATATACGTACAAGCAAAAGAGGAAGCGGGGAGTCGGTCCTATGATCATGTTCGGTCGACCTACCTAAGGACGACCTAGACTCCCAGGAAAACCTATTCTATTTCTAAGGAAGGAGGGCTTTTGGACGTCCCTAACATAAAACAAGGTGATATGGTCAAGAAGTTCATGGAATAGATGAAAAGCGACAACATTTGAGTCGTCAATCACCAAATTTTCAATTTCTCCTACAATGGGCAGCCCTATCTCAGTGTAATTGAACCACCAACTAGTCAAAATGGAGGCACACTCATCCAAGGACATCACTCTCCACGCACCGTTCACATTCTTGCATGCCCTACGGTTAACAGTGCAGTAGCCATACCACGCCCCTAGTTCGCAACTAAATGTCCTAGCCATGGCGGAAACGAAGAACAGTGCATAAATTAAAACCTTAAAGCAAGGATACGAGGGAAATACCTTAATTAATTGCAGAAGGTAGGTTCGTTGCTGAAGCCGAGAACTAGATTTAAATCTTGCTTTGCAATCCCGTGATTATCGCTTGGAGAAGAAGAGTTTTAGGACGGTAAAAGTTCTAAACGAAGAGGGATTTTGCTATTTATATTTTCCTAAATTTGGAAAGGGAAAGAAAAATCGAAATTAATTTTCCAAAATTAAAAACTGAAGCGGTTTTCGAGAAGGAGTTCCAAACGTCAGAATTGTAATCATTACGAAAATCGGCGCTCCTTCATCTCCAACCGTTCATCGCCAACGATCAGGATGTTGCCACGTCATCATGGTCGACCTACTTCAAAGACTAGCATCGACCTGCGAGTAAAGCAATTTTCGTCAAAAATCTTCTTAACTTTCAAGTCGACGAAGTCAACTCGAAAGTTGGGGGCCACTGAACATACCAAAAGTGTCGAGTTGGGCCAAACGAGTAAAGTCCAATTACAGACAGCCTTGGTCTCCACATTCCCAATAAAGGCCGGTCCCGATCAAAGCAAGGCCCAAAGCCCGTCTCAAGTATCGGTCGACTAAGCCCATGGTCCGAGCCTACCGAGGTCCCGACCTAACTTAGTCCGACCTCATGATCCATATTACAATTCGGGTGCGAACCATGCTCTGCAGACGGTCGGGTCGACCATATCACGAGTGGCGACCTCGACCTAAATCAACAAGTGACAACTTAACACTTGCCGGCTTATTTGGTTGAACAATCCTCATAACCACATCCTACAAATCGGGGACCGTTATAGATATGTTCCCACGTCCAAGTAGCTATGCCGCTACAATCTCGAGCACATGTCGCCTCCCAAAATACACCACTCTTGTCTATAAATACTTCATCACTACCAAACGGTGAAAGGTAAGCGCCATTTTGTATTCGAGTTCATTATTCAATACATTTTGAGCTTTATACAAGCGTGATCTTACTCTCACGCCCGAGCGTCTTCGCCGGAGACACATCCGGCTAGTCGTGGGTTCGATTTCGGAGTCGAGCCGGGTGATCGGTCTGCCACGTGGAGGAAGATTGATAAGCACAATTCCTGCAGCATCAGGTTTAAATTCTCAAAAGACACCATTTAGCCCGTCAAACGGGTGTTTAAAGTTTTATAAATGAAGTGTTAAAAGATAATCAATGGTAGTGTTTGGGATAACCAAATGTGATGTTAAAGATAACCATTTCGTGTGTTGAAAAGTGATAGAAGGTGTTGAGAAATTCTGTTATTTACAAAAATCTCACCACACGTTTTTTAAAAAAGTTTCAATTATTTACAAAAATGTTAACGCATATTTAGAAACACATTTTTCCTAATTAATAGGAAAAACGCGTTTTACAGGAGAGTTACTCTAAATGTATTGATTTTGAGATTATGACCCATAAGTACCTTTTGTAACAAATCACTTTTCCTCAATTTTCTTATTAAATTAAATACAATACAAGTTTTTATACATCAATATATTATACTGAATGCAATATCCATTACTTATAAATTACTACCTCCATTCAAGTTTAAGGTTATTACTTTCATTTTTATTATGTCTCATATTAAGGTTTTTAGTTTCTTTATTATTTAAAATGGACAATGGGACACACTTGTCATTCTCAAAACAAAAACTCCATAACACTTTCTCTCCTACTTTACTTTTCAAACTCACAATATTTACCTTTTCTTAATTCTCGTGCAAATTCAAACTAAAAATATTCAATCGAGCTGGAGGTAGTACAACATTATCAATACTGCCTCCTGCCATCACTGCCGGCCGCCGTCGTCGCTTGTCACCGGAAGGTCACCGAAAACCGATTATCGATAGCTGGAAAACGGTTGCTGGTCGTCAGAAATCGGTCGTCACCCGTTACCACCATGCTGTAGTCACCTGTTACCGCCATGCTGTATTATATTCAGTATACATTATTATCCACTTACTTTCTTGTATATAGTATATTTACCAAATAATAAAATATGGAAAGAAACTTATGAAATATTATGATAACTTTTTAGGAATTATTGGGCATTCTCCCATTAATTTATTTATTTATGAAGTTTATCAAAAAGTGATACGCAAGATGAAATCAAACAAAATCAAGCACTTGTTAGGATGAATAGTAAAATTATGCCAATAGAGCCAACGAGCTTTGGCTTAGATGGCATAGAGCTTGAACCATCATTCAGGAGGTTTCGAGTTTGAATCCCTCATATCCGTTGTAATTTTAAATATTATAATTCGTAAACAAATAAAAAATTTAACCCAATAGAGCTTATCCCCAAACTACTGGATGCTCTTAGTTAGTAAGGTGTTTTAGTAGGGTGTAAATGGTTCGATTTGTTTAGGTTTATGCCAATTTACGGATCAAAACACTAGTTATCGATTTAGAAAAATCTCAAACCGAATTGAATCAGGAAAAAATTCAAACCGAATTGAACCAAACCACCGTGGTTTGATTCGGTTTGATTCGAACCGCGTTTTGATTTTACGGTACAAACCACAGTTTAAAATAAAGTTCAATCCACAGTTCAAAATATGAAATAGAACACGGCTTAAACCATTAATTAGTACATGGTTTCAAATTACACAATTTATTGTCATTTTTGTTTGAATTTTTCAGATATAACATAAATAATAGATTCAAAATTTAAATAAAATTGTGTTTCAATGTTTATTATAACAACAAGCCATTTGAATACATGTAACGATATTTGTCAAAAAGTAAATTAACATTATTAAAGGAAGATTAAACAAAAGAAAAAAGGATTATGAGCTAAAATCCATTAATATAATTAAAGGTTTTCAGATATAAATGTGAGGTGAAATAAAAGATATTCATATTTATAGTTAATAATAAACGATTTGGTGGTTCGTTCTCTCGATTTCGAACTGTTGTTTGAGGGTGCAGATCGCAGAACAAATCAAACCACACGATTTGACAATTTTTGAAACCAAAGCAAACCAATATAACTTGAAAAATGAAGTAAAGCGCGTGATTTGTTGTGATTTGATTTCAAAATCGCGATTTGAATCGAACTAATTAGACCCTATCTTTTAGTATAGTTAAGAGACTTGTATCAAGAAGATATTAGAGGTATTATTTGGCCTGCTAATGAAGGATAGCTCTCTCCATCCCTCCACTGTTTTTCCTGAACACAAACAAAACATTTAAAACACAATAAAATGGGTGCAGAGTATTTCTCAGAACTATAAATGATGAAAAATTTACTGGTTAATAGGGTGAGTGTTGTAGCAAGCAAAATCTTCTCAAAAATTAAAAACAAAAACCCCAGAAAAACTGTCAAAAAATCTTGATAATAGTAACAAAGCAAAGAGGGCACAATTAAGAGCCGACCCGAAACAAACAGACTCTGTTTCCCAGCCGTCCGAATATAACCCTCATGTCTCTCTAAACACCCATCTCTGCAAAAGCTGCTCCTACCTCTTCCAAGAATATATAACCCTCAGAATAATTCAGCTCAATTTATTCTCTCTCTCTCTCTCTCTCTCTCTCTCTCACACACACACACACACACACACACACACACACACACAAAACCCCACCATATAAACCCCCCTCTATCCTCCAAAAAGTGCTCAAACACTTCTTCCTTATTCTCTTTCTCCTTCTCTCTCAACAGTAAATTTGAAGTGCGCAAGTATTTGTGTAACAGTTAACAACAATGCCATCGGCTGATCATTCTGTCGATCACCGGAAACCCACAAAGTCACAACAACAAGTGGGTGTCCCACCGCCGGAGCCAGAACACCTCCCGTGTCCACGCTGTGACTCCTCCAACACAAAGTTCTGCTACTACAACAACTACAACTTCTCCCAGCCCCGCCACTTCTGCAAAGCCTGCCGTCGTTACTGGACCCACGGCGGCACTCTCCGGGACATTCCCATCGGCGGCGGAAGCCGCAAGAATGCCAAGCGCTCCCGCACCGTAGTCAACTCCTCCGCCGTGAACGCTCTGGACTACCGCCACTTGAGCACCGCCACGCCAATTCTGTATCACGGCGGGCCGCTGTCGTTCCTTGGGGACGCCAAACAAGGCGGGAATAACATGTGCGGGAGTTTCACGTCGTTGTTGAGTACGCATGGGCATGGGCTTTTGGCGCTAGGTGGGTTTGGGATGGAAATTGGGCCTGGGTTTGAAGATGTCGGCTTTGGGCTTGGAAAGACAATCTGGCCTTTTTCCGGTGTAGGAGAAGGCGGTGCTGTAGCTGCTGCTGCCGGTGGTGGTGGAAATGTGATGGGGAACACGTGGCAAGCGCTGGAAAATGGAGAAGGCGGAGGGTTTGTGGGTTCTGCTGCGGACTGCTTTTCGTTGCCGGATCTTGCTATTTCCACTCCGGCCAATGCTATGAAATGAATCTCTCTATATTTTATGGTAGTTTAAAACGTAACCACCAATTGACTTAGTTTTCAACTCTTTAAGTTCTTCATGTTGATGCAGTACTTAAAAAGCTATATAGAGTTAGTTTGCATTGTATGAGACTGGACTGGTAAATTCTTGATCAATCTGTTTACGGTTTGTGGAACCCTATTTTTTTGAAGTCTTCATTTTCCTAAACTTCACCCTAATCTATTGATTGGATAACACTGTGAACAGGCGGTCGACACACTATAGGATTCGGGACACTTACGGTACATTAGTTTTAGTTTGACTTATAAAAACCATGATTTATATTTTATAGTAATACTTCCGTCACAGTAGGAATAGACACTTTTCCAACTTGCCATTTTAGATTGTCATTAATAGGCAATTTCCTTTTTGTGAAAGAATCTTTCTTATTTAAATAACTCTCTCTCATCATTATTTTAATACTCACAACACTATTATAATTTACTATTAATCCAACTCTTTCTCTCTCCTATTTTCAAATTACACTCACAACATCTTTACTTCCCTCCCATTTCCTTAATTTGCGTGATTTCTAAAAATGTGGAAGTTCTTATTGGGACGGAGGGAGTATAAAATAAATCTTCTAATAATATAGTTAGGCACACGAAAATACTACTGTAGTAACATGAATTATTATAGTAATAATTCAGTGGCGGACCTAGATTATTTTGCAAGGGATGCACAAATAAACTATAAAAATTTGTGTGAAAAAATTAAATTAATGTATAATATGAGACTTGAATTCACAACCTTCAAAATTTATGTGAAAAAATTAAATTAATCCATGATATGAGACTTGAATCCACAACCTTCCGCTTAAAGTTCTAGAATCTTGACCACTAAACAACACACTCTATTTGTGTAATGCTCCAAACTCTTTGTCCCAACTTCACAGGCCCGAAGTATGGACACGTCACCATTCACAATTCTAAACCATAAACCATGAAATATCATAAATTTCAAATAAATATTCATTACATCAAATTCAAATAAAGGTAACTAAAACCCAACAAAATTCTTAAAGTCTTACAAACTCTCAAATAACTGACTAAAGAATCTAAAATAAATCAAACAAAAACAAATCCTTGAATTTCTTATAAAGTGCTCCCCGAACCAAATCACATTCTTCCTATTTAATATCTGGATGAAAAAGAGGATGAAAGGGTGAGCGAACAATGCCCAGTAAGTTCATATACAACCCCTCCGGTTACTAAGGAGGAGTTGATGAAGGAATATCAGAAAAACAAAGTCCAAATAACAATCGAAGACATAACAACGTACAAATTCGAAATAATTATTTACCAAATCTCAAAACTACATATCTTTCAAAAATATCTCAGCGGTTGCACTAACTGAGTTGACAATATTTTGGAGGTTCAAATGTGACAAAATCAAATCAACTGACTCGAATGGTTTACTTATTTAAAACCATCTCATACCAGTTTAACTAACTAAACCATTCACATATTTTTAAGAATTTCAAAGGACTGGTAAGCTGAACAAAGCTAATTCGAGTGATCTAGTTATCTACAACCGTCCTATGCCAGCTGTAGATAATCAATTATTCAAAGACATCATGATCACAAAAGTGGTCCTGACCTTATCAAACAAAAATCCCACAAGGGAACAAAAATGACTCCGCAGAGTCCTAAACAGTGTATCCGGAACACCCCACCACTAATTTGAAGCGGTGAACTAAGTTTGCCCGAAGGCCAAATATCAAATATACTTCGCCGAAGCAGGTTGTCTAACTTAGTGATCATTGATGGAACACAAAACCATATCATATCAAAACTCATTTTATACAAAGTACGAACTTTCACAAGGACAATAAAATTTTCGTATTTACGAAATCAAAGAACGATTCAGCAAACGACCAAAAAAAGATTAGCAAATAACGGTAAACGAGGGAGTCAACACAAATACTGACGCGAGGTCAGCTTTTACGTATCAAAGAAACGTACATCGCCAAGAAATATGCGGAAGCCTAAATAATGAAACGGAGCGAAAATCAATTAAATTAACGATGCATAATCACTTATCTTGGTTGCTTGCACTTTTCTTGCAACGAATCCTTGCACGAATCTACAATCATGCAAAAGGTTATCTTAGTGTAAAAGTAATTCCTATTTACTTAACCCATAAACTATCTTCAATAGTCGTATTGACCTAAGAGCTATTCTCCTTTAACTCCTCTAAAGGTTTCTCTTTCACCCCCTTTAGGTTAACTAATTTCATTCTAGGTTCAACCTTTTAATATCTCTTCTCAATCTAACTTACACACATTAAACACACCTTTTTCAGCACACACAAACACACACTAACATATACAAACCCTAATACACACATACATACATGCATACACACACACACGCCATACCACACACACACACGAACACCCTCTGCACACACACGTACATAACACACACACGACACACACACACACCCCCTAACCCTAACACACACACACACGACACACACTATTCACTCACACGTCACACACACAACTCACACACATAAAACCCTAATTCTATAAAAAAACCCTAGCATGGCCTATTTAGATCAATATAAAATAATTCCCATGCCCAACCCTAGTCATGATCAACAATGAAAAAGATTTCATGATTCATAACACAATAACTTGATTTCTCATCCCTATTCTTACTTTAGATTTCTAGGGTTTTTCTATAGTTCTAGGTTTAAGGAAAACAACAATATGAATTGGTTCTTACCTTGATTTGAACCTTAAATCACACGAAGAAGCTTCCTTCTTCTTCTTCTCCAAGCTCGATTTCTCTCTCTCTCTCTATTTCTTCTTCTTAGCGCCTCCCTTCTCTCTGCCATTCTTTCTCTCTATGTTGCTCTCTCCCTCTCTCCCTAATTCTCTTTTTCCATGTAAAATAGTGAAGAGCTTTCGTCCGTTTAAAAAATTCAAGAGGCTTTCGTCCGTTTAAAAACCAAGAGTCTCAAGGTTTAATGAAATACATTAATACTTGAGTTTCCTAATTTTTTAAGCCCACAAGGTAAGTAAAGTCCAACCCAAAAAGATAAACCAAGTTTTAATAAACTAGGGCCAAATAATCTAGTCCATCTAGGAAAAGAAAACCCAATTAATTAATCAAATAACATAATTAATCAATTTAAGAAAATAATATTTAATAATTGAATGAAATAAATATTAGAATTACTACAATTTGATTAGCGAAGTTTAATACCACCCCTTTAAATAGCATCGTGTCCGCCCCGAATATAATGAATTATATCATATCTTTAACTGTGCCTACCCAAAATCCCTAATAAGAGCCAAACACATGTTATATACTCCCTGTGTTTGGCACACTATTTCCATTTATTCGTTTTTGCTGTCTCATATATCAATTCTATTTCTCAAAATAGTATAGATTTTTTTTAAAAAAAAAATTATTCTCTCTTTTACATTACTTTTATACTTATAATACCAATCAACTTAATATTTTCCACACTCATTATCTCTCCTACTGAATTTTTCATACTAACAACACATACACCATTTACAATATTTTTGTCAAAAAACAGAAATGAAATGATATGATGCGAGACGGAGGAGTCTTATCTTAAGATGTTGTAGTGTAGTGATAAATAATTTTGATCATCAAGTAATTGATTAAGGTTTTTGGTACAAAGGAGTTAAGATTTGACAAAGAAAAATTGTGTAGAAACAGGGATCCAAGGTCTAAGTATTTGGCTGAGGCCCACACTCTGCCTCTCTTCCCCTATTTTTGTCTTTCCCCCATTGTTTCTGGTCTATCTTTAAATATTTTTTTTCTTGGATTTTAACGGTTCGTTCTTTCTACCGGAGGTCTCGCTTTTCTTCTTTTGAATGGTTGGCTTCTAAGCTGAATCATCGTAGACCAACAACGAGACTTGTGCATTTTGTTAATGAAGTATTGAGATTCAGACTTGAATAGTTGAGTTTTTTTTTTTTTTTTTTTTTTTTTTGAGGAACTTACCCATCTCGAGTCAAGCCCCTTTTTGTGTAAGTGTTGATATTTTTGGACTGAGATAATAGTAAGGAGTTGAATTAGATAGTTGAGTGTGGTAATTAGGTTAGATTGATATTTTTGGATTGATATAATGGTAAGGAGTTTACAGAGATAATGAAACAAAATTTTAATAATAATTGTAATGTATTTTAAAAATAAATATGATAGCATAATAATAATAAAAAATGTTGAAGACATGATATAGCAAGAACTGCCATTGATGAGCAGTTAAATCGGCGTGCGAGTTCATGGGAAGTGAGAGTTGCGAAGTCATGATAAAATTGATTGAGTAATTACAATTACAAATTACTAGTCGGTAGCTTCTGTGCTCTATTTTGTTTACATTATATGTTTTTATTTGATAAAATAACATAACATTTTTTTTGTTTGATTTAAATTTATTTTATAATTCAATCAAAAATATTTATATTTATAAATTCAAGAGAACTTTTTTATTTTAACTTTTGTTGTATATAGTTTTGTATCTATTATAACAATTGAAATTTGAATAATAACAATTAATTATTATTGTTATTAGTTAACTTCCTAATTTTATAAATGATTGAATTAATAATATTAGATATCTTTGATAATTAATGATTTTATGCTACATAAATATACATATTATGATTAGTAAATATAATTAGCGAAAATCATTATTTAAATCTCTAATATAATAGTAGAATAATACTATTATTATGTTTTAAAATAAAAATATTTTTTCTAGTTATGGTTAACTAATAAATTAACAATCATCTTAATTAAAGAAGTTATATGAGAATATTGATCCTAATATATTAAGTTTAACATCTAATATTTATCAGAAATACGGTGTATATTAACTATTAAATTAAACATGAACAGTTATTCTACTAACTATTATTAGTAACTAATATTGAACCATTATCTAAGATATTCTAATATATAAAAAATTAAGGTTTCTAATTATATTTCCACAATAATGATATCTACTTATTAAATAAGTAATTTTAATAGTCACCATATATATATATAATAATTGTTTATATTTAACTAATAATATGAACTTATATTAAACTATGATATCCCGCAATTACGCTAGACGGGACGAGGTCGTCCCAGCGTTCTTTGCGGGCCTAAAATACCTCGTCGCGTCCCAAATCTACCTCAGGACGCAGGACAATCTGAGGAAAAGAATCTCTATTATAATATTGCTCGGGAATAACTTGACAAGACAAAGAGTGCCCAGTGAGTCTATCTTGGCCGTAGTAAGAGCGGGCGCGGTTATGCCGAGAAAAACTTATATTGACTTTTTAGACGAAGAAGGGTCGAGATTAATCCATAACCGCCTAATCTAATGACTATTATTAAACAATTTTATTTCTTTTTAATTTGATCGTTGGATTATTTTTTAGTAACTCTAATTTAAGAGTGACAAATGAGCGGTTTCGCTTTATTAATTTATTTTTTTTTAATTTTTTGGCAATTTTTAAATTTTTGGCAAAAACCATATTTTCATCAATGAACTATAACATTTTTCAAAAAATGTTCTCCAACACGAACTTTTACATTTTTCAAAATGTTCTCTTATTTATTAACAAATTCGCTTAAAATTCTTGAAATCTAGCCACATTAAATATGCATGATTAAAGAATTTTAAAATTATTAATTGTATTTTAATTGTGTGTCAATCAAAGTTCTAAGATTTTTATGTACATATAAAATATTTTAAATTATAATTATAATTAGTCAATTTAGTTATATTTTAGAAGAGAAGAAACAAATCGAATTGGAATGTTAGAGACGAGAAATAAACAACTCGAAGGTAAAAATCAAAGGATCGTGCATAAAAGTATTCATTTCAATAACATAATTACGTTCGAATGTATAGAACATTAGGTATTCGGTGATTGTGACTTAACGGTGTTGTAAATTTGTGTGGTGCAGTTTCTTTAGAGATCTTGAATCAAATATTAAGATTGTAGTTTTAACGAAAAAAATTCTATTATTTCATCGGGTTAATAAATTTAACTATTAAGTTCAAATCAAGTAAGACTAAATATTATCTCAATGATGCTCACCTGATGTTCGGGTAATGATATAAAACTTTAACCATACATTCGGGCAATCGACTTGTCTCATCCATACTGTCGCCTGTACACTAGCTATGCTTTTATAGGTTCGACCAAATTAAATAC